>CAMZMU010000043.1:76161371-76647030 GCA_947311845.1 Poa pratensis | reverse complement strand
TGCATGCATGCTATGCACGCACCTCTGGCCGACTGGCCGTGGGAATCCATGTATGCACTGTCATCACCACCACCTCCTTACGCACAGTTTTGATGAGCTGAATTCATCTCCATCAAAGAAAGCTGGCGCCCATACACGGCGGCGGGAGAGCAATCGGACAAAGCTTGCACGTGCTAGCTACGTGAGACTTGAGAGCATACCGTGCTAGCTTTGTGCATTCATAGCATCGTGTAAAATTAGCTCTAGGTAAGAAAGTACCACGAGATAAATTAAGACCGGCGGTCATGCTAGTATTCCAATAATTAAAGACCACGATTTAAATTAACAGAAGTAACCGTAATTAGTTGTCATATTGCACTGCATTGTTATTCAGTCACTAGTGAATCATGCTCATTGACCATAAGACTGGGACAACACCAAGCAAGAGGGAAAAATAGCGAGACGAGAATATACTATATCGAGATAGGGGCGACGGCACTGCGTAGGTAGGCAATGAGGTGGTGTGCGTGAGTCTAGACAATATGATTTCGGAGGCGTTGGAAATATCTTGAGGACATCAGCCGAAGCCCGACGAGAACCATGAGGAGGTTTTTCTGTTTATGATCCATGTTTATTCAATCCACACATAAAATATAATGTACATTTTTTGCACGAAATTGGCATCTTAATTATCAAAATGATTCCAACGAGGAAAAACATGACATCACAAAGAAATGGTTCATTAATTTCTTTCAACATGAAATAGTAGGTACTAACTATCCCATATCATGAAATAGTAGGTACTAACTATCCCCATATCATGAAATAGAAGGTACTAGCGATCCCGTATTCATGAAATTACGATTTGTGTTAAGAGTACTACGAAAAGATTTATCAATGAAATTAAGAGGTACACAATGAGCATGCCAATGGCGATGACACTGGCCATGAGCAAAACAACGATGTCGTCGATGTTAATGCAGCCAAAGGAAACAATATTGTCAGTAGCAGGTATGGAGGCACACACGACTTTTACCCACGGTACAAGACAACGGTCTTGCCGATCAAGGCGCTGCGAGCCGAGGTAACGATGGCTGTGAACAAGGGAGGTTGGGCCTCGTCGTACGCGACCATGCACATGTCCAGAATATAAGCAATAATCCTAGACTTACGAACTGGTTTGGCTTACGGAAAAGCTACGGACCGACGTGTCGTGAGTTGATTTGGCTGCATTTTGTTTCCATACCTTAATAATGGGACCATGCTCTTGTTTGCTGCACTGCATGCTGAATCTTTAAGTGAATTCTGCAAAATCGGTCTGTAGGAAAAAAATATAGCCTCCAAGAACGGGGGGAGAAAACTCCCAAAACGAACACAACACCGTAGTTTTCTATAAAAAAAGGGTGGGAAAAACTGCAAGTGGTGAAAAATAGCGTGATGTTTCCCTTGGGAACGTGCCGGAATAACGTAGAGAAAAGTTCTATAACCTTGTGCACAAGAGAAAAAAGGTGACTGGAAAAAGATCCCCCCCCCCCCCCCTCCGACCGAAACTTCTCGACTCATCGAAAGTGGATAGGTCATAGCTTGTTAAGTTGTAGTCGTTGGGTTTGACGATGATGTTGTTGGAGAGCTCCGCGTCCTTGACCTTCTGCTCCACGACCAGATATATATACCTGACTTGTTGTCTTCCTCCCCCTTAGTGTGGTGTCGCTTCTTTGGTGGCATATTAATTAGGATGGTGGAGCGACCCAAACACAAACTGTAATACCCTGAATTTTGAGTAGATTAATTAATTTGATTAAACTGTAATTAGCCTTTGATTGTTTTGTTGTGCTAATATTAAGTTGGTTTTGTATAGCCGCATGATTAGAAAATTATCTAAGAGAATTAAATTGTTTGTGCTTGATCGATGGATTAAATTGGAAGCTAGCTAGTTCTAGCAGTATGTATGCATGTCCATCGATCTGTTTACCTTGTGCATATGCTGGTGCATGGGATCCGACCTGCATACGCATGCACTGACGTTGCATTGCCATCCAACGTGGAGCTGTGCATGTTAGTTGGCCTACGAGCCTTTAACACGTGTGAGGGAGTGATGAGTGAGCCAATGAGCAGCTCATTTGCTTCCTTAGCTGCGACGACTGCCTGGTCATGCGGTCAAGCGGCGAATGGTCGGCAGATATTTCGAGTGGTTAGATATTTAGACGCCAGGCCTTTATAAATAGAGCAGCGAGCTCAGCTGCACTTCATTTCCTCGATTGATCGATCAAAGCCACAGCAAGAGAAGTAGCTAGCTGAGAGAGAGCTCGCCGGCATGAGACAGTGGATGGTGCGGCGTACGATCTTTGCTGCTGGTGCGTTGACGCCGGGGCTGGCAGCGGTGGTGTTTTCTACGACGCCGGTGTGATGAGAGAGAGAAGAGAACCACAGGAAGATATTCTGCTGGAGGCGCTCATAGAGTGAGGAGGCTGCTGTTGATCTTTCATCTCGGAGAAGGCGACGGCCGTGAGAGAAGCACAGGTCGTCGGCGCGGGAGACCTGCCGGCGAGTGGAGGATCTGATGGTGGTATTCTCTTGGCGTACTGACGTATGGCGTATGTTCTCGTATGCCGATTGTAGCTGATATCTGGAGCGGTCTGCTATGACCCAAAATGGTTATTTGCTACGGCATAGTTTTGAGGCAAGCTCTTCTTACATCTCTCGTATATTTCGTGGAGTATACTTTGCTGTTAAATTGCATGATACCCTGAGTGGTACAAGCTTGTGTTGATATACGGGGCTAACGCGCTGGTGCCGTTACGGTGATGGTTCCGTAGGAGCCACCGGTACGAGCCGGGCTTAGCACGTATATTTGACATGCAAATGAACTCAACGTTTTTAGAAGGAAAACTTGGTGCTGCGAAGGTGATCGTATTGTACCGGTCGCAGTACAGGTATGGGACTGTCTGAGTTCTCCGCAAGGGGCGGCCTCTGAATAGAAAGTGTCGGTGATGGATCCGTAGGAGCGATCGACATGAGTAGGTCAGGGTATCCGGTGTCCGAGCGGGTAAAAGGACTCCGCTCGTTCTGGAATCCTATGTGGTTCTGGGCGAGGCTGTCGATGTCGGAGTACCCTCTTAAGAGTGTAAAAGCGTGGAATTTCACCCCTGTGATTCCCGGGTAGGGAAACTCACTTTCATGTGTGGCACCATGCGTTTTTAACCTGCTTAACAATTTAACCACACAATGATGATTTACTGGTATTTCGAAAACCTAGTGTATTTTACAAAGTATATGAAAGTGTATGAATTGTTTGTTGAGTACGACTTGTTTGTACTCACCCTTGCTTTCTTCTGTTTCTTTTTTGTATGTATCAGAGTGCGCAGCAGAAGACGTGGTGATCCGAGGAGTAGGCTGGACCAGTTGGGTGGGATACGACTAGAGAACCTTTTATTCCTGTAATTGTATTAATCTTTTAAAATAAGTAATTGAGCTGTTGAGATCCACTGTGCTGGTTTATCCTGCTTCTCTAGCCTTGCGCGTGTATAGGCTTTCGGGTCTATAGGCGCGCGGCGGCTGTCATTCTACCGGGCCGGGTCTCGGGACGTGACACAAACCCTATGAAGAAAATCACGTAGTTTTTTCTTATGGTAGAAATCTCGTCGTTGTCTGAGCAGAGCCATATGCGTGGAGTGTTAGATATCTCGCTTCCAAGCAAAGGGATTCTACCATGCATGTCGTGCATTCGAGCGCCGCCTCGTCGCAAGGCGTCTCCGATCGAAGACTAGCGCCAGATCAAGGTGAAACGTGGGATCGGTTAAGCGCATGTCGATCAACATACGATATAGATAGAGGGCAGCGAGCTAGTTTGTCCACGAGTCCACGACGGAAACTCAAGCACTATCGTCGCCACGAGCATGGTCGGAGGCGTAGCTTGAAGCAATTAACCACGCGAGCTTAGTCTAGCACGGGATCTCAATAATTTTCACACCGCCCGTCAACCGCTGAGATAGATCGTAGTCTAGTCGTGATACCGAGTTGAATTCCATGGAGATCTCGTCGGGATCTCACGTGCATGCATGCATGAACCCCGCCTAGAGCTAGCTAGCTTGTGCATGCATGTATGTACGTACGTGAGTTTTCAATTTTAGGTTTGACTATTTTTTATGTTTAATACAACATACAAAAACAATCAAACATAAAACTGGAAACCCTATCTTTAATTCAGAGCAAAAATACACTCACCGGATTAAGATTAACCTTCGAAAATCATGTATAAACATGTAAACCTAGTAACCGCATCCGAGAAGTATATAGGGAGTGATGAAAAATGACTATCAAGAAGTTACATGTTCGTTAGAAATTTGATCGTCGAAATAAATACTCACCGGAAATATATAGTCGAAACCATGCACTAACGCCCGAGTAAAGCAATGAGGCCAAAAAAAAAAAATAGAGGGCGGTCTAATCATCGGGCACCGATGTCCCATCATCAAGAGTAAAACTGGTATTGACCGAACTTCCACCATAGGGTAATGAATCAAAATACCATCCCGTAAAAAGAAACTTCCATCGTAATCATACCCTCCGTCGCAAGGTGGTCGTACGACACCCACATAATCTTGCCACAGGGACTCTAGGATGTAGATGTAGTGGTCCGTGTGTTGGTTGCCCTCCTACCACCGCGTCCACTCCATATGCACCACCAAATCACATGTGAGATGTCACCCATTCAGCACGACGATGCGCCAGAGGCTACCCCTCGATGGTTACAATCTTGTCGACGTGATAGACAATGCATAACTAACCGTACCAGGGTGTATCAAGTATCGTCTCAACGATGGTCCACTCGGTGTCGCCTAAGCGCATAAGCATTGCCCTGAGCCGGTTTCCGTACGTCTCAGTGCGGGACAGATTGATTGTATAGAGTCGTGCACCCGTTGAAACGATGGCATGTAGACGTGGAAGCTTACGGGGTTGCCGACATCGTGCAACTGAGGTATCGTGGCCAAGCCAATGTCCGACAGTATCGCGGCCGCACCATGGCCTATTGCCCTATTTCGGTTTCCGTGTCCGACTACGCCATCGATGATTTGCATCTATCGTGAGCAAGTCTATCGGCAAGCACCGGTTTGACGTCCACATATATATGAGCCCTGTTTTGTCGCTACAAGCTAGCTACTCCCTCCGTCCCTAGTTAGATGTTGTCCTCTTTTTAGTGTAACAATCTAGACTATATACTCCCTCTGTTTTTTAATATAAGATGTTTTATCATTTGTCCATATGCACATGTATACAAATGTATGCAGACACATTTTAGTGTACATGTTCACTCATTTTAGTGTGCATGTAGACAATATGTGCAATAGATAAAACGTCTTATATTTATGCACGGAGGGAGTATTTCACTAGTAAAGGATGTGATATGTGTCATGAGAATTATACCATTAAAAACTTTGTTTGGAAACGAATATGATGATATTTTTTGTATAGCAAATAACCTATATTTTTTTAATAAAATTTATGGTCAAAATTTGTGCACCAAGAACCCCACCTAAATCCATGTGAGCTAGTTGGCTAAGTCCTCACGTGCATGTGCATGCATGCACCCACGACGTGATGCCCAAATGTACGTGCACTTGCGTCATGTCTGGATTTTGTAACCAGCAAGAAAGCATACATGTATATTATGTATGGCGAGCCCATACATACGTGTACTGTATATACATGACTGCAGCAGCCAGCATGTGATCGATCAGTACTGGCTAGTCCGTGTGTAGTAGAATCGCGATACCCCAAATAAAACATAAGCCAATATAAAATCCTACCTTCGAAAGTATGCCAAGAATGGACTTTCATACACCAAGTTATTATATATTTACAAAAAAAAGGGATTATAACCCAAATCACCTCCTACATCATAAATTTTTACATTGGACTTCAAAAGTAAAAATGATACCGGACGAACCCATGTATTAAGAAAATGTCTTCATTCATAAAACGAGAAAATGATCATCTCTTCAATTTGTCTCTGTAAATGGAAATAATTATCCCTTAATTTTGGTTTCATTCCTTGAATAGATATGATAAGAAAATAACAAAACATAACACATGGGAAGCGAGATTATCACATTTGTATGAAGACTAGCATCATCAAAAAGCATTGCCGAAACTATAATAATTAACATAGGAATCAGTGTCACAAGCCCGATCATCGACCATATATGATTGCCAGCATGCCCCTACCCAACCCTGTGTTTTCTTCCTCGCCAGTTGCCACCATCTATGGTGTTTCTTCTTAACCGATGAAACTTGTTATAATCATATTCTTTTGTTTTTTCCTAGCCAACATATATAACACGAAGTGAACTGGCTGATACCCCCTATGTCCACCGATGGAATCGCGGCGAGATATGATAAACATCAATCTCTATGCTATATTAGCTCTTAGTTTCACACGTACATGGATGCCACGGGTCTGCTACCTAGAAGATGTTGCATGTTCGCTGGATAAAGCTGGTAGGAGAGCACCTTTGTGGATTTCAAACTTGTTCCATCTTTTGCCCAGATCTCACGGATCGTATACTAATAGCAGGACTAGGATAGGACTCACGTACACTCAAACACGATGAGTTGGTGCGTCGTGTCTAAGTAGAATTACTATCTGTGATGGCATGTGTTGTTTCATTGCCCCGATTTATTATCATGCATGTTGTAAGAAGATTATTACCTGCTATATATCTTTGCATTTGTCATTTCACTTTGACGCGTTATTACTTTATGCTATGAGGCGATTATTTCCATCATGTGTAGTTTTGCTATTGTTAGTGAATGCATGGTTCAAATACACATTGTCTATAGTTTGCACATTTTGTTCTACAAACTACTTGTCGAAGCTTGACTCGAGCATGCACTACCATCATAAGCATGATCCTTGGTCGCTAGGTGGTCGTACGACACCCATGTAATCTTGCCGCGGGGCTCCAGGATGTAGTTGTAGTGCTCCATCCGTTGGCTACGTCCACTCCTAATGCAACATCACGTCACATGTGATGTCACTGTTCAGCGTCACGATGCACTATAGACAACGCATACCGAGCTGTACTCAGGCGTCTCGACGACGGTCCACTCGGTGTCGCCTAGGCGTAGAAACAACCTAGTCGTGTACGTCGGGGTGCGGGAGATGGGAGTAGTGAAGTGCGGTGCCACGATAGGAAGGACCGGGTCCTCTCGTCGTCGCCGACGTGTGAGGCGCACCATGGCCCGCATACATCATGGAGGCAGACGAGCGATGTCGGCCACCGCGTATGTCGGGTCTGTGGTGGTTCCCGGGGTCGATCTAGAGGGAGGAAAGGTTGATATTGTTTGATTATGCTAGGTGATCGATGTGGCAAGCACCAAGCGAGAGCATTTGCTTTCCAATTTTTTTACAGGTTCTTTCCCTTTTATTTTCTCACGTACGCCATGGATGGATATAGTACATCCAAGTACACGCAGTGGTGAGTGTATATACGGAATATGTATAGGGTAGCACGACTAGCTCGCTAGGTCTCGTATTTCCAATAGACAGCTAACAACCGGTCGTCTCACGTATACTACTAATATATAAGTAGTTCCCACTTTTCAATGTTTTGAAAACACGATCAATTCATATGCTTTGTCTCGGGAAGCTGCACGGACGTAAATTCTCCCGTGGCGGCGATCAATTCAATGTTTTGAAAACACGATCAATGTCTCGGGAAGTGCCATTGGAAGTAAATTCTCTTGTGGCAGCCATGGATGGATGCCAACTCCGGCCTCCAACCAAACCAATGAGATGACAGCAACGTCCTCCACGCGGATCGCCCAGCTCAACGTGCATCTCAGCCGTCCACGAGTGCATCTTAACCGTCCAGCTCTCCTCCAGAAACCAAAAGGAAGCACGACGCAACTGGTGCTCGATTCTCACGCCACCGCCCACCATTGATTCTTTATCTTCACTCCCCCCTGCATCTCCATCTCGATCCATTCCAATCCAGCTCGAACCACGCCGCCGCTCCAGCTCTCATCCGCAAGGAGCCACGCGACGGCCGCCGGCGCCGGAGGGAGCCACGCGACGACCCTCCACGACGCACGCCGGAGGGAGCCACGCGACGCATTCCAGGACGGCCGGAAAAAATCGGACCTTTCGATCCCTCCTCCACGCTGCAGCACGCCGGAGACAGCCGGCCACGACTCCGGCGGCAACCCCGACCCGACCCCCGCCTAGCAGGTACCTCCCCGCATCGATCCACCACTCTCCTATGCCTAGGCCTAGGCCTGCTGCGTCCCATATTCCCTCAAGCTCATCTTTTCCGGCTCTGATTCCGCATGCTGCAGCAGATCGAGATCCGCCATGCATGCATGGATCGACCTCCTCCTCCTGCTGCTGCCGCCGCCACCGTCGGAGGATCGATGAAACCCCCTGTTGGCGGACCAGGAGCTCCGGATGACAAGGAGGCCGATGCACACAAGGTCAGCCCTTCTGCCTTCTTCCCCGTCTCGCTGGGTCCTGTACGAGACTGTTTCCCCTGTTTCTGTCACGCACTGAATCACAAGTGTAGTAGGCATCTAGTTGCATGGCCTGCCCATGTCGATTTTTATCTACTTGTGGGTGTGCCCATGGACTGAATCACAATACTGATGATTACACAGCTTGCTTATCAAGTGCCTATCTAAAAGGAGGATTTTTTGTTTTACTGCTCTTGGCAAGTTGTCCCAAATAATATGCAATGAATTTGAGGTATATACTGCGGTCTTAGACAGACGACCAGCCCAAGCATACAAGCAAAGTTGTTTGCTTGTTTTCTATGTACCACGATTGCTTTGTATACTAATACTATCAACCAAACGTGACTGTCTCACTACAGTTTCTAGTTTATTCAACACACTCTTGACTCTCAGCCTCACCTGCTTTGTTGCAGGCCAATGGTGAGCCCCTGTCGGTGCTCTCCCGGTGACTCTACGCGCAGCCTAGAGCTTCTGCCGCCGACAAGGGCTCCAGCAATGCTGCTGCTTCTGGGAAAGTGCTCCCTAGCTGCTGCCAGCTTCGTCTCGGACCGCGCCCTTGAGCTGCGGCTGCGGGTCACAACTCCGCTCTGACGCTGCTACTTGTGAAAAAGAAGAGAAAGGTTGCTCTCCTCATTTCTTGCTCAGCTCGTTTCCGCATTTTTTCCCCATGTTTCTGTGAGTGACTCTGTACGGTTCATCTAAATTCCAACACAGATTCATCAACACTTGTGCACTGTGTCTGTTTGTTTGTGTAATACTCCCTCCGTTCCAAAATAGATGACTTACAATTGTCTAAAAGTGAATGTATCTAGACATGTTACGTGTATAAATACATCTACTTTTGGACAAATGGAAGTCATCTATTTTGGAACGGAGGGAGTACTACAGAGGAATACAGCTTGCATAGTTGTTTACATTATAAAAAAGGAAACTTGACTATTTGGCACTATCTGAATTACCATATGTGCAATGACAGTGGGACATTGCTGTCTTAGATCAGTCAAGAAACACTAGCCAAATTTACTTGCTTAATATGCAGAGCAAATTTTCTGGATACCACACCAACCAACCTTGTCTAAAATTAATAGTTAGTTTTTATTGGTTAGAGAATAATAATCATGGACATAATTTTCCTTCCTGCCTTAGACCTGCCCAGAAATGCAAGCAGAGTTCACTTTCTTTTTTATGTACTGTGATCACCTTGTGTATATTATCTCATGTGCTATTGTGTCTGTTTGCAGGCGAGTGGTGGGCCCCTGTCGGTGCTCTCGCAGCGGCTCTCCGTGCAACCTGGAGCTGCTGCTGCCGCTGACAAGGGCTCCAGCGGTGCTGCTGGTCCTTGGCTGACCGTGGCCTTCCGCTTCTCCCGGCAAGGCCTCCGGGTCTTCTGCCAGCGTCGTCCCGGAGCATGCCCTTGAGCTGCTGCTGCCGGCCATAACTCTGATCTATTGCTGCTACTTTGTGAAAAAGATGAAGAGAAAGGTTGCTTTCCTTCTTTCTTTCAATCCATCTTCCGGCTCAAGTGTTGTGAGGATTGCAAGCTTCCGTAATTACCCAGCACAAGTGTAGAGTTTGTCTGGTCTTAAATGTTGAGAAAACATGCTAACATGTAGCTTCATTGCATCATCATTGCTTTATTTAATCTGATATCTATTAAGTTAGATCATTTTCGACCATATAAACATTCTCTCCTGCATGTGGCTGTAGTCTGCTATGAAATCGGCCTTTAGGTTCATATAGCTTTGTTATTTAATTATGTATGCCACCAGCTGGTACCATGTGGTCTTGATCAGGCCTTGGTTAGGGAGGAACCAATTCATTTATTTGATATTCTTCTGGGTATAGCTCAGCAATTTTTTGTTTGCTTGGTATTAATTATTTGCCATTCTTTGGTTTTGGAAACAGGATAAACTTCATGTTTGCCGGACCTCGTCGCGCATGGCCTAGAGGCTGCTGTTGGACGCCGTCTAGGAAGCGCCGATCGCCAGGTCGCAATGGGGGCGAGGGTGTTGTACTGCTGTTTGGCGTTGCCATCCTCACGCGCTGCAAGGAGCGACACCTCTAAGGAGGGGGACAGCTGTCTGTGATGCTCTCCAGTCTCCTCTGCCAGTGATGTTCTCTGGCAGGCAACTTGGCGGGACAGGGAGGCCGTGGATGTGTCCAGGTTTTCCAAAGGTATGCGCCTGCTATCGTTGCCTGCCCCCTAATTATCTCTTAGTGGTGTGAGATTGATCTGGATACATATGCGTGTGATTGCCAGTTTCATCTAGATGGATTTTCAATATGGTGGTGTTGGTTAACTATAGTCAGAAGTTGGCTGACTGTAACTTTCAAGAATAAATGGTTTCTGTGCATGGTCTATAAATATATTACTCCTGTCTGGCAGCTTTTATGCATGCAGTAGTATAGCATGTACTCTTAAATCTTGTAATATTATCCCTGATTTTTTCTGTTCTGAAAGATTTCTAAATTTTGGATGGGTGAATACTCATATTAGATATACATGTCAATTCTGTTTGGGCCCCCTGAAGCTTTTTTTTGGCACAGTAGACTCGGATGCTGTTTGTTTACAAGACCAATTTTTATGTTCGTTTTTGTCCATCATGTATGCCTAGAATTTCTTTTGCCCAGATGTATATGCTGTACTGACCATGTTTTGCTCTTCTTGAAGGAGTAGCTGCACTAGTTGGAAGCTGAGGGACAAGTGAGATGCCTTGGTCTCGCCATCCGCTTCTCCCTCTAGTCACCAGTTCTTGTGAAATCCACTTTGAAACATTGAGAAATTCATGTTGTATCTGCATGTAGGTTGTTAATTTGGTGCATCTTTATTCTGGAAGGCCGTTACAATATTATTATGATGCTAGCTAGTGTCCTGTTTCTGGTGTTACGAAAGCGAGTCCGCTTGGGCCTGCTAGCTGCTGCTGCTGCATTTCTTCATCAATTGTGTTTCATCTTTCATCTCAAGGTATGTTGTTGTGTGTGATCTGCTTTACTTCTTATCTTAATTAAAATATGCAACTCAAGTTTATCTTTGTGAGATGCATCCAGTTATTTGCAAAGCACCTAATGGAATAGAGCCTCTACTTTGATTTTTTTTTTCTAAGCAAATAGCTAGCTAGTCAAGCTTCTGTGTTCAGATTAGTCACTGATAAACTCTGCTCTAGTGCTGCCTGCTTATTTATCTTCCTCAATGTTGTAACGCAAGTTACAACCAGACCATACCAGAGTTTAGGTTGCTGCTGGTGGTCGAAATAAGTGCACCATTGATGAATTATGTGCCTGTTTTGATTTGTCGAGCTGCAGCTTTGGTTTGCTCAAAAAGACAAGTTTATAACAGTGCACCATTGATGAATTATGTGCCTGTTTTTTTCTTCTTTGCTTCTTAATGATTGCTAGTGGCTAAATGACCACAAGGATACGCGCCCTTTGTGTGGTGGAGGATTCAGCAGTAAACATTCATTGTAGAGCCATTTTATATTGATGGTGCTGTTTATAACCTGAGTAGTAGTAGCGTTATTTGACCATGTAACTTCTCTTGATCAAATCCATGTTATTTTGATGATGTTGTGAACAATTAGCACTTTATTTTGTCTTTATCCTATTTTTTCCCAATGCTGCAACTCCTTTGCCAAGTAGCAGCGTCGAATGCTCGTGCTGTCGTGTCGCCTTTGTAGAGGCAGCAGTAGCTAGCAACTATCTGTCTGCCTTTTTTATGGGATGAAAACTTACCCAGCATATGCACAATCGACAGGTTCCTCGATGGCGAGCTGGAGGTCGTTTGAGGTCAGAGCAATGCTCATCGCCTGCAAATACCATGGCCACCCGATCTGGCCGGCAGTTAGCGGTGGTCTTCTTACTCTGGATTTAGGTGAGTCCTTGGGATAGCTGTTATTCTGTGCTTGAGCCATCGAGATCGAGCTGATGATCTAGTTATGTGGTTTATCGTTGATCCTTGCATAACTATTTCTTGTCTGGTGCCAGGGGACGGCAAGGACGACGCGTGGCTCTGGACTGGACTATTCCGCCACCCACACCGACTGGCTATGCGCGTTGATGTCGCCGCTAGCTGTTGCGGGGTGGCGGCGGGGCGTGGCTATTGTGTTTAATGTAATTAATAGTGCTTGAATCGATCTCTTCTAATGTGGTCCGAGTTGTATTGTCTGAATCAGAAAGGTTGTAATAAGTTTGGTTTGCACATTTGTAATTAGAAATCTGATGAGTAGGTAGTCAGCGGTGGTCTGTGTATCTGATTATTTGTGACCCAGATGTGTAAACAGCATCAGTATCGTTTCTGTTTCAGCAATCCTTTGTCTTGTTGACAGCTGACTGAGATAGTTACAGTAGATGGATCTTTTACTAGTGTCTACAGAACTCCACGTGAGCTAGCTAGCTAGCTTGCTGGAGCCTGATTGATCCATCGTTTCACATGTACGTGAGCAGCACCGAAGCACAAGCCAGCCAGCGACGACACAACCAAAAATAATTGAACTGGAAAATGAACTCCATTAAGGCCTAACAGATCGAATCGTTGGCCACCAAAGTCATTAATACATCAGGTGGTAGATCCTGTAGCCAGAACCCATGACTACCAAGAACCCAAACACCACCCAACACACCATAATTATCTACCCGCAATTAGGTGGACTAACCGGAGCATGCATAATCATGGCTCGTTCCAATCTCTATTCCATATCTCTCATCTCCTTCTTAGCATGAATATCCGCTGATCGAAGCAAGATGTTGACGACAGGACGCACCATCTCCATCTCCTCTCCTCTCCTTCTCCTTGAGTTGCGCTCCAGCCATATCGCTCGCGCCGTGAGAATGACGAGGGCATTGATCCTCCGTCTGTCTCCCCTAGGCACTGCCGCCGCGACAGCGCACCACCACTCCAAGGGTTGGGCGTGAACTGATGCAGCCCGACCCGCCGAAGAATGCAGAACCAAACCTCCCTTGCGAAAACGCACCTAACTAGCAGGTGCTCACCATCCTCGGGCTCCTGGCAGCGAAGTGAACAGTGGGGAGGATGTTGCAGGAGAAGCACGAGGCACAGCCCAAACACATGAAGCTAGCAGGAGACATAGAAGAAGGGAAGGCCATGGCAGATTTGTGGCCAGGAGGTGCAGAATGAAGCAAGATATTGACGAGGACGGCTCGCCCGCCATCTCCATCCCCATCCTTGAGTACAGAATCGATGGGTTTCGAGCATAAGAGTAGGACAGAAGGTCGGGGAGCTGCGGGATGACGTATGAGTCGCGAGTCCACCATCCCATCCCCATCCCCATCCCACCCCACGCGAGGCTGGAATACCCGCTGCTGATCGAAGCAAGATGTTGACGAGAGCTAGGACACACACCTCACCCACCACTCCATCTCCATCTCCTCGCCTCGCCTCGCCTCGCCTCGCCTCGCCAAAGTCCAAAGTCACAAGTCACACGCGACACCGCACGCGGAGCTCGTCGCCATGGCCTTGTATTTATAGAGCCGGGCACCAAAGAGCGAGGGAGGCATGCAGGTTCAATCTCCTATCGGCCGTTGATTGCAATCGGGAGAGGATTGCAGGATGTACCAGCGGCTGAGATTAGTGTGTGGCACGGATCGATGACCTGGCTAGTTAGGTGTCCCGTGCGTGGAACAATGCGAAGGCACGCCACAGTTATGAGAGCCGGTAATCGAGCCGATTATTAATTGTGGACAGACGGTAATTGTGCATTCGTGCTAGCGGAATTGTTTCGTTCGCTCATCCGTGGTCCGCCTGGTGAATTTGGTAGATGTGCCCCGCATATGGGTTGGGCAATTCTGAACGGTTGGATCTATTTTTTGTGGGCCTGATGGTTAGGTGAAAAGGGTTCTGTGTAGGTTTTCTTGGGTGGCTTTAGCGGAACTCCAGTTTGCTTGTTTATTAGTAGTGGAGATTGTAGATAAATCCAGAATCGGTAGGTGGATCTCACTCGATGGCGCCGCCGCTTGGTGGCCAGGATGATCCGGAGGGGCAGCACCATATCGTCAACCCTAGCGTTGTCCGGAGGCTCCCGTGGGTATGCTCGCATGACTCATAATTTAGCTTGCCATGCCATTGCCACTTTAGTTGAACTTGTCAAAATTTAGTTAGTTGAACTTGTCAAATTTTACCCATTAGTTGAACTTGTCAAATTTTAGTTAGTTCAACTCATCAAATTTTAGTTAGCTTTCTTTTAATGCCATGACTATGCCATTTCCACCTAGTTGTCGAACTCATCATTTTTTTGCAAACATGTAGGACGATCCTACTCCGCCGCCGGAAGGCCAGTAGAGGTTAGTTACCATTTCAACTTGCTACCACTCTCGTTCGAAAACTTACTTCATGTCTCACTTAGATCGACATAGCCAATCAATGAATCTCCAATGGTCACTTGTGTGTTTTGGTTTAGCACATAGATCAACTTGTGTCTTATTGTTTACTACATCTAACTTAGATCATGTCTTTTGGTTTACTACATCTAAACTTGTGCATATTCTTGAATTTGCCATTTCCACTTAGTTAGTTGAACTATGCTTATGCCATTGACACTTAGGTATTTTAGTTGTCAAACTTGCCATTTCCACTTTGTTAGTTTAATGATGCACATGACATTGACACTTAGCTATTTTAGTTGTCAAACTCATGTTTTTTGTATGAACTTGTAGGAGGATCAACAATGACGTCCATCTTCGCCATCCGTCCATCGTCGTGGAGTTCATGTGGATGCTATGTTGAATGATGCCTATATTGTGTTTGAGACTATGTTTGTGCTATGTGGAGTTTGAATTATGTTGAGTTCATGTTTGTGAAGTTCATGGTGAATTTAGTCTTATGTTTGTGGAGTTTGAACTTTGTTGAACTATGTCTACGTTATGTGGAGTTAGAACCATGTTGGAGCACTTCATATTTCTGTCAGAATTGTTATCTGTTAATTATTATGTGTACGATCTGAAAAATGCAGGAATTTAGAAAAACAGAATAAAACCGGACCATATGGTCACTATGCAGTGTATATGCACATGTCAGAGGTCTATGCTGTGCATATGCACACGGCAAAGGGTACACGTGTCGTGCACCTGTTGACCTGGCAACCTGTCGATGACCATATGGTTGATTTGCCGTGTGCTGCTGATAGTGGCACACGGCAAAGGGGCGAGGCAAAGGTGCTGGGCAGAGGGGTTTGCCGTGCGATTTTCCGCAAAGCACACGACAAAGAATAAATGTCTGCCGTGCAGATTCTGGGTGAGCTCACGGCAGAGACTAAATGTGTGCCGTGCTGTTTTCTGAAAAGCTCACGGCAAAGAAGAAATGTGTGCCTTGCAGTTTTCTGAGAAGCGCACGGCAAAGAAGAAATGTGTGCCGTGCTGTTTTCTGAAAAGCACACGGCAAAGCTTAAAGGTTTGACGTGATGAAATCTCTCCAGACACACGGCAAAGAACTGACAAGAGGGTTGACCACATTCTGACAGAAATGTGCCGTGCAGGAAAGGAGGGCGCACGGCAAAGCCCTGTGCCGTGTTGATTTTCAGAAAACACACGGCAAACTCCTTTGCCGACACGTTTTATGCCGTGTGGACTTTGCCGTGCGCTTAGGCACGGCAAAGTCTTTGCCGTGTTCCGAAACTTGTTTGCCGTGTGATTTTGCCGCACGGAAAATTTCTGTTTTCCGGTAGTGATTGCACGTATTTGTACTTGAAAAAACAATGTGCTAATTTTTGGTAATCACTCGATTCTTGTTTTTTCTTTTCAAATCTAGCTTACAGGAATGTCACGAGTACCAATGCCTCCTGGTCTTACATGCATGACTAAGAAGGACGGCCCCGTGAAGCGTCACGGAAAAAGAAGGTTGCACTACCGGTTGTGGCTTGTAAGCTCACCCTGGAGGTTGTCGAGTAAAACATCTCTTTAACATGCCATGGACAAGGCCGGAGCCTTGAAACCGAGGGAGGCAGAAATGGATCAAGATCAGGGGGCATGAGAAAGGGGTGGGAACTCAGATACCAGCCGTGGCCACTGTGGACATGGAGTGATCTTCGGAAACGGAGGCCACACTTGTCTCCTGCGTTTCTGCCATCTCGTGATTTTGCGGGCAATGTTGTCTGAGTCGTACCCCTTCCCGCCGTCGACTATGAACTCCTCTAGTGCGATGGCGTTCTTTGCAAGGAACTTGATGAGCCGGACCTGCAAGCAGGTGAGCTCGTCCGTGTCGAACTCCACCACCACCTTCCTCAACGAACTCTGGAGGCACCTTAGGTCGCAGCCGCCACGAAGTTTGTGAAGCACCAAACCATTGCAACAATCTTCCTCGTTGTCGTTAGTAAGTGATCTGCACAAGGAGAAATCAGACGAAGCCGCGATCTGATCCACATGTTCTGTGTTTTTCACGAGGTACCCCCGCCAACTGAACCTGAGCCGGAGCTCGCGCACACCCGGACAGATACCCAACAGGTTCACCAAGGCGCTCGCCACGCCTCTGTCTTTACGGATACACCATCCGCAGACATCTTCGATCTCAAGCCGCTCCAGGTTGAAGAAAGGAACGTGTAGCATGTGGTCTTGGAGCGTGGCGAGCGCCGTGCGGCACCGGCGTAGCTGCATGGCCTCCGCTGGCATGCATGAACTCACGCGCGCCCCTCTCCTTTTCTTTTCTTTTCTGTCTGTCACGTGCTGGACAGCTGGCGTCGAGCGTACACGTACGTGCAGTCGTGCACGATTAATTTGCACCCAACCCAGTACTAGCTACTGCGTGCGCGTTCAAAAAAAAAAATGAAACGCACGAGAGAGACCCGCATGGGCTGGGCTTCATATTAAAGCAGGACTTTTTCTTTAATCATTTTCAATTTTTCCTTTAATCGCTAGAGAGACCCGCGCGCGCTCAGTCTCTACCATTGGAGCTCCCGCCTTTATTTTGAAAACTTCGAAATCAATATTCTTCAAGTTTGAAAAAATTGTAAATATAAATCTGGACGTACGTACACGGTCCGCATTATCCCGTGACGAAAATTTCCGTCCTACGTGTGTGTCAGAGGTGGATCATATCGTTGTACGGCACCAGCCACGTACACTTTGCTATTCCCATGCACGTACACTTGATCCATGCATACCATCATCTTGGCCCCTCGTCCGACGTCGCCGAAACCGCACCATCATCTAATTAACAAGCTCGTCGTCCCCCGCTCGCCATTGCCAGTGTGCTCATTGTCGCTGAAAACCCTCGAGTTCGACATCAAGCATGTTCTCATGCCCTCGATCGGTTGTCCATGCCACCTTGTCCGGCCAAGATTATGACCATAATGCTCCTTGTCTCATGAGCATGCTCGTGACCGCCGTGCGCCGTTTTTAAGCCGTCGTTTGTTCTTTCCGATAATCACTCGGGAAAAAAAAGTTGTGGCTACCGCAGTTGCACCACCAAATCAACATATGAGATGTCACCGTTCAGCGTGACGATGTGCCATATAGGCTAGCCCTTGTAGTGACCAGGATGTTGTCGTCATGATAGACAACACATAACGAGTCGTACCAAGTATTGTCTCGACCATGGTCCACTTGGTGTCGCCTAGGCGCGTAAGCATTGCCCCTAAACCTAGTCGTGTATGTCACGGTGCGGGATATGGTGTACATACGTTTGGTGCCACGATAGGAACGACTGGGTCCTTGTCGTCATCGTCGTGGCATGAGTGCACGCCATGGCCTGCGGATGGCGTGGAGGCGGATGATGTCGGCGACGTCCGACCGGCGATGTCGCGTCTGATGGGATGTCCGAACACCACACACGTCGGGTACGGAGGAATCCACGGGATGCGTGTTTCCTATCGGAAAGGTTGATATTGTTTGATTATTGGTCAACAAACTAATTGAACTATCAAGGTGCTGGATGATCGATGTGCCAAGCAACGAGCGATAGCACTTTCTTTCTTTCTCTTTTATTTTCTCACGTCATTGAGAGTATACTCTCTCCGTTCGCATTTAGTCTACATCTTGGGTCCAAAATTTGTTCGGAATTAGTCTACATCCTGAATGGACCCCACCTCGATAATTGAGAGAGGAGAGAGTCCCCACACCATACATGCACCAATTTGCAATATACTAGCAGTAGTATGGCTAGTAGCACGACTAGCTAGGAGTTGTATTAATAGTTTCCACTTTCCAACGCTATTAATTTGGTGGCGCTGTGTCTTGGGAATTGCACGGACGTAAGTTCTCCTGTGATGGTGATCGATGGATGCCAACTTGCATAGTGGGTCGATCCGGCCTCGGGCCAATTATACGACAAGAACCTCCTAGCTACACGCGGATCGCCTAGTTCAACTCCATCTCAGCCGACCACGACTCGATCTTAGCCGTCCGTCCAACTCTCCTCCCGAAAACCAAAAGGAAGCACCCAAACCCGCGTCGCCACCTCGATCAGCGCAATCTCCCGCCCAACTCCAAAAGAGGAATCGGCAGTTCGTCGTTGTAGTTCTCCACTAATTAATTTCTTGTCGATCACAAGCGTGCTAGCTACTAGCTAACATGAGTTTTCTTCTTTATCTCACGCGCACATACGCATACGTCGGAACGTAAATACTTACATGCTGATCGATCCAAAGCTAGCTAGTTCCATTTTTCTCCTCTTTTGCTATCGAACGTGGCTAGCTAGCTGTTATAGCTCTTACACAGGCAATTTACTTAGCATGCGTGGCGAATACGTATATAGCTCATGCATGCCATGGGATGGGACCCTGCTACTTGACCTCCTCTGGATTCTAGATTGATACTCGATCGATCAACAAAATCGAGATAGCTTCCCAAGCCGCACGGTTTGAATTACGAATCAGTCACTTACGTGATAGTGGCGACGACATGAGATGAGGAAGGCGATATCTCCGTTGACAACGAGTCAGTCGTGGTGACTTCGTTATCCTCAAGACTTTATCAGCCAGCTCATTATCTCGGAGGTGCTCACAGGGGTAGGGCGTACGTGCATACGTTCATATACTTAGCTGAGTGTGTGAGCGTTTATGTTTGTACTATGTTTCGCAAAAAAAAAACTAGCTGCCCCTCGCGATATAGCTAGTCAAACACATGTATTCATTGGACCCACACACGACACTTCGGGGTTTAGGGTTGAACCCACGTTTTGGGCGACGAGAACGTTGAATGAAAAAAGGATACATGAAAGATGATCCAGAGCCGATTTCGGTTTCCGC
Source organism: Poa pratensis (assembly GCA_947311845.1). Classification (NCBI taxonomy): domain Eukaryota; kingdom Viridiplantae; phylum Streptophyta; class Magnoliopsida; order Poales; family Poaceae; genus Poa; species Poa pratensis. The sequence goes on along the minus strand of CAMZMU010000043.1, from coordinate 76,627,354 downwards.
TCCATCGCCGACGATTCCTCTTTTTGTTTTATTCTCGATCATCTGGTCATTCATGCACCTCCCCCGGACATCCGGTCCGACAAACACTTGTGGTCATCACATAAACCTCTCGATCGTCCGCCCCACATTTATACATCTCCCTCGGCCATTGTCGTTCCATCGTACACCTCTCTCGATCATCCGCCCCACATTTATAGATGTAATAGCTATATCATTTCATGCATTAAATACTAGGTAGTCATAGTATTTATTATCGTGTGTCGGTGAACAAGTGTGGTATACATGCCCATCATTTCATGTGCATCCTTATCTTGCTTATACATGTGGATTGATATTATATAGGTGTTTAGAATCACAATATTTTATGCTTATAAACTAGATAGTGCCACTTAGCCAGTCATTGGTCAAGATAATTGGGTAGAAACCCAAAACTTATGTATGTTATAGCCACCTAAAATTGATGGGAAAACTGCTGAAAGAACACGATTTCCCATAGCCTCCAAAAGCGAAAAGTGGCTCTAACCTCACAAGATCATGACAATCACAAGTCCTGGATACCCTAACTTTTCGAGAGCTTTCCGATGCCACCGGACTCTCCTCGGTCGGTGATCGCATGCACAAGTTGCGGTTCATGGAAAAAATATGTCGCCATAGAAATCTTTGGATTCTATGGGCTTTCATACTATTATTATGAAACGTGTAAAATATGTTACATAGCACTGAAGAACGAATGGCAAAGCGCCACGGCGAGCTAATTCCCACGACATGAACATGTTGTCAGGGTTGCCTAGGATTTAGTGAAGAGGTTTGGGGAGGGGAGCCTGTGACGTGCCGCTGAACACCCGAGAGCGCTACTCTCTTATTCGGTCTAGTCTTGCGCGACTTTCACTAAAACCATAGGTGTTGGGGCCGGTAGCGTGGCGCCTCCACCGTGGAGTCCAGCGTCCCCATCCTCGACGTGCTCGACATGTTGATCATGGTGCAAACTACAAGGTCCCTCTCGAGGTTAACCACATTAGGTTCCATTGTGGCTCCTCGTCCCGTGGATACATAGGTGTTGGGAGCGGCTGCGTGACGCCTCCCCCGCGGAGTCCAGCGTCTGTCCTTGACGTGCTTAACATGTTGATCATGGTGCAAACTACAAGGTCCCTCTCGAGGTTAACCACAATCGGTTCTGTTGTGGCTCCTCGTCTCGTGGATACGTACGTGTTGGGAGCGCCAGCGTGGCGCCTCTGCCGCGGAGTCCACCGTCCGTCCTTGACGTGCTGGACATGTTGATCATGGTGCAAACTACAAGGTCTCTCTCGAGGTTAACCACATTCGGTTTCATGTCAACGCCTAGATCTTCCAGGTTTACAACGTAATATGTTGCCATATATAGAGACCACAAGATGAGCATACCATGCCTAAGGCATAGATGCGATCGACCAATACCACTAGTCACTACTCACTAGTGCATGTATCATGTATGGACAATGTACGTGTGCATGGCTCAGATGCATCCAAAAGGAGGATGACACCGCGGATGCTGTTTGAGAGATGTATTTGTGATCGTGAGTTTGGAGATGGACTAGTACTCTTAAATAATCCTTAGTTCACAAACAAAATTTACGTGTTTTCATCAGCCGAACTCTTCTCCATCAAACAAATTTATACTTAAACCTGCATGTAAACCAAAACGTCCAAAATAGTTATGCATGCATGCTATGCACGCACCTCTGGCCGACTGGCCGTGGAATCCATGTATGCACTGTCATCACCACCACCACCTTACGCACAGTTTTGATGAGCTGAATTCATCTCCATCAAAGAAAGCTGGCGCCCATACACGGCGGGAGAGCAATCGGACAAAGCTTTGCACGTGCTAGCTACGTGAGACTTGAGAGCATACCGTGCTAGCTTTGTGCATTCATAGCATCGTGTAAAATTAGCTCTAGGTAAGAAGTACCACGAGATAAAATTAAGACCGGTCATGCTAGTATTCCAATAATTAAAGACCACGATAAAATTAACAGAAGTAACCGTAATTAGTTGTCATATTGCACTGCATTGTTATTCAGTCACTAGTGAATCATGCTCATTGACCATAAGACTGGGACAACACCAAGCAAGAGGGAAAAATAGCGAGACGAGAATATACTATATCGAGATAGGGGCGACGGCACTGCGAAGGTAGGTCCAATGAGGTGGTGAGCGTGAGTCTAGACCAATATGATTTCGGAGGCGTTGGAAATATCTTGAGGACATCAGCCCGAAGCCCGACGAGATCCATGAGGAGGTTTTTCTGTTTATGATCCATGTTTATTCAATCCACACATAAAATATAATGTACATTTTTTGCACGAAATTGGCATCTTAATTATCAAATGATTCCAACGAGGAAAAAACATGACATCACAAAGAAATGGTTCATTAATTTCTTTCAACATGAAATAGTAGGTACTAACTATCCCATATCATGAAATAGTAGGTACTAACTATCCCATATCATGAAATAGAAGGTACTAGCGATCCCGTATTCATGAAATTACGATTTGTGATAAGAGTACTACGAAAAGATTTATCAATGAAATTAAGAGGTACACAATGAGCATGCCAATGGCGATGACACTGGCCATGAGCAAAACAACGATGTCGTCGATGTTAATGCAGCCAAAGGAAACAATATTGTCAGTAGCAGGTATGGAGGCACACACGACTTTTACCCACGGTACAAGACAACGGTCTTGCCGATCAAGGCGCTGCGAGCCGAGGTAACGATGGCTGTGAACAAGGGAGGTTGGGCCTCGTCGTACGCGACCATGCACATGTCCAGAATATAAGCAATAATCCTAGACTTACGAACTGGTTTGGCTTACGGAAAAGCTACGGACCGACGTGTCGTGAGTTGATTTGCTGCATTTTGTTTCCATACCTTAATAATGGGACCATGCTCTTGTTTGCTGCACTGCATGCTGAATCTTTAAGTGAATTCTGCAAAATCGGTCTGTAGGAAAAAAATATAGCCTCCAAGAACGGGCGGGAAAACTCCCAAAACGAACACAACACCGTAGTTTTCTATAAAAAAAGGGTGGGAAAACTGCAAGTGGTGAAAAATAGCGTGATGTTTCCCTTGGGAACGTGCCGGAATAACGTAGAGAAAAGTTCTATAACCTTGTGCACAAGAGAAAAAAGGTGACTGGAAAAAGATCCCCCCCCCCCCCCTCCGAAAACTTCTCGACTCATCGAAAGTGGATAGGTCATAGCTTGTTAAGTTGTAGTCGTTGGGTTTGACGATGATGTTGTTGGAGAGCTCCGCGTCCTTGACCTTCTGCTCCACGACCAGATATATATACCTGACTTGTTGTCTTCCTCCCCCTTAGATGTGGTGTCGCTTCTTTGGTGGCATATTAATTAGGATGGAGGAGCGACCCAAACACAAACTGTAATACCCTGAATTTTGAGTAGATTAATTAATTTGATTAAACTGTAATTAGCCTTTGATTGTTTTGTTGTGCTAATATTAAGTTGGTTTTGTATAGCCGCATGATTAGAAAATTATCTAAGAGAATTAAATTGTTTGTGCTTGATCGATGGATTAAATTGGAAGCTAGCTAGTTCTAGCAGTATGTATGCATGTCCATCGATCTGTTTACCTTGTGCATATGCTGGTGCATGGGATCCGACCTGCATACGCATGCACTGACGTTGCATTGCCATCCAACGTGGAGCTGTGCATGTTAGTTGGCCTACGAGCCTTTAACACGTGTGAGGGAGTGAGCCAATGAGAGCAGCTCATTTGCTTCCTTAGCTGCGACGACTGCCTGGTCATGCGGTCAAGCGGCGAATGGTCGGCAGATATTTCGAGTGGTTAGATATTTAGACGCCAGGCCTTTATAAATAGAGCAGCGAGCTCAGCTGCACTTCATTTCCTCGATTGATCGATCAAAGCCACAGCAAGAGAAGTAGCTAGCTGAGAGAGAGCTCGCCGGCATGAGACAGTGGATGGTGCGGCGTACGATCTTTGCTGCTGGTGCGTTGACGCCGGGGCTGGCAGCGGTGGTGTTTCTACGACGCCGGTGATGAGAGAGAGAAGAGAACCACAGGAAAGATATTCTGCTGGAGGCGCTCATAGAGTGAGGAGGCTGCTGTTGATCTTTCATCTCGGAGAAGGCGACGGCCGTGAGAGAAGCACAGGTCGTCGGCGCGGGAGACCTGCCGGCGAGTGGAGGATCTGATGGTGGTATTCTCTTGGCGTACTGACGTATGGCGTATGTTCTCGTATGCCGATTGTAGCTGATATCTGGAGCGGTCTGCTATGACCCAAAATGGTTATTTGCTACGGCATAGTTTTGAGGCAAGCTCTTCTTACATCTCTCGTATATTTCGTGGAGTATACTTTGCTGTTAAATTGCATGATACCCTGAGTGGTACAAGCTTGTGTTGATATACGGGGCTAACGCGCTGGTGCCGTTACGGTGATGGTTCCGTAGGAGCCACCGGTACGAGCCGGGCTTAGCACGTATATTTGACATGCAAATGAACTCAACGTTTTTAGAAGGAAAACTTGGTGCTGCGAAGGTGATCGTATTGTACCGGTCGCAGTACAGGTATGGGACTGTCTGAGTTCTCCGCAAGGGGCGGCCTCTGAATAGAAAGTGTCGGTGATGGATCCGTAGGAGCGATCGACATGAGTAGGTCAGGGTATCCGGTGTCCGAGCGGGTAAAAGGACTCCGCTCGTTCTGGAATCCTATGTGGTTCTGGGCGAGGCTGTCGATGTCGGAGTACCCCTCTTAAGAGTGTAAAAGCGTGGAATTTCACCCCTGTGATTCCCGGGTAGGGAAACTCACTTTCATGTGTGGCACCATGCGTTTTTAACCTGCTTAACAATTTAACCACACAATGATGATTTACTGGTATTTCGAAAACCTAGTGTATTTTACAAAGTATATGAAAGTGTATGAATTGTTTGTTGAGTACGACTTGTTTGTACTCACCCTTGCTTTCTTCTGTTTCTTTTTTGTATGTATCAGAGTGCGCAGCAGAAGACGTGGTGATCCGAGGAGTAGGCTGGACCAGTTGGGTGGGATACGACTAGAGAACCTTTTATTCCTGTAATTGTATTAATCTTTTAAAATAAGTAATTGAGCTGTTGAGATCCACTGTGCTGGTTTATCCTGCTTCTCTAGCCTTGCGCGTGTATAGGCTTTCGGGTCTATAGGCGCGCGGCGGCTGTCATTCTACCGGGCCGGGTCTCGGGACGTGACACAAACCCTATGAAGAAAATCACGTAGTTTTTTCTTATGGTAGAAATCTCGTCGTTGTCTGAGCAGAGCCATATGCGTGGAGTGTTAGATATCTCGCTTCCAAGCAAAGGGATTCTACCATGCATGTCGTGCATTCGAGCGCCGCCTCGTCGCAAGGCGTCTCCGATCGAAGACTAGCGCCAGATCAAGGTGAAACGTGGGATCGGTTAAGCGCATGTCGATCAACATACGATATAGATAGAGGGCAGCGAGCTAGTTTGTCCACGAGTCCACGACGGAAACTCAAGCACTATCGTCGCCACGAGCATGGTCGGAGGCGTAGCTTGAAGCAATTAACCACGCGAGCTTAGTCTAGCACGGGATCTCAATAATTTTCACACCGCCCGTCAACCGCTGAGATAGATCGTAGTCTAGTCGTGATACCGAGTTGAATTCCATGGAGATCTCGTCGGGATCTCACGTGCATGCATGCATGAACCCCGCCTAGAGCTAGCTAGCTTGTGCATGCATGTATGTACGTACGTGAGTTTTCAATTTTAGGTTTGACTATTTTTTATGTTTAATACAACATACAAAAACAATCAAACATAAAACTGGAAACCCTATCTTTAATTCAGAGCAAAAATACACTCACCGGATTAAGATTAACCTTCCGAAAATCATGTATAAACATGTAAACCTAGTAACCGCATCCGAGAAGTATATAGGGAGTGATGAAAAATGACTATCAAGAAGTTACATGTTCGTTAGAAATTTGATCGTCGAAATAAATACTCACCGGAAATATATAGTCGAAACCATGCACTAACGCCCGAGTAAAGCAATGAGGCCAAAAAAAAAAAATAGAGGGCGGTCTAATCATCGGGCACCGATGTCCCATCATCAAGAGTAAAACTGGTATTGACCGAACTTCCACCATAGGGTAATGAATCAAAATACCATCCCGTAAAAAGAAACTTCCATCGTAATCATACCCTCCGTCGCAAGGTGGTCGTACGACACCCACATAATCTTGCCACAGGGACTCTAGGATGTAGATGTAGTGGTCCGTGTGTTGGTTGCCCTCCTACCACCGCGTCCACTCCATATGCACCACCAAATCACATGTGAGATGTCACCCATTCAGCACGACGATGCGCCAGAGGCTACCCCTCGATGGTTACAATCTTGTCGACGTGATAGACAATGCATAACTAACCGTACCAGGGTGTATCAAGTATCGTCTCAACGATGGTCCACTCGGTGTCGCCTAAGCGCATAAGCATTGCCCTGAGCCGGTTTCCGTACGTCTCAGTGCGGGACAGATTGATTGTATAGAGTCGTGCACCCGTTGAAACGATGGCATGTAGACGTGGAAGCTTACGGGGTTGCCGACATCGTGCAACTGAGGTATCGTGGCCAAGCCAATGTCCGACAGTATCGCGGCCGCACCATGGCCTATTGCCCTATTTCGGTTTCCGTGTCCGACTACGCCATCGATGATTTGCATCTATCGTGAGCAAGTCTATCGGCAAGCACCGGTTTGACGTCCACATATATATGAGCCCTGTTTTGTCGCTACAAGCTAGCTACTCCCTCCGTCCCTAGTTAGATGTTGTCCTCTTTTTAGTGTAACAATCTAGACTATATACTCCCTCTGTTTTTTAATATAAGATGTTTTATCATTTGTCCATATGCACATGTATACAAATGTATGCAGACACATTTTAGTGTACATGTTCACTCATTTTAGTGTGCATGTAGACAATATGTGCAATAGATAAAACGTCTTATATTTATGCACGGAGGGAGTATTTCACTAGTAAAGGATGTGATATGTGTCATGAGAATTATACCATTAAAAACTTTGTTTGGAAACGAATATGATGATATTTTTTGTATAGCAAATAACCTATATTTTTTTAATAAAATTTATGGTCAAAATTTGTGCACCAAGAACCCCACCTAAATCCATGTGAGCTAGTTGGCTAAGTCCTCACGTGCATGTGCATGCATGCACCCACGACGTGATGCCCAAATGTACGTGCACTTGCGTCATGTCTGGATTTTGTAACCAGCAAGAAAGCATACATGTATATTATGTATGGCGAGCCCATACATACGTGTACTGTATATACATGACTGCAGCAGCCAGCATGTGATCGATCAGTACTGGCTAGTCCGTGTGTAGTAGAATCGCGATACCCCAAATAAAACATAAGCCAATATAAAATCCTACCTTCGAAAGTATGCCAAGAATGGACTTTCATACACCAAGTTATTATATATTTACAAAAAAAAGGGATTATAACCCAAATCACCTCCTACATCATAAATTTTTACATTGGACTTCAAAAGTAAAAATGATACCGGACGAACCCATGTATTAAGAAAATGTCTTCATTCATAAAACGAGAAAATGATCATCTCTTCAATTTGTCTCTGTAAATGGAAATAATTATCCCTTAATTTTGGTTTCATTCCTTGAATAGATATGATAAGAAAATAACAAAACATAACACATGGGAAGCGAGATTATCACATTTGTATGAAGACTAGCATCATCAAAAAGCATTGCCGAAACTATAATAATTAACATAGGAATCAGTGTCACAAGCCCGATCATCGACCATATATGATTGCCAGCATGCCCCTACCCAACCCTGTGTTTTCTTCCTCGCCAGTTGCCACCATCTATGGTGTTTCTTCTTAACCGATGAAACTTGTTATAATCATATTCTTTTGTTTTTTCCTAGCCAACATATATAACACGAAGTGAACTGGCTGATACCCCCTATGTCCACCGATGGAATCGCGGCGAGATATGATAAACATCAATCTCTATGCTATATTAGCTCTTAGTTTCACACGTACATGGATGCCACGGGTCTGCTACCTAGAAGATGTTGCATGTTCGCTGGATAAAGCTGGTAGGAGAGCACCTTTGTGGATTTCAAACTTGTTCCATCTTTTGCCCAGATCTCACGGATCGTATACTAATAGCAGGACTAGGATAGGACTCACGTACACTCAAACACGATGAGTTGGTGCGTCGTGTCTAAGTAGAATTACTATCTGTGATGGCATGTGTTGTTTCATTGCCCCGATTTATTATCATGCATGTTGTAAGAAGATTATTACCTGCTATATATCTTTGCATTTGTCATTTCACTTTGACGCGTTATTACTTTATGCTATGAGGCGATTATTTCCATCATGTGTAGTTTTGCTATTGTTAGTGAATGCATGGTTCAAATACACATTGTCTATAGTTTGCACATTTTGTTCTACAAACTACTTGTCGAAGCTTGACTCGAGCATGCACTACCATCATAAGCATGATCCTTGGTCGCTAGGTGGTCGTACGACACCCATGTAATCTTGCCGCGGGGCTCCAGGATGTAGTTGTAGTGCTCCATCCGTTGGCTACGTCCACTCCTAATGCAACATCACGTCACATGTGATGTCACTGTTCAGCGTCACGATGCACTATAGACAACGCATACCGAGCTGTACTCAGGCGTCTCGACGACGGTCCACTCGGTGTCGCCTAGGCGTAGAAACAACCTAGTCGTGTACGTCGGGGTGCGGGAGATGGGAGTAGTGAAGTGCGGTGCCACGATAGGAAGGACCGGGTCCTCTCGTCGTCGCCGACGTGTGAGGCGCACCATGGCCCGCATACATCATGGAGGCAGACGAGCGATGTCGGCCACCGCGTATGTCGGGTCTGTGGTGGTTCCCGGGGTCGATCTAGAGGGAGGAAAGGTTGATATTGTTTGATTATGCTAGGTGATCGATGTGGCAAGCACCAAGCGAGAGCATTTGCTTTCCAATTTTTTTACAGGTTCTTTCCCTTTTATTTTCTCACGTACGCCATGGATGGATATAGTACATCCAAGTACACGCAGTGGTGAGTGTATATACGGAATATGTATAGGGTAGCACGACTAGCTCGCTAGGTCTCGTATTTCCAATAGACAGCTAACAACCGGTCGTCTCACGTATACTACTAATATATAAGTAGTTCCCACTTTTCAATGTTTTGAAAACACGATCAATTCATATGCTTTGTCTCGGGAAGCTGCACGGACGTAAATTCTCCCGTGGCGGCGATCAATTCAATGTTTTGAAAACACGATCAATGTCTCGGGAAGTGCCATTGGAAGTAAATTCTCTTGTGGCAGCCATGGATGGATGCCAACTCCGGCCTCCAACCAAACCAATGAGATGACAGCAACGTCCTCCACGCGGATCGCCCAGCTCAACGTGCATCTCAGCCGTCCACGAGTGCATCTTAACCGTCCAGCTCTCCTCCAGAAACCAAAAGGAAGCACGACGCAACTGGTGCTCGATTCTCACGCCACCGCCCACCATTGATTCTTTATCTTCACTCCCCCCTGCATCTCCATCTCGATCCATTCCAATCCAGCTCGAACCACGCCGCCGCTCCAGCTCTCATCCGCAAGGAGCCACGCGACGGCCGCCGGCGCCGGAGGGAGCCACGCGACGACCCTCCACGACGCACGCCGGAGGGAGCCACGCGACGCATTCCAGGACGGCCGGAAAAAATCGGACCTTTCGATCCCTCCTCCACGCTGCAGCACGCCGGAGACAGCCGGCCACGACTCCGGCGGCAACCCCGACCCGACCCCCGCCTAGCAGGTACCTCCCCGCATCGATCCACCACTCTCCTATGCCTAGGCCTAGGCCTGCTGCGTCCCATATTCCCTCAAGCTCATCTTTTCCGGCTCTGATTCCGCATGCTGCAGCAGATCGAGATCCGCCATGCATGCATGGATCGACCTCCTCCTCCTGCTGCTGCCGCCGCCACCGTCGGAGGATCGATGAAACCCCCTGTTGGCGGACCAGGAGCTCCGGATGACAAGGAGGCCGATGCACACAAGGTCAGCCCTTCTGCCTTCTTCCCCGTCTCGCTGGGTCCTGTACGAGACTGTTTCCCCTGTTTCTGTCACGCACTGAATCACAAGTGTAGTAGGCATCTAGTTGCATGGCCTGCCCATGTCGATTTTTATCTACTTGTGGGTGTGCCCATGGACTGAATCACAATACTGATGATTACACAGCTTGCTTATCAAGTGCCTATCTAAAAGGAGGATTTTTTGTTTTACTGCTCTTGGCAAGTTGTCCCAAATAATATGCAATGAATTTGAGGTATATACTGCGGTCTTAGACAGACGACCAGCCCAAGCATACAAGCAAAGTTGTTTGCTTGTTTTCTATGTACCACGATTGCTTTGTATACTAATACTATCAACCAAACGTGACTGTCTCACTACAGTTTCTAGTTTATTCAACACACTCTTGACTCTCAGCCTCACCTGCTTTGTTGCAGGCCAATGGTGAGCCCCTGTCGGTGCTCTCCCGGTGACTCTACGCGCAGCCTAGAGCTTCTGCCGCCGACAAGGGCTCCAGCAATGCTGCTGCTTCTGGGAAAGTGCTCCCTAGCTGCTGCCAGCTTCGTCTCGGACCGCGCCCTTGAGCTGCGGCTGCGGGTCACAACTCCGCTCTGACGCTGCTACTTGTGAAAAAGAAGAGAAAGGTTGCTCTCCTCATTTCTTGCTCAGCTCGTTTCCGCATTTTTTCCCCATGTTTCTGTGAGTGACTCTGTACGGTTCATCTAAATTCCAACACAGATTCATCAACACTTGTGCACTGTGTCTGTTTGTTTGTGTAATACTCCCTCCGTTCCAAAATAGATGACTTACAATTGTCTAAAAGTGAATGTATCTAGACATGTTACGTGTATAAATACATCTACTTTTGGACAAATGGAAGTCATCTATTTTGGAACGGAGGGAGTACTACAGAGGAATACAGCTTGCATAGTTGTTTACATTATAAAAAAGGAAACTTGACTATTTGGCACTATCTGAATTACCATATGTGCAATGACAGTGGGACATTGCTGTCTTAGATCAGTCAAGAAACACTAGCCAAATTTACTTGCTTAATATGCAGAGCAAATTTTCTGGATACCACACCAACCAACCTTGTCTAAAATTAATAGTTAGTTTTTATTGGTTAGAGAATAATAATCATGGACATAATTTTCCTTCCTGCCTTAGACCTGCCCAGAAATGCAAGCAGAGTTCACTTTCTTTTTTATGTACTGTGATCACCTTGTGTATATTATCTCATGTGCTATTGTGTCTGTTTGCAGGCGAGTGGTGGGCCCCTGTCGGTGCTCTCGCAGCGGCTCTCCGTGCAACCTGGAGCTGCTGCTGCCGCTGACAAGGGCTCCAGCGGTGCTGCTGGTCCTTGGCTGACCGTGGCCTTCCGCTTCTCCCGGCAAGGCCTCCGGGTCTTCTGCCAGCGTCGTCCCGGAGCATGCCCTTGAGCTGCTGCTGCCGGCCATAACTCTGATCTATTGCTGCTACTTTGTGAAAAAGATGAAGAGAAAGGTTGCTTTCCTTCTTTCTTTCAATCCATCTTCCGGCTCAAGTGTTGTGAGGATTGCAAGCTTCCGTAATTACCCAGCACAAGTGTAGAGTTTGTCTGGTCTTAAATGTTGAGAAAACATGCTAACATGTAGCTTCATTGCATCATCATTGCTTTATTTAATCTGATATCTATTAAGTTAGATCATTTTCGACCATATAAACATTCTCTCCTGCATGTGGCTGTAGTCTGCTATGAAATCGGCCTTTAGGTTCATATAGCTTTGTTATTTAATTATGTATGCCACCAGCTGGTACCATGTGGTCTTGATCAGGCCTTGGTTAGGGAGGAACCAATTCATTTATTTGATATTCTTCTGGGTATAGCTCAGCAATTTTTTGTTTGCTTGGTATTAATTATTTGCCATTCTTTGGTTTTGGAAACAGGATAAACTTCATGTTTGCCGGACCTCGTCGCGCATGGCCTAGAGGCTGCTGTTGGACGCCGTCTAGGAAGCGCCGATCGCCAGGTCGCAATGGGGGCGAGGGTGTTGTACTGCTGTTTGGCGTTGCCATCCTCACGCGCTGCAAGGAGCGACACCTCTAAGGAGGGGGACAGCTGTCTGTGATGCTCTCCAGTCTCCTCTGCCAGTGATGTTCTCTGGCAGGCAACTTGGCGGGACAGGGAGGCCGTGGATGTGTCCAGGTTTTCCAAAGGTATGCGCCTGCTATCGTTGCCTGCCCCCTAATTATCTCTTAGTGGTGTGAGATTGATCTGGATACATATGCGTGTGATTGCCAGTTTCATCTAGATGGATTTTCAATATGGTGGTGTTGGTTAACTATAGTCAGAAGTTGGCTGACTGTAACTTTCAAGAATAAATGGTTTCTGTGCATGGTCTATAAATATATTACTCCTGTCTGGCAGCTTTTATGCATGCAGTAGTATAGCATGTACTCTTAAATCTTGTAATATTATCCCTGATTTTTTCTGTTCTGAAAGATTTCTAAATTTTGGATGGGTGAATACTCATATTAGATATACATGTCAATTCTGTTTGGGCCCCCTGAAGCTTTTTTTTGGCACAGTAGACTCGGATGCTGTTTGTTTACAAGACCAATTTTTATGTTCGTTTTTGTCCATCATGTATGCCTAGAATTTCTTTTGCCCAGATGTATATGCTGTACTGACCATGTTTTGCTCTTCTTGAAGGAGTAGCTGCACTAGTTGGAAGCTGAGGGACAAGTGAGATGCCTTGGTCTCGCCATCCGCTTCTCCCTCTAGTCACCAGTTCTTGTGAAATCCACTTTGAAACATTGAGAAATTCATGTTGTATCTGCATGTAGGTTGTTAATTTGGTGCATCTTTATTCTGGAAGGCCGTTACAATATTATTATGATGCTAGCTAGTGTCCTGTTTCTGGTGTTACGAAAGCGAGTCCGCTTGGGCCTGCTAGCTGCTGCTGCTGCATTTCTTCATCAATTGTGTTTCATCTTTCATCTCAAGGTATGTTGTTGTGTGTGATCTGCTTTACTTCTTATCTTAATTAAAATATGCAACTCAAGTTTATCTTTGTGAGATGCATCCAGTTATTTGCAAAGCACCTAATGGAATAGAGCCTCTACTTTGATTTTTTTTTTCTAAGCAAATAGCTAGCTAGTCAAGCTTCTGTGTTCAGATTAGTCACTGATAAACTCTGCTCTAGTGCTGCCTGCTTATTTATCTTCCTCAATGTTGTAACGCAAGTTACAACCAGACCATACCAGAGTTTAGGTTGCTGCTGGTGGTCGAAATAAGTGCACCATTGATGAATTATGTGCCTGTTTTGATTTGTCGAGCTGCAGCTTTGGTTTGCTCAAAAAGACAAGTTTATAACAGTGCACCATTGATGAATTATGTGCCTGTTTTTTTCTTCTTTGCTTCTTAATGATTGCTAGTGGCTAAATGACCACAAGGATACGCGCCCTTTGTGTGGTGGAGGATTCAGCAGTAAACATTCATTGTAGAGCCATTTTATATTGATGGTGCTGTTTATAACCTGAGTAGTAGTAGCGTTATTTGACCATGTAACTTCTCTTGATCAAATCCATGTTATTTTGATGATGTTGTGAACAATTAGCACTTTATTTTGTCTTTATCCTATTTTTTCCCAATGCTGCAACTCCTTTGCCAAGTAGCAGCGTCGAATGCTCGTGCTGTCGTGTCGCCTTTGTAGAGGCAGCAGTAGCTAGCAACTATCTGTCTGCCTTTTTTATGGGATGAAAACTTACCCAGCATATGCACAATCGACAGGTTCCTCGATGGCGAGCTGGAGGTCGTTTGAGGTCAGAGCAATGCTCATCGCCTGCAAATACCATGGCCACCCGATCTGGCCGGCAGTTAGCGGTGGTCTTCTTACTCTGGATTTAGGTGAGTCCTTGGGATAGCTGTTATTCTGTGCTTGAGCCATCGAGATCGAGCTGATGATCTAGTTATGTGGTTTATCGTTGATCCTTGCATAACTATTTCTTGTCTGGTGCCAGGGGACGGCAAGGACGACGCGTGGCTCTGGACTGGACTATTCCGCCACCCACACCGACTGGCTATGCGCGTTGATGTCGCCGCTAGCTGTTGCGGGGTGGCGGCGGGGCGTGGCTATTGTGTTTAATGTAATTAATAGTGCTTGAATCGATCTCTTCTAATGTGGTCCGAGTTGTATTGTCTGAATCAGAAAGGTTGTAATAAGTTTGGTTTGCACATTTGTAATTAGAAATCTGATGAGTAGGTAGTCAGCGGTGGTCTGTGTATCTGATTATTTGTGACCCAGATGTGTAAACAGCATCAGTATCGTTTCTGTTTCAGCAATCCTTTGTCTTGTTGACAGCTGACTGAGATAGTTACAGTAGATGGATCTTTTACTAGTGTCTACAGAACTCCACGTGAGCTAGCTAGCTAGCTTGCTGGAGCCTGATTGATCCATCGTTTCACATGTACGTGAGCAGCACCGAAGCACAAGCCAGCCAGCGACGACACAACCAAAAATAATTGAACTGGAAAATGAACTCCATTAAGGCCTAACAGATCGAATCGTTGGCCACCAAAGTCATTAATACATCAGGTGGTAGATCCTGTAGCCAGAACCCATGACTACCAAGAACCCAAACACCACCCAACACACCATAATTATCTACCCGCAATTAGGTGGACTAACCGGAGCATGCATAATCATGGCTCGTTCCAATCTCTATTCCATATCTCTCATCTCCTTCTTAGCATGAATATCCGCTGATCGAAGCAAGATGTTGACGACAGGACGCACCATCTCCATCTCCTCTCCTCTCCTTCTCCTTGAGTTGCGCTCCAGCCATATCGCTCGCGCCGTGAGAATGACGAGGGCATTGATCCTCCGTCTGTCTCCCCTAGGCACTGCCGCCGCGACAGCGCACCACCACTCCAAGGGTTGGGCGTGAACTGATGCAGCCCGACCCGCCGAAGAATGCAGAACCAAACCTCCCTTGCGAAAACGCACCTAACTAGCAGGTGCTCACCATCCTCGGGCTCCTGGCAGCGAAGTGAACAGTGGGGAGGATGTTGCAGGAGAAGCACGAGGCACAGCCCAAACACATGAAGCTAGCAGGAGACATAGAAGAAGGGAAGGCCATGGCAGATTTGTGGCCAGGAGGTGCAGAATGAAGCAAGATATTGACGAGGACGGCTCGCCCGCCATCTCCATCCCCATCCTTGAGTACAGAATCGATGGGTTTCGAGCATAAGAGTAGGACAGAAGGTCGGGGAGCTGCGGGATGACGTATGAGTCGCGAGTCCACCATCCCATCCCCATCCCCATCCCACCCCACGCGAGGCTGGAATACCCGCTGCTGATCGAAGCAAGATGTTGACGAGAGCTAGGACACACACCTCACCCACCACTCCATCTCCATCTCCTCGCCTCGCCTCGCCTCGCCTCGCCAAAGTCCAAAGTCACAAGTCACACGCGACACCGCACGCGGAGCTCGTCGCCATGGCCTTGTATTTATAGAGCCGGGCACCAAAGAGCGAGGGAGGCATGCAGGTTCAATCTCCTATCGGCCGTTGATTGCAATCGGGAGAGGATTGCAGGATGTACCAGCGGCTGAGATTAGTGTGTGGCACGGATCGATGACCTGGCTAGTTAGGTGTCCCGTGCGTGGAACAATGCGAAGGCACGCCACAGTTATGAGAGCCGGTAATCGAGCCGATTATTAATTGTGGACAGACGGTAATTGTGCATTCGTGCTAGCGGAATTGTTTCGTTCGCTCATCCGTGGTCCGCCTGGTGAATTTGGTAGATGTGCCCCGCATATGGGTTGGGCAATTCTGAACGGTTGGATCTATTTTTTGTGGGCCTGATGGTTAGGTGAAAAGGGTTCTGTGTAGGTTTTCTTGGGTGGCTTTAGCGGAACTCCAGTTTGCTTGTTTATTAGTAGTGGAGATTGTAGATAAATCCAGAATCGGTAGGTGGATCTCACTCGATGGCGCCGCCGCTTGGTGGCCAGGATGATCCGGAGGGGCAGCACCATATCGTCAACCCTAGCGTTGTCCGGAGGCTCCCGTGGGTATGCTCGCATGACTCATAATTTAGCTTGCCATGCCATTGCCACTTTAGTTGAACTTGTCAAAATTTAGTTAGTTGAACTTGTCAAATTTTACCCATTAGTTGAACTTGTCAAATTTTAGTTAGTTCAACTCATCAAATTTTAGTTAGCTTTCTTTTAATGCCATGACTATGCCATTTCCACCTAGTTGTCGAACTCATCATTTTTTTGCAAACATGTAGGACGATCCTACTCCGCCGCCGGAAGGCCAGTAGAGGTTAGTTACCATTTCAACTTGCTACCACTCTCGTTCGAAAACTTACTTCATGTCTCACTTAGATCGACATAGCCAATCAATGAATCTCCAATGGTCACTTGTGTGTTTTGGTTTAGCACATAGATCAACTTGTGTCTTATTGTTTACTACATCTAACTTAGATCATGTCTTTTGGTTTACTACATCTAAACTTGTGCATATTCTTGAATTTGCCATTTCCACTTAGTTAGTTGAACTATGCTTATGCCATTGACACTTAGGTATTTTAGTTGTCAAACTTGCCATTTCCACTTTGTTAGTTTAATGATGCACATGACATTGACACTTAGCTATTTTAGTTGTCAAACTCATGTTTTTTGTATGAACTTGTAGGAGGATCAACAATGACGTCCATCTTCGCCATCCGTCCATCGTCGTGGAGTTCATGTGGATGCTATGTTGAATGATGCCTATATTGTGTTTGAGACTATGTTTGTGCTATGTGGAGTTTGAATTATGTTGAGTTCATGTTTGTGAAGTTCATGGTGAATTTAGTCTTATGTTTGTGGAGTTTGAACTTTGTTGAACTATGTCTACGTTATGTGGAGTTAGAACCATGTTGGAGCACTTCATATTTCTGTCAGAATTGTTATCTGTTAATTATTATGTGTACGATCTGAAAAATGCAGGAATTTAGAAAAACAGAATAAAACCGGACCATATGGTCACTATGCAGTGTATATGCACATGTCAGAGGTCTATGCTGTGCATATGCACACGGCAAAGGGTACACGTGTCGTGCACCTGTTGACCTGGCAACCTGTCGATGACCATATGGTTGATTTGCCGTGTGCTGCTGATAGTGGCACACGGCAAAGGGGCGAGGCAAAGGTGCTGGGCAGAGGGGTTTGCCGTGCGATTTTCCGCAAAGCACACGACAAAGAATAAATGTCTGCCGTGCAGATTCTGGGTGAGCTCACGGCAGAGACTAAATGTGTGCCGTGCTGTTTTCTGAAAAGCTCACGGCAAAGAAGAAATGTGTGCCTTGCAGTTTTCTGAGAAGCGCACGGCAAAGAAGAAATGTGTGCCGTGCTGTTTTCTGAAAAGCACACGGCAAAGCTTAAAGGTTTGACGTGATGAAATCTCTCCAGACACACGGCAAAGAACTGACAAGAGGGTTGACCACATTCTGACAGAAATGTGCCGTGCAGGAAAGGAGGGCGCACGGCAAAGCCCTGTGCCGTGTTGATTTTCAGAAAACACACGGCAAACTCCTTTGCCGACACGTTTTATGCCGTGTGGACTTTGCCGTGCGCTTAGGCACGGCAAAGTCTTTGCCGTGTTCCGAAACTTGTTTGCCGTGTGATTTTGCCGCACGGAAAATTTCTGTTTTCCGGTAGTGATTGCACGTATTTGTACTTGAAAAAACAATGTGCTAATTTTTGGTAATCACTCGATTCTTGTTTTTTCTTTTCAAATCTAGCTTACAGGAATGTCACGAGTACCAATGCCTCCTGGTCTTACATGCATGACTAAGAAGGACGGCCCCGTGAAGCGTCACGGAAAAAGAAGGTTGCACTACCGGTTGTGGCTTGTAAGCTCACCCTGGAGGTTGTCGAGTAAAACATCTCTTTAACATGCCATGGACAAGGCCGGAGCCTTGAAACCGAGGGAGGCAGAAATGGATCAAGATCAGGGGGCATGAGAAAGGGGTGGGAACTCAGATACCAGCCGTGGCCACTGTGGACATGGAGTGATCTTCGGAAACGGAGGCCACACTTGTCTCCTGCGTTTCTGCCATCTCGTGATTTTGCGGGCAATGTTGTCTGAGTCGTACCCCTTCCCGCCGTCGACTATGAACTCCTCTAGTGCGATGGCGTTCTTTGCAAGGAACTTGATGAGCCGGACCTGCAAGCAGGTGAGCTCGTCCGTGTCGAACTCCACCACCACCTTCCTCAACGAACTCTGGAGGCACCTTAGGTCGCAGCCGCCACGAAGTTTGTGAAGCACCAAACCATTGCAACAATCTTCCTCGTTGTCGTTAGTAAGTGATCTGCACAAGGAGAAATCAGACGAAGCCGCGATCTGATCCACATGTTCTGTGTTTTTCACGAGGTACCCCCGCCAACTGAACCTGAGCCGGAGCTCGCGCACACCCGGACAGATACCCAACAGGTTCACCAAGGCGCTCGCCACGCCTCTGTCTTTACGGATACACCATCCGCAGACATCTTCGATCTCAAGCCGCTCCAGGTTGAAGAAAGGAACGTGTAGCATGTGGTCTTGGAGCGTGGCGAGCGCCGTGCGGCACCGGCGTAGCTGCATGGCCTCCGCTGGCATGCATGAACTCACGCGCGCCCCTCTCCTTTTCTTTTCTTTTCTGTCTGTCACGTGCTGGACAGCTGGCGTCGAGCGTACACGTACGTGCAGTCGTGCACGATTAATTTGCACCCAACCCAGTACTAGCTACTGCGTGCGCGTTCAAAAAAAAAAATGAAACGCACGAGAGAGACCCGCATGGGCTGGGCTTCATATTAAAGCAGGACTTTTTCTTTAATCATTTTCAATTTTTCCTTTAATCGCTAGAGAGACCCGCGCGCGCTCAGTCTCTACCATTGGAGCTCCCGCCTTTATTTTGAAAACTTCGAAATCAATATTCTTCAAGTTTGAAAAAATTGTAAATATAAATCTGGACGTACGTACACGGTCCGCATTATCCCGTGACGAAAATTTCCGTCCTACGTGTGTGTCAGAGGTGGATCATATCGTTGTACGGCACCAGCCACGTACACTTTGCTATTCCCATGCACGTACACTTGATCCATGCATACCATCATCTTGGCCCCTCGTCCGACGTCGCCGAAACCGCACCATCATCTAATTAACAAGCTCGTCGTCCCCCGCTCGCCATTGCCAGTGTGCTCATTGTCGCTGAAAACCCTCGAGTTCGACATCAAGCATGTTCTCATGCCCTCGATCGGTTGTCCATGCCACCTTGTCCGGCCAAGATTATGACCATAATGCTCCTTGTCTCATGAGCATGCTCGTGACCGCCGTGCGCCGTTTTTAAGCCGTCGTTTGTTCTTTCCGATAATCACTCGGGAAAAAAAAGTTGTGGCTACCGCAGTTGCACCACCAAATCAACATATGAGATGTCACCGTTCAGCGTGACGATGTGCCATATAGGCTAGCCCTTGTAGTGACCAGGATGTTGTCGTCATGATAGACAACACATAACGAGTCGTACCAAGTATTGTCTCGACCATGGTCCACTTGGTGTCGCCTAGGCGCGTAAGCATTGCCCCTAAACCTAGTCGTGTATGTCACGGTGCGGGATATGGTGTACATACGTTTGGTGCCACGATAGGAACGACTGGGTCCTTGTCGTCATCGTCGTGGCATGAGTGCACGCCATGGCCTGCGGATGGCGTGGAGGCGGATGATGTCGGCGACGTCCGACCGGCGATGTCGCGTCTGATGGGATGTCCGAACACCACACACGTCGGGTACGGAGGAATCCACGGGATGCGTGTTTCCTATCGGAAAGGTTGATATTGTTTGATTATTGGTCAACAAACTAATTGAACTATCAAGGTGCTGGATGATCGATGTGCCAAGCAACGAGCGATAGCACTTTCTTTCTTTCTCTTTTATTTTCTCACGTCATTGAGAGTATACTCTCTCCGTTCGCATTTAGTCTACATCTTGGGTCCAAAATTTGTTCGGAATTAGTCTACATCCTGAATGGACCCCACCTCGATAATTGAGAGAGGAGAGAGTCCCCACACCATACATGCACCAATTTGCAATATACTAGCAGTAGTATGGCTAGTAGCACGACTAGCTAGGAGTTGTATTAATAGTTTCCACTTTCCAACGCTATTAATTTGGTGGCGCTGTGTCTTGGGAATTGCACGGACGTAAGTTCTCCTGTGATGGTGATCGATGGATGCCAACTTGCATAGTGGGTCGATCCGGCCTCGGGCCAATTATACGACAAGAACCTCCTAGCTACACGCGGATCGCCTAGTTCAACTCCATCTCAGCCGACCACGACTCGATCTTAGCCGTCCGTCCAACTCTCCTCCCGAAAACCAAAAGGAAGCACCCAAACCCGCGTCGCCACCTCGATCAGCGCAATCTCCCGCCCAACTCCAAAAGAGGAATCGGCAGTTCGTCGTTGTAGTTCTCCACTAATTAATTTCTTGTCGATCACAAGCGTGCTAGCTACTAGCTAACATGAGTTTTCTTCTTTATCTCACGCGCACATACGCATACGTCGGAACGTAAATACTTACATGCTGATCGATCCAAAGCTAGCTAGTTCCATTTTTCTCCTCTTTTGCTATCGAACGTGGCTAGCTAGCTGTTATAGCTCTTACACAGGCAATTTACTTAGCATGCGTGGCGAATACGTATATAGCTCATGCATGCCATGGGATGGGACCCTGCTACTTGACCTCCTCTGGATTCTAGATTGATACTCGATCGATCAACAAAATCGAGATAGCTTCCCAAGCCGCACGGTTTGAATTACGAATCAGTCACTTACGTGATAGTGGCGACGACATGAGATGAGGAAGGCGATATCTCCGTTGACAACGAGTCAGTCGTGGTGACTTCGTTATCCTCAAGACTTTATCAGCCAGCTCATTATCTCGGAGGTGCTCACAGGGGTAGGGCGTACGTGCATACGTTCATATACTTAGCTGAGTGTGTGAGCGTTTATGTTTGTACTATGTTTCGCAAAAAAAAAACTAGCTGCCCCTCGCGATATAGCTAGTCAAACACATGTATTCATTGGACCCACACACGACACTTCGGGGTTTAGGGTTGAACCCACGTTTTGGGCGACGAGAACGTTGAATGAAAAAAGGATACATGAAAGATGATCCAGAGCCGATTTCGGTTTCCGCTCCATCGCCGACGATTCCTCTTTTTGTTTTATTCTCGATCATCTGGTCATTCATGCACCTCCCCCGGACATCCGGTCCGACAAACACTTGTGGTCATCACATAAACCTCTCGATCGTCCGCCCCACATTTATACATCTCCCTCGGCCATTGTCGTTCCATCGTACACCTCTCTCGATCATCCGCCCCACATTTATAGATGTAATAGCTATATCATTTCATGCATTAAATACTAGGTAGTCATAGTATTTATTATCGTGTGTCGGTGAACAAGTGTGGTATACATGCCCATCATTTCATGTGCATCCTTATCTTGCTTATACATGTGGATTGATATTATATAGGTGTTTAGAATCACAATATTTTATGCTTATAAACTAGATAGTGCCACTTAGCCAGTCATTGGTCAAGATAATTGGGTAGAAACCCAAAACTTATGTATGTTATAGCCACCTAAAATTGATGGGAAAACTGCTGAAAGAACACGATTTCCCATAGCCTCCAAAAGCGAAAAGTGGCTCTAACCTCACAAGATCATGACAATCACAAGTCCTGGATACCCTAACTTTTCGAGAGCTTTCCGATGCCACCGGACTCTCCTCGGTCGGTGATCGCATGCACAAGTTGCGGTTCATGGAAAAAATATGTCGCCATAGAAATCTTTGGATTCTATGGGCTTTCATACTATTATTATGAAACGTGTAAAATATGTTACATAGCACTGAAGAACGAATGGCAAAGCGCCACGGCGAGCTAATTCCCACGACATGAACATGTTGTCAGGGTTGCCTAGGATTTAGTGAAGAGGTTTGGGGAGGGGAGCCTGTGACGTGCCGCTGAACACCCGAGAGCGCTACTCTCTTATTCGGTCTAGTCTTGCGCGACTTTCACTAAAACCATAGGTGTTGGGGCCGGTAGCGTGGCGCCTCCACCGTGGAGTCCAGCGTCCCCATCCTCGACGTGCTCGACATGTTGATCATGGTGCAAACTACAAGGTCCCTCTCGAGGTTAACCACATTAGGTTCCATTGTGGCTCCTCGTCCCGTGGATACATAGGTGTTGGGAGCGGCTGCGTGACGCCTCCCCCGCGGAGTCCAGCGTCTGTCCTTGACGTGCTTAACATGTTGATCATGGTGCAAACTACAAGGTCCCTCTCGAGGTTAACCACAATCGGTTCTGTTGTGGCTCCTCGTCTCGTGGATACGTACGTGTTGGGAGCGCCAGCGTGGCGCCTCTGCCGCGGAGTCCACCGTCCGTCCTTGACGTGCTGGACATGTTGATCATGGTGCAAACTACAAGGTCTCTCTCGAGGTTAACCACATTCGGTTTCATGTCAACGCCTAGATCTTCCAGGTTTACAACGTAATATGTTGCCATATATAGAGACCACAAGATGAGCATACCATGCCTAAGGCATAGATGCGATCGACCAATACCACTAGTCACTACTCACTAGTGCATGTATCATGTATGGACAATGTACGTGTGCATGGCTCAGATGCATCCAAAAGGAGGATGACACCGCGGATGCTGTTTGAGAGATGTATTTGTGATCGTGAGTTTGGAGATGGACTAGTACTCTTAAATAATCCTTAGTTCACAAACAAAATTTACGTGTTTTCATCAGCCGAACTCTTCTCCATCAAACAAATTTATACTTAAACCTGCATGTAAACCAAAACGTCCAAAATAGTTATGCATGCATGCTATGCACGCACCTCTGGCCGACTGGCCGTGGAATCCATGTATGCACTGTCATCACCACCACCACCTTACGCACAGTTTTGATGAGCTGAATTCATCTCCATCAAAGAAAGCTGGCGCCCATACACGGCGGGAGAGCAATCGGACAAAGCTTTGCACGTGCTAGCTACGTGAGACTTGAGAGCATACCGTGCTAGCTTTGTGCATTCATAGCATCGTGTAAAATTAGCTCTAGGTAAGAAGTACCACGAGATAAAATTAAGACCGGTCATGCTAGTATTCCAATAATTAAAGACCACGATAAAATTAACAGAAGTAACCGTAATTAGTTGTCATATTGCACTGCATTGTTATTCAGTCACTAGTGAATCATGCTCATTGACCATAAGACTGGGACAACACCAAGCAAGAGGGAAAAATAGCGAGACGAGAATATACTATATCGAGATAGGGGCGACGGCACTGCGAAGGTAGGTCCAATGAGGTGGTGAGCGTGAGTCTAGACCAATATGATTTCGGAGGCGTTGGAAATATCTTGAGGACATCAGCCCGAAGCCCGACGAGATCCATGAGGAGGTTTTTCTGTTTATGATCCATGTTTATTCAATCCACACATAAAATATAATGTACATTTTTTGCACGAAATTGGCATCTTAATTATCAAATGATTCCAACGAGGAAAAAACATGACATCACAAAGAAATGGTTCATTAATTTCTTTCAACATGAAATAGTAGGTACTAACTATCCCATATCATGAAATAGTAGGTACTAACTATCCCATATCATGAAATAGAAGGTACTAGCGATCCCGTATTCATGAAATTACGATTTGTGATAAGAGTACTACGAAAAGATTTATCAATGAAATTAAGAGGTACACAATGAGCATGCCAATGGCGATGACACTGGCCATGAGCAAAACAACGATGTCGTCGATGTTAATGCAGCCAAAGGAAACAATATTGTCAGTAGCAGGTATGGAGGCACACACGACTTTTACCCACGGTACAAGACAACGGTCTTGCCGATCAAGGCGCTGCGAGCCGAGGTAACGATGGCTGTGAACAAGGGAGGTTGGGCCTCGTCGTACGCGACCATGCACATGTCCAGAATATAAGCAATAATCCTAGACTTACGAACTGGTTTGGCTTACGGAAAAGCTACGGACCGACGTGTCGTGAGTTGATTTGCTGCATTTTGTTTCCATACCTTAATAATGGGACCATGCTCTTGTTTGCTGCACTGCATGCTGAATCTTTAAGTGAATTCTGCAAAATCGGTCTGTAGGAAAAAAATATAGCCTCCAAGAACGGGCGGGAAAACTCCCAAAACGAACACAACACCGTAGTTTTCTATAAAAAAAGGGTGGGAAAACTGCAAGTGGTGAAAAATAGCGTGATGTTTCCCTTGGGAACGTGCCGGAATAACGTAGAGAAAAGTTCTATAACCTTGTGCACAAGAGAAAAAAGGTGACTGGAAAAAGATCCCCCCCCCCCCCCCTCCGAAAACTTCTCGACTCATCGAAAGTGGATAGGTCATAGCTTGTTAAGTTGTAGTCGTTGGGTTTGACGATGATGTTGTTGGAGAGCTCCGCGTCCTTGACCTTCTGCTCCACGACCAGATATATATACCTGACTTGTTGTCTTCCTCCCCCTTAGATGTGGTGTCGCTTCTTTGGTGGCATATTAATTAGGATGGAGGAGCGACCCAAACACAAACTGTAATACCCTGAATTTTGAGTAGATTAATTAATTTGATTAAACTGTAATTAGCCTTTGATTGTTTTGTTGTGCTAATATTAAGTTGGTTTTGTATAGCCGCATGATTAGAAAATTATCTAAGAGAATTAAATTGTTTGTGCTTGATCGATGGATTAAATTGGAAGCTAGCTAGTTCTAGCAGTATGTATGCATGTCCATCGATCTGTTTACCTTGTGCATATGCTGGTGCATGGGATCCGACCTGCATACGCATGCACTGACGTTGCATTGCCATCCAACGTGGAGCTGTGCATGTTAGTTGGCCTACGAGCCTTTAACACGTGTGAGGGAGTGAGCCAATGAGAGCAGCTCATTTGCTTCCTTAGCTGCGACGACTGCCTGGTCATGCGGTCAAGCGGCGAATGGTCGGCAGATATTTCGAGTGGTTAGATATTTAGACGCCAGGCCTTTATAAATAGAGCAGCGAGCTCAGCTGCACTTCATTTCCTCGATTGATCGATCAAAGCCACAGCAAGAGAAGTAGCTAGCTGAGAGAGAGCTCGCCGGCATGAGACAGTGGATGGTGCGGCGTACGATCTTTGCTGCTGGTGCGTTGACGCCGGGGCTGGCAGCGGTGGTGTTTCTACGACGCCGGTGATGAGAGAGAGAAGAGAACCACAGGAAAGATATTCTGCTGGAGGCGCTCATAGAGTGAGGAGGCTGCTGTTGATCTTTCATCTCGGAGAAGGCGACGGCCGTGAGAGAAGCACAGGTCGTCGGCGCGGGAGACCTGCCGGCGAGTGGAGGATCTGATGGTGGTATTCTCTTGGCGTACTGACGTATGGCGTATGTTCTCGTATGCCGATTGTAGCTGATATCTGGAGCGGTCTGCTATGACCCAAAATGGTTATTTGCTACGGCATAGTTTTGAGGCAAGCTCTTCTTACATCTCTCGTATATTTCGTGGAGTATACTTTGCTGTTAAATTGCATGATACCCTGAGTGGTACAAGCTTGTGTTGATATACGGGGCTAACGCGCTGGTGCCGTTACGGTGATGGTTCCGTAGGAGCCACCGGTACGAGCCGGGCTTAGCACGTATATTTGACATGCAAATGAACTCAACGTTTTTAGAAGGAAAACTTGGTGCTGCGAAGGTGATCGTATTGTACCGGTCGCAGTACAGGTATGGGACTGTCTGAGTTCTCCGCAAGGGGCGGCCTCTGAATAGAAAGTGTCGGTGATGGATCCGTAGGAGCGATCGACATGAGTAGGTCAGGGTATCCGGTGTCCGAGCGGGTAAAAGGACTCCGCTCGTTCTGGAATCCTATGTGGTTCTGGGCGAGGCTGTCGATGTCGGAGTACCCCTCTTAAGAGTGTAAAAGCGTGGAATTTCACCCCTGTGATTCCCGGGTAGGGAAACTCACTTTCATGTGTGGCACCATGCGTTTTTAACCTGCTTAACAATTTAACCACACAATGATGATTTACTGGTATTTCGAAAACCTAGTGTATTTTACAAAGTATATGAAAGTGTATGAATTGTTTGTTGAGTACGACTTGTTTGTACTCACCCTTGCTTTCTTCTGTTTCTTTTTTGTATGTATCAGAGTGCGCAGCAGAAGACGTGGTGATCCGAGGAGTAGGCTGGACCAGTTGGGTGGGATACGACTAGAGAACCTTTTATTCCTGTAATTGTATTAATCTTTTAAAATAAGTAATTGAGCTGTTGAGATCCACTGTGCTGGTTTATCCTGCTTCTCTAGCCTTGCGCGTGTATAGGCTTTCGGGTCTATAGGCGCGCGGCGGCTGTCATTCTACCGGGCCGGGTCTCGGGACGTGACACAAACCCTATGAAGAAAATCACGTAGTTTTTTCTTATGGTAGAAATCTCGTCGTTGTCTGAGCAGAGCCATATGCGTGGAGTGTTAGATATCTCGCTTCCAAGCAAAGGGATTCTACCATGCATGTCGTGCATTCGAGCGCCGCCTCGTCGCAAGGCGTCTCCGATCGAAGACTAGCGCCAGATCAAGGTGAAACGTGGGATCGGTTAAGCGCATGTCGATCAACATACGATATAGATAGAGGGCAGCGAGCTAGTTTGTCCACGAGTCCACGACGGAAACTCAAGCACTATCGTCGCCACGAGCATGGTCGGAGGCGTAGCTTGAAGCAATTAACCACGCGAGCTTAGTCTAGCACGGGATCTCAATAATTTTCACACCGCCCGTCAACCGCTTTAGATCGTAGTCAAGTTTTCCTTTGAATCCAGGAGATCCGTCGCGCGCTCAGTCTGCTACATTGGAGCCCCGCCTAGAGTTTTGAAAACTTTGAAATTATGTTTTACAAGTTTGAAAAAATTTAAATATAAATCTGGACGTACGTACACATCCAAAAATCACCGGATTAAAATTTCCGTCCTACGTTGTTCAGAGGTGGATCATACCGTTGTACGGCACCAGCCACGTATAAATTGCTAGTCCCATGCACGTATACTTGATCCATGAATACCATCATCTTGGCCCCTCGTTAGATCGTCGAAATAAATATCACCTAAATATATAGTCGTCCCCATGCACTAACGCCCGAGTAAAGCAATGAGGCCAAAAAAAAAAAATAGAGGGCGGTCTAATCATCGGGCACCGATGTCCCATCATCAAGAGTAAAACTGGTATTGACCGAACTTCCACCATAGGGTAATGAATCAAAATACCATCCCGTAAAAAGAAACTTCCATCGTAATCATACCCTCCGTCGCAAGGTGGTCGTACGACACCCACATAATCTTGCCACAGGGACTCTAGGATGTAGATGTAGTGGTCCGTGTGTTGGTTGCCCTCCTACCACCGCGTCCACTCCATATGCACCACCAAATCACATGTGAGATGTCACCCATTCAGCACGACGATGCGCCAGAGGCTAGCCCTCGATGGTTACAATCTTGTCGACGTGATAGACAATGCATAACTAACCGTACCAGGGTGTATCAAGTATCGTCTCAACGATGGTCCACTCGGTGTCGCCTAAGCGCATAAGCATTGCCCTGAGCCTAGTCGTGTATGTCACGGTGCGGGATATGGTGTACATACGTTTGGTGCCACGATGGAACGATGGCCTTGTCGTCATCGTCGTGGCATGAGTGCACGCCATGGCCTGCGGATGGCGTGGAGGCCATGATGTCGGCGACGTCCGACCGGCGATGTCGCGTCTGATGGGATGTCCGAACACCACACACGTCGGGTACGGAGGAATCCACGGGATGCGTGTTTCCTATCGGAAAGGTTGATATTGTTTGATTATTGGTCAACAAACTAATTGAACTATCAAGGTGCTGGATGATCGATGTGCCAAGCAACGAGCGATAGCACTTTCTTTCTTTCTCTTTTATTTTCTCACGTCATTGAGAGTATACTCTCTCCGTTCGCATTTAGTCTACATCTTGGGTCCAAAATTTGTTCGGAATTAGTCTACATCCTGAATGGACCCCACCTCGATAATTGAGAGAGGAGAGAGTCCCCACACCATACATGCACCAATTTGCAATATACTAGCAGTAGTATGGCTAGTAGCACGACTAGCTAGGAGTTGTATTAATAGTTTCCACTTTCCAACGCTATTAATTTGGTGGCGCTGTGTCTTGGGAATTGCACGGACGTAAGTTCTCCTGTGATGGTGATCGATGGATGCCAACTTGCATAGTGGGTCGATCCGGCCTCGGGCCAATTATACGACAAGAACCTCCTAGCTACACGCGGATCGCCTAGTTCAACTCCATCTCAGCCGACCACGACTCGATCTTAGCCGTCCGTCCAACTCTCCTCCCGAAAACCAAAAGGAAGCACCCAAACCCGCGTCGCCACCTCGATCAGCGCAATCTCCCGCCCAACTCCAAAAGAGGAATCGGCAGTTCGTCGTTGTAGTTCTCCACTAATTAATTTCTTGTCGATCACAAGCGTGCTAGCTACTAGCTAACATGAGTTTTCTTCTTTATCTCACGCGCACATACGCATACGTCGGAACGTAAATACTTACATGCTGATCGATCCAAAGCTAGCTAGTTCCATTTTTCTCCTCTTTTGCTATCGAACGTGGCTAGCTAGCTGTTATAGCTCTTACACAGGCAATTTACTTAGCATGCGTGGCGAATACGTATATAGCTCATGCATGCCATGGGATGGGACCCTGCTACTTGACCTCCTCTGGATTCTAGATTGATACTCGATCGATCAACAAAATCGAGATAGCTTCCCAAGCCGCACGGTTTGAATTACGAATCAGTCACTTACGTGATAGTGGCGACGACATGAGATGAGGAAGGCGATATCTCCGTTGACAACGAGTCAGTCGTGGTGACTTCGTTATCCTCAAGACTTTATCAGCCAGCTCATTATCTCGGAGGTGCTCACAGGGGTAGGGCGTACGTGCATACGTTCATATACTTAGCTGAGTGTGTGAGCGTTTATGTTTGTACTATGTTTCGCAAAAAAAAAACTAGCTGCCCCTCGCGATATAGCTAGTCAAACACATGTATTCATTGGACCCACACACGACACTTCGGGGTTTAGGGTTGAACCCACGTTTTGGGCGACGAGAACGTTGAATGAAAAAAGGATACATGAAAGATGATCCAGAGCCGATTTCGGTTTCCGCTCCATCGCCGACGATTCCTCTTTTTGTTTTATTCTCGATCATCTGGTCATTCATGCACCTCCCCCGGACATCCGGTCCGACAAACACTTGTGGTCATCACATAAACCTCTCGATCGTCCGCCCCACATTTATACATCTCCCTCGGCCATTGTCGTTCCATCGTACACCTCTCTCGATCATCCGCCCCACATTTATAGATGTAATAGCTATATCATTTCATGCATTAAATACTAGGTAGTCATAGTATTTATTATCGTGTGTCGGTGAACAAGTGTGGTATACATGCCCATCATTTCATGTGCATCCTTATCTTGCTTATACATGTGGATTGATATTATATAGGTGTTTAGAATCACAATATTTTATGCTTATAAACTAGATAGTGCCACTTAGCCAGTCATTGGTCAAGATAATTGGGTAGAAACCCAAAACTTATGTATGTTATAGCCACCTAAAATTGATGGGAAAACTGCTGAAAGAACACGATTTCCCATAGCCTCCAAAAGCGAAAAGTGGCTCTAACCTCACAAGATCATGACAATCACAAGTCCTGGATACCCTAACTTTTCGAGAGCTTTCCGATGCCACCGGACTCTCCTCGGTCGGTGATCGCATGCACAAGTTGCGGTTCATGGAAAAAATATGTCGCCATAGAAATCTTTGGATTCTATGGGCTTTCATACTATTATTATGAAACGTGTAAAATATGTTACATAGCACTGAAGAACGAATGGCAAAGCGCCACGGCGAGCTAATTCCCACGACATGAACATGTTGTCAGGGTTGCCTAGGATTTAGTGAAGAGGTTTGGGGAGGGGAGCCTGTGACGTGCCGCTGAACACCCGAGAGCGCTACTCTCTTATTCGGTCTAGTCTTGCGCGACTTTCACTAAAACCATAGGTGTTGGGGCCGGTAGCGTGGCGCCTCCACCGTGGAGTCCAGCGTCCCCATCCTCGACGTGCTCGACATGTTGATCATGGTGCAAACTACAAGGTCCCTCTCGAGGTTAACCACATTAGGTTCCATTGTGGCTCCTCGTCCCGTGGATACATAGGTGTTGGGAGCGGCTGCGTGACGCCTCCCCCGCGGAGTCCAGCGTCTGTCCTTGACGTGCTTAACATGTTGATCATGGTGCAAACTACAAGGTCCCTCTCGAGGTTAACCACAATCGGTTCTGTTGTGGCTCCTCGTCTCGTGGATACGTACGTGTTGGGAGCGCCAGCGTGGCGCCTCTGCCGCGGAGTCCACCGTCCGTCCTTGACGTGCTGGACATGTTGATCATGGTGCAAACTACAAGGTCTCTCTCGAGGTTAACCACATTCGGTTTCATGTCAACGCCTAGATCTTCCAGGTTTACAACGTAATATGTTGCCATATATAGAGACCACAAGATGAGCATACCATGCCTAAGGCATAGATGCGATCGACCAATACCACTAGTCACTACTCACTAGTGCATGTATCATGTATGGACAATGTACGTGTGCATGGCTCAGATGCATCCAAAAGGAGGATGACACCGCGGATGCTGTTTGAGAGATGTATTTGTGATCGTGAGTTTGGAGATGGACTAGTACTCTTAAATAATCCTTAGTTCACAAACAAAATTTACGTGTTTTCATCAGCCGAACTCTTCTCCATCAAACAAATTTATACTTAAACCTGCATGTAAACCAAAACGTCCAAAATAGTTATGCATGCATGCTATGCACGCACCTCTGGCCGACTGGCCGTGGAATCCATGTATGCACTGTCATCACCACCACCACCTTACGCACAGTTTTGATGAGCTGAATTCATCTCCATCAAAGAAAGCTGGCGCCCATACACGGCGGGAGAGCAATCGGACAAAGCTTTGCACGTGCTAGCTACGTGAGACTTGAGAGCATACCGTGCTAGCTTTGTGCATTCATAGCATCGTGTAAAATTAGCTCTAGGTAAGAAGTACCACGAGATAAAATTAAGACCGGTCATGCTAGTATTCCAATAATTAAAGACCACGATAAAATTAACAGAAGTAACCGTAATTAGTTGTCATATTGCACTGCATTGTTATTCAGTCACTAGTGAATCATGCTCATTGACCATAAGACTGGGACAACACCAAGCAAGAGGGAAAAATAGCGAGACGAGAATATACTATATCGAGATAGGGGCGACGGCACTGCGAAGGTAGGTCCAATGAGGTGGTGAGCGTGAGTCTAGACCAATATGATTTCGGAGGCGTTGGAAATATCTTGAGGACATCAGCCCGAAGCCCGACGAGATCCATGAGGAGGTTTTTCTGTTTATGATCCATGTTTATTCAATCCACACATAAAATATAATGTACATTTTTTGCACGAAATTGGCATCTTAATTATCAAATGATTCCAACGAGGAAAAAACATGACATCACAAAGAAATGGTTCATTAATTTCTTTCAACATGAAATAGTAGGTACTAACTATCCCATATCATGAAATAGTAGGTACTAACTATCCCATATCATGAAATAGAAGGTACTAGCGATCCCGTATTCATGAAATTACGATTTGTGATAAGAGTACTACGAAAAGATTTATCAATGAAATTAAGAGGTACACAATGAGCATGCCAATGGCGATGACACTGGCCATGAGCAAAACAACGATGTCGTCGATGTTAATGCAGCCAAAGGAAACAATATTGTCAGTAGCAGGTATGGAGGCACACACGACTTTTACCCACGGTACAAGACAACGGTCTTGCCGATCAAGGCGCTGCGAGCCGAGGTAACGATGGCTGTGAACAAGGGAGGTTGGGCCTCGTCGTACGCGACCATGCACATGTCCAGAATATAAGCAATAATCCTAGACTTACGAACTGGTTTGGCTTACGGAAAAGCTACGGACCGACGTGTCGTGAGTTGATTTGCTGCATTTTGTTTCCATACCTTAATAATGGGACCATGCTCTTGTTTGCTGCACTGCATGCTGAATCTTTAAGTGAATTCTGCAAAATCGGTCTGTAGGAAAAAAATATAGCCTCCAAGAACGGGCGGGAAAACTCCCAAAACGAACACAACACCGTAGTTTTCTATAAAAAAAGGGTGGGAAAACTGCAAGTGGTGAAAAATAGCGTGATGTTTCCCTTGGGAACGTGCCGGAATAACGTAGAGAAAAGTTCTATAACCTTGTGCACAAGAGAAAAAAGGTGACTGGAAAAAGATCCCCCCCCCCCCCCTCCGAAAACTTCTCGACTCATCGAAAGTGGATAGGTCATAGCTTGTTAAGTTGTAGTCGTTGGGTTTGACGATGATGTTGTTGGAGAGCTCCGCGTCCTTGACCTTCTGCTCCACGACCAGATATATATACCTGACTTGTTGTCTTCCTCCCCCTTAGATGTGGTGTCGCTTCTTTGGTGGCATATTAATTAGGATGGAGGAGCGACCCAAACACAAACTGTAATACCCTGAATTTTGAGTAGATTAATTAATTTGATTAAACTGTAATTAGCCTTTGATTGTTTTGTTGTGCTAATATTAAGTTGGTTTTGTATAGCCGCATGATTAGAAAATTATCTAAGAGAATTAAATTGTTTGTGCTTGATCGATGGATTAAATTGGAAGCTAGCTAGTTCTAGCAGTATGTATGCATGTCCATCGATCTGTTTACCTTGTGCATATGCTGGTGCATGGGATCCGACCTGCATACGCATGCACTGACGTTGCATTGCCATCCAACGTGGAGCTGTGCATGTTAGTTGGCCTACGAGCCTTTAACACGTGTGAGGGAGTGAGCCAATGAGAGCAGCTCATTTGCTTCCTTAGCTGCGACGACTGCCTGGTCATGCGGTCAAGCGGCGAATGGTCGGCAGATATTTCGAGTGGTTAGATATTTAGACGCCAGGCCTTTATAAATAGAGCAGCGAGCTCAGCTGCACTTCATTTCCTCGATTGATCGATCAAAGCCACAGCAAGAGAAGTAGCTAGCTGAGAGAGAGCTCGCCGGCATGAGACAGTGGATGGTGCGGCGTACGATCTTTGCTGCTGGTGCGTTGACGCCGGGGCTGGCAGCGGTGGTGTTTCTACGACGCCGGTGATGAGAGAGAGAAGAGAACCACAGGAAAGATATTCTGCTGGAGGCGCTCATAGAGTGAGGAGGCTGCTGTTGATCTTTCATCTCGGAGAAGGCGACGGCCGTGAGAGAAGCACAGGTCGTCGGCGCGGGAGACCTGCCGGCGAGTGGAGGATCTGATGGTGGTATTCTCTTGGCGTACTGACGTATGGCGTATGTTCTCGTATGCCGATTGTAGCTGATATCTGGAGCGGTCTGCTATGACCCAAAATGGTTATTTGCTACGGCATAGTTTTGAGGCAAGCTCTTCTTACATCTCTCGTATATTTCGTGGAGTATACTTTGCTGTTAAATTGCATGATACCCTGAGTGGTACAAGCTTGTGTTGATATACGGGGCTAACGCGCTGGTGCCGTTACGGTGATGGTTCCGTAGGAGCCACCGGTACGAGCCGGGCTTAGCACGTATATTTGACATGCAAATGAACTCAACGTTTTTAGAAGGAAAACTTGGTGCTGCGAAGGTGATCGTATTGTACCGGTCGCAGTACAGGTATGGGACTGTCTGAGTTCTCCGCAAGGGGCGGCCTCTGAATAGAAAGTGTCGGTGATGGATCCGTAGGAGCGATCGACATGAGTAGGTCAGGGTATCCGGTGTCCGAGCGGGTAAAAGGACTCCGCTCGTTCTGGAATCCTATGTGGTTCTGGGCGAGGCTGTCGATGTCGGAGTACCCCTCTTAAGAGTGTAAAAGCGTGGAATTTCACCCCTGTGATTCCCGGGTAGGGAAACTCACTTTCATGTGTGGCACCATGCGTTTTTAACCTGCTTAACAATTTAACCACACAATGATGATTTACTGGTATTTCGAAAACCTAGTGTATTTTACAAAGTATATGAAAGTGTATGAATTGTTTGTTGAGTACGACTTGTTTGTACTCACCCTTGCTTTCTTCTGTTTCTTTTTTGTATGTATCAGAGTGCGCAGCAGAAGACGTGGTGATCCGAGGAGTAGGCTGGACCAGTTGGGTGGGATACGACTAGAGAACCTTTTATTCCTGTAATTGTATTAATCTTTTAAAATAAGTAATTGAGCTGTTGAGATCCACTGTGCTGGTTTATCCTGCTTCTCTAGCCTTGCGCGTGTATAGGCTTTCGGGTCTATAGGCGCGCGGCGGCTGTCATTCTACCGGGCCGGGTCTCGGGACGTGACACAAACCCTATGAAGAAAATCACGTAGTTTTTTCTTATGGTAGAAATCTCGTCGTTGTCTGAGCAGAGCCATATGCGTGGAGTGTTAGATATCTCGCTTCCAAGCAAAGGGATTCTACCATGCATGTCGTGCATTCGAGCGCCGCCTCGTCGCAAGGCGTCTCCGATCGAAGACTAGCGCCAGATCAAGGTGAAACGTGGGATCGGTTAAGCGCATGTCGATCAACATACGATATAGATAGAGGGCAGCGAGCTAGTTTGTCCACGAGTCCACGACGGAAACTCAAGCACTATCGTCGCCACGAGCATGGTCGGAGGCGTAGCTTGAAGCAATTAACCACGCGAGCTTAGTCTAGCACGGGATCTCAATAATTTTCACACCGCCCGTCAACCGCTGAGATAGATCGTAGTCTAGTCGTGATACCGAGTTGAATTCCATGGAGATCTCGTCGGGATCTCACGTGCATGCATGCATGAACCCCGCCTAGAGCTAGCTAGCTTGTGCATGCATGTATGTACGTACGTGAGTTTTCAATTTTAGGTTTGACTATTTTTTATGTTTAATACAACATACAAAAACAATCAAACATAAAACTGGAAACCCTATCTTTAATTCAGAGCAAAAATACACTCACCGGATTAAGATTAACCTTCCGAAAATCATGTATAAACATGTAAACCTAGTAACCGCATCCGAGAAGTATATAGGGAGTGATGAAAAATGACTATCAAGAAGTTACATGTTCGTTAGAAATTTGATCGTCGAAATAAATACTCACCGGAAATATATAGTCGAAACCATGCACTAACGCCCGAGTAAAGCAATGAGGCCAAAAAAAAAAAATAGAGGGCGGTCTAATCATCGGGCACCGATGTCCCATCATCAAGAGTAAAACTGGTATTGACCGAACTTCCACCATAGGGTAATGAATCAAAATACCATCCCGTAAAAAGAAACTTCCATCGTAATCATACCCTCCGTCGCAAGGTGGTCGTACGACACCCACATAATCTTGCCACAGGGACTCTAGGATGTAGATGTAGTGGTCCGTGTGTTGGTTGCCCTCCTACCACCGCGTCCACTCCATATGCACCACCAAATCACATGTGAGATGTCACCCATTCAGCACGACGATGCGCCAGAGGCTACCCCTCGATGGTTACAATCTTGTCGACGTGATAGACAATGCATAACTAACCGTACCAGGGTGTATCAAGTATCGTCTCAACGATGGTCCACTCGGTGTCGCCTAAGCGCATAAGCATTGCCCTGAGCCGGTTTCCGTACGTCTCAGTGCGGGACAGATTGATTGTATAGAGTCGTGCACCCGTTGAAACGATGGCATGTAGACGTGGAAGCTTACGGGGTTGCCGACATCGTGCAACTGAGGTATCGTGGCCAAGCCAATGTCCGACAGTATCGCGGCCGCACCATGGCCTATTGCCCTATTTCGGTTTCCGTGTCCGACTACGCCATCGATGATTTGCATCTATCGTGAGCAAGTCTATCGGCAAGCACCGGTTTGACGTCCACATATATATGAGCCCTGTTTTGTCGCTACAAGCTAGCTACTCCCTCCGTCCCTAGTTAGATGTTGTCCTCTTTTTAGTGTAACAATCTAGACTATATACTCCCTCTGTTTTTTAATATAAGATGTTTTATCATTTGTCCATATGCACATGTATACAAATGTATGCAGACACATTTTAGTGTACATGTTCACTCATTTTAGTGTGCATGTAGACAATATGTGCAATAGATAAAACGTCTTATATTTATGCACGGAGGGAGTATTTCACTAGTAAAGGATGTGATATGTGTCATGAGAATTATACCATTAAAAACTTTGTTTGGAAACGAATATGATGATATTTTTTGTATAGCAAATAACCTATATTTTTTTAATAAAATTTATGGTCAAAATTTGTGCACCAAGAACCCCACCTAAATCCATGTGAGCTAGTTGGCTAAGTCCTCACGTGCATGTGCATGCATGCACCCACGACGTGATGCCCAAATGTACGTGCACTTGCGTCATGTCTGGATTTTGTAACCAGCAAGAAAGCATACATGTATATTATGTATGGCGAGCCCATACATACGTGTACTGTATATACATGACTGCAGCAGCCAGCATGTGATCGATCAGTACTGGCTAGTCCGTGTGTAGTAGAATCGCGATACCCCAAATAAAACATAAGCCAATATAAAATCCTACCTTCGAAAGTATGCCAAGAATGGACTTTCATACACCAAGTTATTATATATTTACAAAAAAAAGGGATTATAACCCAAATCACCTCCTACATCATAAATTTTTACATTGGACTTCAAAAGTAAAAATGATACCGGACGAACCCATGTATTAAGAAAATGTCTTC
This sequence comes from Poa pratensis, assembly GCA_947311845.1. NCBI lineage: Eukaryota > Viridiplantae > Streptophyta > Magnoliopsida > Poales > Poaceae > Poa > Poa pratensis. Next base: position 76,590,322 of record CAMZMU010000043.1, on the reverse strand, counting down.
ATTCATAAAACGAGAAAATGATCATCTCTTCAATTTGTCTCTGTAAATGGAAATAATTATCCCTTAATTTTGGTTTCATTCCTTGAATAGATATGATAAGAAAATAACAAAACATAACACATGGGAAGCGAGATTATCACATTTGTATGAAGACTAGCATCATCAAAAAGCATTGCCGAAACTATAATAATTAACATAGGAATCAGTGTCACAAGCCCGATCATCGACCATATATGATTGCCAGCATGCCCCTACCCAACCCTGTGTTTTCTTCCTCGCCAGTTGCCACCATCTATGGTGTTTCTTCTTAACCGATGAAACTTGTTATAATCATATTCTTTTGTTTTTTCCTAGCCAACATATATAACACGAAGTGAACTGGCTGATACCCCCTATGTCCACCGATGGAATCGCGGCGAGATATGATAAACATCAATCTCTATGCTATATTAGCTCTTAGTTTCACACGTACATGGATGCCACGGGTCTGCTACCTAGAAGATGTTGCATGTTCGCTGGATAAAGCTGGTAGGAGAGCACCTTTGTGGATTTCAAACTTGTTCCATCTTTTGCCCAGATCTCACGGATCGTATACTAATAGCAGGACTAGGATAGGACTCACGTACACTCAAACACGATGAGTTGGTGCGTCGTGTCTAAGTAGAATTACTATCTGTGATGGCATGTGTTGTTTCATTGCCCCGATTTATTATCATGCATGTTGTAAGAAGATTATTACCTGCTATATATCTTTGCATTTGTCATTTCACTTTGACGCGTTATTACTTTATGCTATGAGGCGATTATTTCCATCATGTGTAGTTTTGCTATTGTTAGTGAATGCATGGTTCAAATACACATTGTCTATAGTTTGCACATTTTGTTCTACAAACTACTTGTCGAAGCTTGACTCGAGCATGCACTACCATCATAAGCATGATCCTTGGTCGCTAGGTGGTCGTACGACACCCATGTAATCTTGCCGCGGGGCTCCAGGATGTAGTTGTAGTGCTCCATCCGTTGGCTACGTCCACTCCTAATGCAACATCACGTCACATGTGATGTCACTGTTCAGCGTCACGATGCACTATAGACAACGCATACCGAGCTGTACTCAGGCGTCTCGACGACGGTCCACTCGGTGTCGCCTAGGCGTAGAAACAACCTAGTCGTGTACGTCGGGGTGCGGGAGATGGGAGTAGTGAAGTGCGGTGCCACGATAGGAAGGACCGGGTCCTCTCGTCGTCGCCGACGTGTGAGGCGCACCATGGCCCGCATACATCATGGAGGCAGACGAGCGATGTCGGCCACCGCGTATGTCGGGTCTGTGGTGGTTCCCGGGGTCGATCTAGAGGGAGGAAAGGTTGATATTGTTTGATTATGCTAGGTGATCGATGTGGCAAGCACCAAGCGAGAGCATTTGCTTTCCAATTTTTTTACAGGTTCTTTCCCTTTTATTTTCTCACGTACGCCATGGATGGATATAGTACATCCAAGTACACGCAGTGGTGAGTGTATATACGGAATATGTATAGGGTAGCACGACTAGCTCGCTAGGTCTCGTATTTCCAATAGACAGCTAACAACCGGTCGTCTCACGTATACTACTAATATATAAGTAGTTCCCACTTTTCAATGTTTTGAAAACACGATCAATTCATATGCTTTGTCTCGGGAAGCTGCACGGACGTAAATTCTCCCGTGGCGGCGATCAATTCAATGTTTTGAAAACACGATCAATGTCTCGGGAAGTGCCATTGGAAGTAAATTCTCTTGTGGCAGCCATGGATGGATGCCAACTCCGGCCTCCAACCAAACCAATGAGATGACAGCAACGTCCTCCACGCGGATCGCCCAGCTCAACGTGCATCTCAGCCGTCCACGAGTGCATCTTAACCGTCCAGCTCTCCTCCAGAAACCAAAAGGAAGCACGACGCAACTGGTGCTCGATTCTCACGCCACCGCCCACCATTGATTCTTTATCTTCACTCCCCCCTGCATCTCCATCTCGATCCATTCCAATCCAGCTCGAACCACGCCGCCGCTCCAGCTCTCATCCGCAAGGAGCCACGCGACGGCCGCCGGCGCCGGAGGGAGCCACGCGACGACCCTCCACGACGCACGCCGGAGGGAGCCACGCGACGCATTCCAGGACGGCCGGAAAAAATCGGACCTTTCGATCCCTCCTCCACGCTGCAGCACGCCGGAGACAGCCGGCCACGACTCCGGCGGCAACCCCGACCCGACCCCCGCCTAGCAGGTACCTCCCCGCATCGATCCACCACTCTCCTATGCCTAGGCCTAGGCCTGCTGCGTCCCATATTCCCTCAAGCTCATCTTTTCCGGCTCTGATTCCGCATGCTGCAGCAGATCGAGATCCGCCATGCATGCATGGATCGACCTCCTCCTCCTGCTGCTGCCGCCGCCACCGTCGGAGGATCGATGAAACCCCCTGTTGGCGGACCAGGAGCTCCGGATGACAAGGAGGCCGATGCACACAAGGTCAGCCCTTCTGCCTTCTTCCCCGTCTCGCTGGGTCCTGTACGAGACTGTTTCCCCTGTTTCTGTCACGCACTGAATCACAAGTGTAGTAGGCATCTAGTTGCATGGCCTGCCCATGTCGATTTTTATCTACTTGTGGGTGTGCCCATGGACTGAATCACAATACTGATGATTACACAGCTTGCTTATCAAGTGCCTATCTAAAAGGAGGATTTTTTGTTTTACTGCTCTTGGCAAGTTGTCCCAAATAATATGCAATGAATTTGAGGTATATACTGCGGTCTTAGACAGACGACCAGCCCAAGCATACAAGCAAAGTTGTTTGCTTGTTTTCTATGTACCACGATTGCTTTGTATACTAATACTATCAACCAAACGTGACTGTCTCACTACAGTTTCTAGTTTATTCAACACACTCTTGACTCTCAGCCTCACCTGCTTTGTTGCAGGCCAATGGTGAGCCCCTGTCGGTGCTCTCCCGGTGACTCTACGCGCAGCCTAGAGCTTCTGCCGCCGACAAGGGCTCCAGCAATGCTGCTGCTTCTGGGAAAGTGCTCCCTAGCTGCTGCCAGCTTCGTCTCGGACCGCGCCCTTGAGCTGCGGCTGCGGGTCACAACTCCGCTCTGACGCTGCTACTTGTGAAAAAGAAGAGAAAGGTTGCTCTCCTCATTTCTTGCTCAGCTCGTTTCCGCATTTTTTCCCCATGTTTCTGTGAGTGACTCTGTACGGTTCATCTAAATTCCAACACAGATTCATCAACACTTGTGCACTGTGTCTGTTTGTTTGTGTAATACTCCCTCCGTTCCAAAATAGATGACTTACAATTGTCTAAAAGTGAATGTATCTAGACATGTTACGTGTATAAATACATCTACTTTTGGACAAATGGAAGTCATCTATTTTGGAACGGAGGGAGTACTACAGAGGAATACAGCTTGCATAGTTGTTTACATTATAAAAAAGGAAACTTGACTATTTGGCACTATCTGAATTACCATATGTGCAATGACAGTGGGACATTGCTGTCTTAGATCAGTCAAGAAACACTAGCCAAATTTACTTGCTTAATATGCAGAGCAAATTTTCTGGATACCACACCAACCAACCTTGTCTAAAATTAATAGTTAGTTTTTATTGGTTAGAGAATAATAATCATGGACATAATTTTCCTTCCTGCCTTAGACCTGCCCAGAAATGCAAGCAGAGTTCACTTTCTTTTTTATGTACTGTGATCACCTTGTGTATATTATCTCATGTGCTATTGTGTCTGTTTGCAGGCGAGTGGTGGGCCCCTGTCGGTGCTCTCGCAGCGGCTCTCCGTGCAACCTGGAGCTGCTGCTGCCGCTGACAAGGGCTCCAGCGGTGCTGCTGGTCCTTGGCTGACCGTGGCCTTCCGCTTCTCCCGGCAAGGCCTCCGGGTCTTCTGCCAGCGTCGTCCCGGAGCATGCCCTTGAGCTGCTGCTGCCGGCCATAACTCTGATCTATTGCTGCTACTTTGTGAAAAAGATGAAGAGAAAGGTTGCTTTCCTTCTTTCTTTCAATCCATCTTCCGGCTCAAGTGTTGTGAGGATTGCAAGCTTCCGTAATTACCCAGCACAAGTGTAGAGTTTGTCTGGTCTTAAATGTTGAGAAAACATGCTAACATGTAGCTTCATTGCATCATCATTGCTTTATTTAATCTGATATCTATTAAGTTAGATCATTTTCGACCATATAAACATTCTCTCCTGCATGTGGCTGTAGTCTGCTATGAAATCGGCCTTTAGGTTCATATAGCTTTGTTATTTAATTATGTATGCCACCAGCTGGTACCATGTGGTCTTGATCAGGCCTTGGTTAGGGAGGAACCAATTCATTTATTTGATATTCTTCTGGGTATAGCTCAGCAATTTTTTGTTTGCTTGGTATTAATTATTTGCCATTCTTTGGTTTTGGAAACAGGATAAACTTCATGTTTGCCGGACCTCGTCGCGCATGGCCTAGAGGCTGCTGTTGGACGCCGTCTAGGAAGCGCCGATCGCCAGGTCGCAATGGGGGCGAGGGTGTTGTACTGCTGTTTGGCGTTGCCATCCTCACGCGCTGCAAGGAGCGACACCTCTAAGGAGGGGGACAGCTGTCTGTGATGCTCTCCAGTCTCCTCTGCCAGTGATGTTCTCTGGCAGGCAACTTGGCGGGACAGGGAGGCCGTGGATGTGTCCAGGTTTTCCAAAGGTATGCGCCTGCTATCGTTGCCTGCCCCCTAATTATCTCTTAGTGGTGTGAGATTGATCTGGATACATATGCGTGTGATTGCCAGTTTCATCTAGATGGATTTTCAATATGGTGGTGTTGGTTAACTATAGTCAGAAGTTGGCTGACTGTAACTTTCAAGAATAAATGGTTTCTGTGCATGGTCTATAAATATATTACTCCTGTCTGGCAGCTTTTATGCATGCAGTAGTATAGCATGTACTCTTAAATCTTGTAATATTATCCCTGATTTTTTCTGTTCTGAAAGATTTCTAAATTTTGGATGGGTGAATACTCATATTAGATATACATGTCAATTCTGTTTGGGCCCCCTGAAGCTTTTTTTTGGCACAGTAGACTCGGATGCTGTTTGTTTACAAGACCAATTTTTATGTTCGTTTTTGTCCATCATGTATGCCTAGAATTTCTTTTGCCCAGATGTATATGCTGTACTGACCATGTTTTGCTCTTCTTGAAGGAGTAGCTGCACTAGTTGGAAGCTGAGGGACAAGTGAGATGCCTTGGTCTCGCCATCCGCTTCTCCCTCTAGTCACCAGTTCTTGTGAAATCCACTTTGAAACATTGAGAAATTCATGTTGTATCTGCATGTAGGTTGTTAATTTGGTGCATCTTTATTCTGGAAGGCCGTTACAATATTATTATGATGCTAGCTAGTGTCCTGTTTCTGGTGTTACGAAAGCGAGTCCGCTTGGGCCTGCTAGCTGCTGCTGCTGCATTTCTTCATCAATTGTGTTTCATCTTTCATCTCAAGGTATGTTGTTGTGTGTGATCTGCTTTACTTCTTATCTTAATTAAAATATGCAACTCAAGTTTATCTTTGTGAGATGCATCCAGTTATTTGCAAAGCACCTAATGGAATAGAGCCTCTACTTTGATTTTTTTTTTCTAAGCAAATAGCTAGCTAGTCAAGCTTCTGTGTTCAGATTAGTCACTGATAAACTCTGCTCTAGTGCTGCCTGCTTATTTATCTTCCTCAATGTTGTAACGCAAGTTACAACCAGACCATACCAGAGTTTAGGTTGCTGCTGGTGGTCGAAATAAGTGCACCATTGATGAATTATGTGCCTGTTTTGATTTGTCGAGCTGCAGCTTTGGTTTGCTCAAAAAGACAAGTTTATAACAGTGCACCATTGATGAATTATGTGCCTGTTTTTTTCTTCTTTGCTTCTTAATGATTGCTAGTGGCTAAATGACCACAAGGATACGCGCCCTTTGTGTGGTGGAGGATTCAGCAGTAAACATTCATTGTAGAGCCATTTTATATTGATGGTGCTGTTTATAACCTGAGTAGTAGTAGCGTTATTTGACCATGTAACTTCTCTTGATCAAATCCATGTTATTTTGATGATGTTGTGAACAATTAGCACTTTATTTTGTCTTTATCCTATTTTTTCCCAATGCTGCAACTCCTTTGCCAAGTAGCAGCGTCGAATGCTCGTGCTGTCGTGTCGCCTTTGTAGAGGCAGCAGTAGCTAGCAACTATCTGTCTGCCTTTTTTATGGGATGAAAACTTACCCAGCATATGCACAATCGACAGGTTCCTCGATGGCGAGCTGGAGGTCGTTTGAGGTCAGAGCAATGCTCATCGCCTGCAAATACCATGGCCACCCGATCTGGCCGGCAGTTAGCGGTGGTCTTCTTACTCTGGATTTAGGTGAGTCCTTGGGATAGCTGTTATTCTGTGCTTGAGCCATCGAGATCGAGCTGATGATCTAGTTATGTGGTTTATCGTTGATCCTTGCATAACTATTTCTTGTCTGGTGCCAGGGGACGGCAAGGACGACGCGTGGCTCTGGACTGGACTATTCCGCCACCCACACCGACTGGCTATGCGCGTTGATGTCGCCGCTAGCTGTTGCGGGGTGGCGGCGGGGCGTGGCTATTGTGTTTAATGTAATTAATAGTGCTTGAATCGATCTCTTCTAATGTGGTCCGAGTTGTATTGTCTGAATCAGAAAGGTTGTAATAAGTTTGGTTTGCACATTTGTAATTAGAAATCTGATGAGTAGGTAGTCAGCGGTGGTCTGTGTATCTGATTATTTGTGACCCAGATGTGTAAACAGCATCAGTATCGTTTCTGTTTCAGCAATCCTTTGTCTTGTTGACAGCTGACTGAGATAGTTACAGTAGATGGATCTTTTACTAGTGTCTACAGAACTCCACGTGAGCTAGCTAGCTAGCTTGCTGGAGCCTGATTGATCCATCGTTTCACATGTACGTGAGCAGCACCGAAGCACAAGCCAGCCAGCGACGACACAACCAAAAATAATTGAACTGGAAAATGAACTCCATTAAGGCCTAACAGATCGAATCGTTGGCCACCAAAGTCATTAATACATCAGGTGGTAGATCCTGTAGCCAGAACCCATGACTACCAAGAACCCAAACACCACCCAACACACCATAATTATCTACCCGCAATTAGGTGGACTAACCGGAGCATGCATAATCATGGCTCGTTCCAATCTCTATTCCATATCTCTCATCTCCTTCTTAGCATGAATATCCGCTGATCGAAGCAAGATGTTGACGACAGGACGCACCATCTCCATCTCCTCTCCTCTCCTTCTCCTTGAGTTGCGCTCCAGCCATATCGCTCGCGCCGTGAGAATGACGAGGGCATTGATCCTCCGTCTGTCTCCCCTAGGCACTGCCGCCGCGACAGCGCACCACCACTCCAAGGGTTGGGCGTGAACTGATGCAGCCCGACCCGCCGAAGAATGCAGAACCAAACCTCCCTTGCGAAAACGCACCTAACTAGCAGGTGCTCACCATCCTCGGGCTCCTGGCAGCGAAGTGAACAGTGGGGAGGATGTTGCAGGAGAAGCACGAGGCACAGCCCAAACACATGAAGCTAGCAGGAGACATAGAAGAAGGGAAGGCCATGGCAGATTTGTGGCCAGGAGGTGCAGAATGAAGCAAGATATTGACGAGGACGGCTCGCCCGCCATCTCCATCCCCATCCTTGAGTACAGAATCGATGGGTTTCGAGCATAAGAGTAGGACAGAAGGTCGGGGAGCTGCGGGATGACGTATGAGTCGCGAGTCCACCATCCCATCCCCATCCCCATCCCACCCCACGCGAGGCTGGAATACCCGCTGCTGATCGAAGCAAGATGTTGACGAGAGCTAGGACACACACCTCACCCACCACTCCATCTCCATCTCCTCGCCTCGCCTCGCCTCGCCTCGCCAAAGTCCAAAGTCACAAGTCACACGCGACACCGCACGCGGAGCTCGTCGCCATGGCCTTGTATTTATAGAGCCGGGCACCAAAGAGCGAGGGAGGCATGCAGGTTCAATCTCCTATCGGCCGTTGATTGCAATCGGGAGAGGATTGCAGGATGTACCAGCGGCTGAGATTAGTGTGTGGCACGGATCGATGACCTGGCTAGTTAGGTGTCCCGTGCGTGGAACAATGCGAAGGCACGCCACAGTTATGAGAGCCGGTAATCGAGCCGATTATTAATTGTGGACAGACGGTAATTGTGCATTCGTGCTAGCGGAATTGTTTCGTTCGCTCATCCGTGGTCCGCCTGGTGAATTTGGTAGATGTGCCCCGCATATGGGTTGGGCAATTCTGAACGGTTGGATCTATTTTTTGTGGGCCTGATGGTTAGGTGAAAAGGGTTCTGTGTAGGTTTTCTTGGGTGGCTTTAGCGGAACTCCAGTTTGCTTGTTTATTAGTAGTGGAGATTGTAGATAAATCCAGAATCGGTAGGTGGATCTCACTCGATGGCGCCGCCGCTTGGTGGCCAGGATGATCCGGAGGGGCAGCACCATATCGTCAACCCTAGCGTTGTCCGGAGGCTCCCGTGGGTATGCTCGCATGACTCATAATTTAGCTTGCCATGCCATTGCCACTTTAGTTGAACTTGTCAAAATTTAGTTAGTTGAACTTGTCAAATTTTACCCATTAGTTGAACTTGTCAAATTTTAGTTAGTTCAACTCATCAAATTTTAGTTAGCTTTCTTTTAATGCCATGACTATGCCATTTCCACCTAGTTGTCGAACTCATCATTTTTTTGCAAACATGTAGGACGATCCTACTCCGCCGCCGGAAGGCCAGTAGAGGTTAGTTACCATTTCAACTTGCTACCACTCTCGTTCGAAAACTTACTTCATGTCTCACTTAGATCGACATAGCCAATCAATGAATCTCCAATGGTCACTTGTGTGTTTTGGTTTAGCACATAGATCAACTTGTGTCTTATTGTTTACTACATCTAACTTAGATCATGTCTTTTGGTTTACTACATCTAAACTTGTGCATATTCTTGAATTTGCCATTTCCACTTAGTTAGTTGAACTATGCTTATGCCATTGACACTTAGGTATTTTAGTTGTCAAACTTGCCATTTCCACTTTGTTAGTTTAATGATGCACATGACATTGACACTTAGCTATTTTAGTTGTCAAACTCATGTTTTTTGTATGAACTTGTAGGAGGATCAACAATGACGTCCATCTTCGCCATCCGTCCATCGTCGTGGAGTTCATGTGGATGCTATGTTGAATGATGCCTATATTGTGTTTGAGACTATGTTTGTGCTATGTGGAGTTTGAATTATGTTGAGTTCATGTTTGTGAAGTTCATGGTGAATTTAGTCTTATGTTTGTGGAGTTTGAACTTTGTTGAACTATGTCTACGTTATGTGGAGTTAGAACCATGTTGGAGCACTTCATATTTCTGTCAGAATTGTTATCTGTTAATTATTATGTGTACGATCTGAAAAATGCAGGAATTTAGAAAAACAGAATAAAACCGGACCATATGGTCACTATGCAGTGTATATGCACATGTCAGAGGTCTATGCTGTGCATATGCACACGGCAAAGGGTACACGTGTCGTGCACCTGTTGACCTGGCAACCTGTCGATGACCATATGGTTGATTTGCCGTGTGCTGCTGATAGTGGCACACGGCAAAGGGGCGAGGCAAAGGTGCTGGGCAGAGGGGTTTGCCGTGCGATTTTCCGCAAAGCACACGACAAAGAATAAATGTCTGCCGTGCAGATTCTGGGTGAGCTCACGGCAGAGACTAAATGTGTGCCGTGCTGTTTTCTGAAAAGCTCACGGCAAAGAAGAAATGTGTGCCTTGCAGTTTTCTGAGAAGCGCACGGCAAAGAAGAAATGTGTGCCGTGCTGTTTTCTGAAAAGCACACGGCAAAGCTTAAAGGTTTGACGTGATGAAATCTCTCCAGACACACGGCAAAGAACTGACAAGAGGGTTGACCACATTCTGACAGAAATGTGCCGTGCAGGAAAGGAGGGCGCACGGCAAAGCCCTGTGCCGTGTTGATTTTCAGAAAACACACGGCAAACTCCTTTGCCGACACGTTTTATGCCGTGTGGACTTTGCCGTGCGCTTAGGCACGGCAAAGTCTTTGCCGTGTTCCGAAACTTGTTTGCCGTGTGATTTTGCCGCACGGAAAATTTCTGTTTTCCGGTAGTGATTGCACGTATTTGTACTTGAAAAAACAATGTGCTAATTTTTGGTAATCACTCGATTCTTGTTTTTTCTTTTCAAATCTAGCTTACAGGAATGTCACGAGTACCAATGCCTCCTGGTCTTACATGCATGACTAAGAAGGACGGCCCCGTGAAGCGTCACGGAAAAAGAAGGTTGCACTACCGGTTGTGGCTTGTAAGCTCACCCTGGAGGTTGTCGAGTAAAACATCTCTTTAACATGCCATGGACAAGGCCGGAGCCTTGAAACCGAGGGAGGCAGAAATGGATCAAGATCAGGGGGCATGAGAAAGGGGTGGGAACTCAGATACCAGCCGTGGCCACTGTGGACATGGAGTGATCTTCGGAAACGGAGGCCACACTTGTCTCCTGCGTTTCTGCCATCTCGTGATTTTGCGGGCAATGTTGTCTGAGTCGTACCCCTTCCCGCCGTCGACTATGAACTCCTCTAGTGCGATGGCGTTCTTTGCAAGGAACTTGATGAGCCGGACCTGCAAGCAGGTGAGCTCGTCCGTGTCGAACTCCACCACCACCTTCCTCAACGAACTCTGGAGGCACCTTAGGTCGCAGCCGCCACGAAGTTTGTGAAGCACCAAACCATTGCAACAATCTTCCTCGTTGTCGTTAGTAAGTGATCTGCACAAGGAGAAATCAGACGAAGCCGCGATCTGATCCACATGTTCTGTGTTTTTCACGAGGTACCCCCGCCAACTGAACCTGAGCCGGAGCTCGCGCACACCCGGACAGATACCCAACAGGTTCACCAAGGCGCTCGCCACGCCTCTGTCTTTACGGATACACCATCCGCAGACATCTTCGATCTCAAGCCGCTCCAGGTTGAAGAAAGGAACGTGTAGCATGTGGTCTTGGAGCGTGGCGAGCGCCGTGCGGCACCGGCGTAGCTGCATGGCCTCCGCTGGCATGCATGAACTCACGCGCGCCCCTCTCCTTTTCTTTTCTTTTCTGTCTGTCACGTGCTGGACAGCTGGCGTCGAGCGTACACGTACGTGCAGTCGTGCACGATTAATTTGCACCCAACCCAGTACTAGCTACTGCGTGCGCGTTCAAAAAAAAAAATGAAACGCACGAGAGAGACCCGCATGGGCTGGGCTTCATATTAAAGCAGGACTTTTTCTTTAATCATTTTCAATTTTTCCTTTAATCGCTAGAGAGACCCGCGCGCGCTCAGTCTCTACCATTGGAGCTCCCGCCTTTATTTTGAAAACTTCGAAATCAATATTCTTCAAGTTTGAAAAAATTGTAAATATAAATCTGGACGTACGTACACGGTCCGCATTATCCCGTGACGAAAATTTCCGTCCTACGTGTGTGTCAGAGGTGGATCATATCGTTGTACGGCACCAGCCACGTACACTTTGCTATTCCCATGCACGTACACTTGATCCATGCATACCATCATCTTGGCCCCTCGTCCGACGTCGCCGAAACCGCACCATCATCTAATTAACAAGCTCGTCGTCCCCCGCTCGCCATTGCCAGTGTGCTCATTGTCGCTGAAAACCCTCGAGTTCGACATCAAGCATGTTCTCATGCCCTCGATCGGTTGTCCATGCCACCTTGTCCGGCCAAGATTATGACCATAATGCTCCTTGTCTCATGAGCATGCTCGTGACCGCCGTGCGCCGTTTTTAAGCCGTCGTTTGTTCTTTCCGATAATCACTCGGGAAAAAAAAGTTGTGGCTACCGCAGTTGCACCACCAAATCAACATATGAGATGTCACCGTTCAGCGTGACGATGTGCCATATAGGCTAGCCCTTGTAGTGACCAGGATGTTGTCGTCATGATAGACAACACATAACGAGTCGTACCAAGTATTGTCTCGACCATGGTCCACTTGGTGTCGCCTAGGCGCGTAAGCATTGCCCCTAAACCTAGTCGTGTATGTCACGGTGCGGGATATGGTGTACATACGTTTGGTGCCACGATAGGAACGACTGGGTCCTTGTCGTCATCGTCGTGGCATGAGTGCACGCCATGGCCTGCGGATGGCGTGGAGGCGGATGATGTCGGCGACGTCCGACCGGCGATGTCGCGTCTGATGGGATGTCCGAACACCACACACGTCGGGTACGGAGGAATCCACGGGATGCGTGTTTCCTATCGGAAAGGTTGATATTGTTTGATTATTGGTCAACAAACTAATTGAACTATCAAGGTGCTGGATGATCGATGTGCCAAGCAACGAGCGATAGCACTTTCTTTCTTTCTCTTTTATTTTCTCACGTCATTGAGAGTATACTCTCTCCGTTCGCATTTAGTCTACATCTTGGGTCCAAAATTTGTTCGGAATTAGTCTACATCCTGAATGGACCCCACCTCGATAATTGAGAGAGGAGAGAGTCCCCACACCATACATGCACCAATTTGCAATATACTAGCAGTAGTATGGCTAGTAGCACGACTAGCTAGGAGTTGTATTAATAGTTTCCACTTTCCAACGCTATTAATTTGGTGGCGCTGTGTCTTGGGAATTGCACGGACGTAAGTTCTCCTGTGATGGTGATCGATGGATGCCAACTTGCATAGTGGGTCGATCCGGCCTCGGGCCAATTATACGACAAGAACCTCCTAGCTACACGCGGATCGCCTAGTTCAACTCCATCTCAGCCGACCACGACTCGATCTTAGCCGTCCGTCCAACTCTCCTCCCGAAAACCAAAAGGAAGCACCCAAACCCGCGTCGCCACCTCGATCAGCGCAATCTCCCGCCCAACTCCAAAAGAGGAATCGGCAGTTCGTCGTTGTAGTTCTCCACTAATTAATTTCTTGTCGATCACAAGCGTGCTAGCTACTAGCTAACATGAGTTTTCTTCTTTATCTCACGCGCACATACGCATACGTCGGAACGTAAATACTTACATGCTGATCGATCCAAAGCTAGCTAGTTCCATTTTTCTCCTCTTTTGCTATCGAACGTGGCTAGCTAGCTGTTATAGCTCTTACACAGGCAATTTACTTAGCATGCGTGGCGAATACGTATATAGCTCATGCATGCCATGGGATGGGACCCTGCTACTTGACCTCCTCTGGATTCTAGATTGATACTCGATCGATCAACAAAATCGAGATAGCTTCCCAAGCCGCACGGTTTGAATTACGAATCAGTCACTTACGTGATAGTGGCGACGACATGAGATGAGGAAGGCGATATCTCCGTTGACAACGAGTCAGTCGTGGTGACTTCGTTATCCTCAAGACTTTATCAGCCAGCTCATTATCTCGGAGGTGCTCACAGGGGTAGGGCGTACGTGCATACGTTCATATACTTAGCTGAGTGTGTGAGCGTTTATGTTTGTACTATGTTTCGCAAAAAAAAAACTAGCTGCCCCTCGCGATATAGCTAGTCAAACACATGTATTCATTGGACCCACACACGACACTTCGGGGTTTAGGGTTGAACCCACGTTTTGGGCGACGAGAACGTTGAATGAAAAAAGGATACATGAAAGATGATCCAGAGCCGATTTCGGTTTCCGCTCCATCGCCGACGATTCCTCTTTTTGTTTTATTCTCGATCATCTGGTCATTCATGCACCTCCCCCGGACATCCGGTCCGACAAACACTTGTGGTCATCACATAAACCTCTCGATCGTCCGCCCCACATTTATACATCTCCCTCGGCCATTGTCGTTCCATCGTACACCTCTCTCGATCATCCGCCCCACATTTATAGATGTAATAGCTATATCATTTCATGCATTAAATACTAGGTAGTCATAGTATTTATTATCGTGTGTCGGTGAACAAGTGTGGTATACATGCCCATCATTTCATGTGCATCCTTATCTTGCTTATACATGTGGATTGATATTATATAGGTGTTTAGAATCACAATATTTTATGCTTATAAACTAGATAGTGCCACTTAGCCAGTCATTGGTCAAGATAATTGGGTAGAAACCCAAAACTTATGTATGTTATAGCCACCTAAAATTGATGGGAAAACTGCTGAAAGAACACGATTTCCCATAGCCTCCAAAAGCGAAAAGTGGCTCTAACCTCACAAGATCATGACAATCACAAGTCCTGGATACCCTAACTTTTCGAGAGCTTTCCGATGCCACCGGACTCTCCTCGGTCGGTGATCGCATGCACAAGTTGCGGTTCATGGAAAAAATATGTCGCCATAGAAATCTTTGGATTCTATGGGCTTTCATACTATTATTATGAAACGTGTAAAATATGTTACATAGCACTGAAGAACGAATGGCAAAGCGCCACGGCGAGCTAATTCCCACGACATGAACATGTTGTCAGGGTTGCCTAGGATTTAGTGAAGAGGTTTGGGGAGGGGAGCCTGTGACGTGCCGCTGAACACCCGAGAGCGCTACTCTCTTATTCGGTCTAGTCTTGCGCGACTTTCACTAAAACCATAGGTGTTGGGGCCGGTAGCGTGGCGCCTCCACCGTGGAGTCCAGCGTCCCCATCCTCGACGTGCTCGACATGTTGATCATGGTGCAAACTACAAGGTCCCTCTCGAGGTTAACCACATTAGGTTCCATTGTGGCTCCTCGTCCCGTGGATACATAGGTGTTGGGAGCGGCTGCGTGACGCCTCCCCCGCGGAGTCCAGCGTCTGTCCTTGACGTGCTTAACATGTTGATCATGGTGCAAACTACAAGGTCCCTCTCGAGGTTAACCACAATCGGTTCTGTTGTGGCTCCTCGTCTCGTGGATACGTACGTGTTGGGAGCGCCAGCGTGGCGCCTCTGCCGCGGAGTCCACCGTCCGTCCTTGACGTGCTGGACATGTTGATCATGGTGCAAACTACAAGGTCTCTCTCGAGGTTAACCACATTCGGTTTCATGTCAACGCCTAGATCTTCCAGGTTTACAACGTAATATGTTGCCATATATAGAGACCACAAGATGAGCATACCATGCCTAAGGCATAGATGCGATCGACCAATACCACTAGTCACTACTCACTAGTGCATGTATCATGTATGGACAATGTACGTGTGCATGGCTCAGATGCATCCAAAAGGAGGATGACACCGCGGATGCTGTTTGAGAGATGTATTTGTGATCGTGAGTTTGGAGATGGACTAGTACTCTTAAATAATCCTTAGTTCACAAACAAAATTTACGTGTTTTCATCAGCCGAACTCTTCTCCATCAAACAAATTTATACTTAAACCTGCATGTAAACCAAAACGTCCAAAATAGTTATGCATGCATGCTATGCACGCACCTCTGGCCGACTGGCCGTGGAATCCATGTATGCACTGTCATCACCACCACCACCTTACGCACAGTTTTGATGAGCTGAATTCATCTCCATCAAAGAAAGCTGGCGCCCATACACGGCGGGAGAGCAATCGGACAAAGCTTTGCACGTGCTAGCTACGTGAGACTTGAGAGCATACCGTGCTAGCTTTGT
Organism: Poa pratensis; assembly: GCA_947311845.1. Taxonomy (NCBI): domain Eukaryota; kingdom Viridiplantae; phylum Streptophyta; class Magnoliopsida; order Poales; family Poaceae; genus Poa; species Poa pratensis. The sequence continues at coordinate 76,574,695 of CAMZMU010000043.1, read as the reverse complement.
GCATTCATAGCATCGTGTAAAATTAGCTCTAGGTAAGAAGTACCACGAGATAAAATTAAGACCGGTCATGCTAGTATTCCAATAATTAAAGACCACGATAAAATTAACAGAAGTAACCGTAATTAGTTGTCATATTGCACTGCATTGTTATTCAGTCACTAGTGAATCATGCTCATTGACCATAAGACTGGGACAACACCAAGCAAGAGGGAAAAATAGCGAGACGAGAATATACTATATCGAGATAGGGGCGACGGCACTGCGAAGGTAGGTCCAATGAGGTGGTGAGCGTGAGTCTAGACCAATATGATTTCGGAGGCGTTGGAAATATCTTGAGGACATCAGCCCGAAGCCCGACGAGATCCATGAGGAGGTTTTTCTGTTTATGATCCATGTTTATTCAATCCACACATAAAATATAATGTACATTTTTTGCACGAAATTGGCATCTTAATTATCAAATGATTCCAACGAGGAAAAAACATGACATCACAAAGAAATGGTTCATTAATTTCTTTCAACATGAAATAGTAGGTACTAACTATCCCATATCATGAAATAGTAGGTACTAACTATCCCATATCATGAAATAGAAGGTACTAGCGATCCCGTATTCATGAAATTACGATTTGTGATAAGAGTACTACGAAAAGATTTATCAATGAAATTAAGAGGTACACAATGAGCATGCCAATGGCGATGACACTGGCCATGAGCAAAACAACGATGTCGTCGATGTTAATGCAGCCAAAGGAAACAATATTGTCAGTAGCAGGTATGGAGGCACACACGACTTTTACCCACGGTACAAGACAACGGTCTTGCCGATCAAGGCGCTGCGAGCCGAGGTAACGATGGCTGTGAACAAGGGAGGTTGGGCCTCGTCGTACGCGACCATGCACATGTCCAGAATATAAGCAATAATCCTAGACTTACGAACTGGTTTGGCTTACGGAAAAGCTACGGACCGACGTGTCGTGAGTTGATTTGCTGCATTTTGTTTCCATACCTTAATAATGGGACCATGCTCTTGTTTGCTGCACTGCATGCTGAATCTTTAAGTGAATTCTGCAAAATCGGTCTGTAGGAAAAAAATATAGCCTCCAAGAACGGGCGGGAAAACTCCCAAAACGAACACAACACCGTAGTTTTCTATAAAAAAAGGGTGGGAAAACTGCAAGTGGTGAAAAATAGCGTGATGTTTCCCTTGGGAACGTGCCGGAATAACGTAGAGAAAAGTTCTATAACCTTGTGCACAAGAGAAAAAAGGTGACTGGAAAAAGATCCCCCCCCCCCCCCTCCGAAAACTTCTCGACTCATCGAAAGTGGATAGGTCATAGCTTGTTAAGTTGTAGTCGTTGGGTTTGACGATGATGTTGTTGGAGAGCTCCGCGTCCTTGACCTTCTGCTCCACGACCAGATATATATACCTGACTTGTTGTCTTCCTCCCCCTTAGATGTGGTGTCGCTTCTTTGGTGGCATATTAATTAGGATGGAGGAGCGACCCAAACACAAACTGTAATACCCTGAATTTTGAGTAGATTAATTAATTTGATTAAACTGTAATTAGCCTTTGATTGTTTTGTTGTGCTAATATTAAGTTGGTTTTGTATAGCCGCATGATTAGAAAATTATCTAAGAGAATTAAATTGTTTGTGCTTGATCGATGGATTAAATTGGAAGCTAGCTAGTTCTAGCAGTATGTATGCATGTCCATCGATCTGTTTACCTTGTGCATATGCTGGTGCATGGGATCCGACCTGCATACGCATGCACTGACGTTGCATTGCCATCCAACGTGGAGCTGTGCATGTTAGTTGGCCTACGAGCCTTTAACACGTGTGAGGGAGTGAGCCAATGAGAGCAGCTCATTTGCTTCCTTAGCTGCGACGACTGCCTGGTCATGCGGTCAAGCGGCGAATGGTCGGCAGATATTTCGAGTGGTTAGATATTTAGACGCCAGGCCTTTATAAATAGAGCAGCGAGCTCAGCTGCACTTCATTTCCTCGATTGATCGATCAAAGCCACAGCAAGAGAAGTAGCTAGCTGAGAGAGAGCTCGCCGGCATGAGACAGTGGATGGTGCGGCGTACGATCTTTGCTGCTGGTGCGTTGACGCCGGGGCTGGCAGCGGTGGTGTTTCTACGACGCCGGTGATGAGAGAGAGAAGAGAACCACAGGAAAGATATTCTGCTGGAGGCGCTCATAGAGTGAGGAGGCTGCTGTTGATCTTTCATCTCGGAGAAGGCGACGGCCGTGAGAGAAGCACAGGTCGTCGGCGCGGGAGACCTGCCGGCGAGTGGAGGATCTGATGGTGGTATTCTCTTGGCGTACTGACGTATGGCGTATGTTCTCGTATGCCGATTGTAGCTGATATCTGGAGCGGTCTGCTATGACCCAAAATGGTTATTTGCTACGGCATAGTTTTGAGGCAAGCTCTTCTTACATCTCTCGTATATTTCGTGGAGTATACTTTGCTGTTAAATTGCATGATACCCTGAGTGGTACAAGCTTGTGTTGATATACGGGGCTAACGCGCTGGTGCCGTTACGGTGATGGTTCCGTAGGAGCCACCGGTACGAGCCGGGCTTAGCACGTATATTTGACATGCAAATGAACTCAACGTTTTTAGAAGGAAAACTTGGTGCTGCGAAGGTGATCGTATTGTACCGGTCGCAGTACAGGTATGGGACTGTCTGAGTTCTCCGCAAGGGGCGGCCTCTGAATAGAAAGTGTCGGTGATGGATCCGTAGGAGCGATCGACATGAGTAGGTCAGGGTATCCGGTGTCCGAGCGGGTAAAAGGACTCCGCTCGTTCTGGAATCCTATGTGGTTCTGGGCGAGGCTGTCGATGTCGGAGTACCCCTCTTAAGAGTGTAAAAGCGTGGAATTTCACCCCTGTGATTCCCGGGTAGGGAAACTCACTTTCATGTGTGGCACCATGCGTTTTTAACCTGCTTAACAATTTAACCACACAATGATGATTTACTGGTATTTCGAAAACCTAGTGTATTTTACAAAGTATATGAAAGTGTATGAATTGTTTGTTGAGTACGACTTGTTTGTACTCACCCTTGCTTTCTTCTGTTTCTTTTTTGTATGTATCAGAGTGCGCAGCAGAAGACGTGGTGATCCGAGGAGTAGGCTGGACCAGTTGGGTGGGATACGACTAGAGAACCTTTTATTCCTGTAATTGTATTAATCTTTTAAAATAAGTAATTGAGCTGTTGAGATCCACTGTGCTGGTTTATCCTGCTTCTCTAGCCTTGCGCGTGTATAGGCTTTCGGGTCTATAGGCGCGCGGCGGCTGTCATTCTACCGGGCCGGGTCTCGGGACGTGACACAAACCCTATGAAGAAAATCACGTAGTTTTTTCTTATGGTAGAAATCTCGTCGTTGTCTGAGCAGAGCCATATGCGTGGAGTGTTAGATATCTCGCTTCCAAGCAAAGGGATTCTACCATGCATGTCGTGCATTCGAGCGCCGCCTCGTCGCAAGGCGTCTCCGATCGAAGACTAGCGCCAGATCAAGGTGAAACGTGGGATCGGTTAAGCGCATGTCGATCAACATACGATATAGATAGAGGGCAGCGAGCTAGTTTGTCCACGAGTCCACGACGGAAACTCAAGCACTATCGTCGCCACGAGCATGGTCGGAGGCGTAGCTTGAAGCAATTAACCACGCGAGCTTAGTCTAGCACGGGATCTCAATAATTTTCACACCGCCCGTCAACCGCTGAGATAGATCGTAGTCTAGTCGTGATACCGAGTTGAATTCCATGGAGATCTCGTCGGGATCTCACGTGCATGCATGCATGAACCCCGCCTAGAGCTAGCTAGCTTGTGCATGCATGTATGTACGTACGTGAGTTTTCAATTTTAGGTTTGACTATTTTTTATGTTTAATACAACATACAAAAACAATCAAACATAAAACTGGAAACCCTATCTTTAATTCAGAGCAAAAATACACTCACCGGATTAAGATTAACCTTCCGAAAATCATGTATAAACATGTAAACCTAGTAACCGCATCCGAGAAGTATATAGGGAGTGATGAAAAATGACTATCAAGAAGTTACATGTTCGTTAGAAATTTGATCGTCGAAATAAATACTCACCGGAAATATATAGTCGAAACCATGCACTAACGCCCGAGTAAAGCAATGAGGCCAAAAAAAAAAAATAGAGGGCGGTCTAATCATCGGGCACCGATGTCCCATCATCAAGAGTAAAACTGGTATTGACCGAACTTCCACCATAGGGTAATGAATCAAAATACCATCCCGTAAAAAGAAACTTCCATCGTAATCATACCCTCCGTCGCAAGGTGGTCGTACGACACCCACATAATCTTGCCACAGGGACTCTAGGATGTAGATGTAGTGGTCCGTGTGTTGGTTGCCCTCCTACCACCGCGTCCACTCCATATGCACCACCAAATCACATGTGAGATGTCACCCATTCAGCACGACGATGCGCCAGAGGCTACCCCTCGATGGTTACAATCTTGTCGACGTGATAGACAATGCATAACTAACCGTACCAGGGTGTATCAAGTATCGTCTCAACGATGGTCCACTCGGTGTCGCCTAAGCGCATAAGCATTGCCCTGAGCCGGTTTCCGTACGTCTCAGTGCGGGACAGATTGATTGTATAGAGTCGTGCACCCGTTGAAACGATGGCATGTAGACGTGGAAGCTTACGGGGTTGCCGACATCGTGCAACTGAGGTATCGTGGCCAAGCCAATGTCCGACAGTATCGCGGCCGCACCATGGCCTATTGCCCTATTTCGGTTTCCGTGTCCGACTACGCCATCGATGATTTGCATCTATCGTGAGCAAGTCTATCGGCAAGCACCGGTTTGACGTCCACATATATATGAGCCCTGTTTTGTCGCTACAAGCTAGCTACTCCCTCCGTCCCTAGTTAGATGTTGTCCTCTTTTTAGTGTAACAATCTAGACTATATACTCCCTCTGTTTTTTAATATAAGATGTTTTATCATTTGTCCATATGCACATGTATACAAATGTATGCAGACACATTTTAGTGTACATGTTCACTCATTTTAGTGTGCATGTAGACAATATGTGCAATAGATAAAACGTCTTATATTTATGCACGGAGGGAGTATTTCACTAGTAAAGGATGTGATATGTGTCATGAGAATTATACCATTAAAAACTTTGTTTGGAAACGAATATGATGATATTTTTTGTATAGCAAATAACCTATATTTTTTTAATAAAATTTATGGTCAAAATTTGTGCACCAAGAACCCCACCTAAATCCATGTGAGCTAGTTGGCTAAGTCCTCACGTGCATGTGCATGCATGCACCCACGACGTGATGCCCAAATGTACGTGCACTTGCGTCATGTCTGGATTTTGTAACCAGCAAGAAAGCATACATGTATATTATGTATGGCGAGCCCATACATACGTGTACTGTATATACATGACTGCAGCAGCCAGCATGTGATCGATCAGTACTGGCTAGTCCGTGTGTAGTAGAATCGCGATACCCCAAATAAAACATAAGCCAATATAAAATCCTACCTTCGAAAGTATGCCAAGAATGGACTTTCATACACCAAGTTATTATATATTTACAAAAAAAAGGGATTATAACCCAAATCACCTCCTACATCATAAATTTTTACATTGGACTTCAAAAGTAAAAATGATACCGGACGAACCCATGTATTAAGAAAATGTCTTCATTCATAAAACGAGAAAATGATCATCTCTTCAATTTGTCTCTGTAAATGGAAATAATTATCCCTTAATTTTGGTTTCATTCCTTGAATAGATATGATAAGAAAATAACAAAACATAACACATGGGAAGCGAGATTATCACATTTGTATGAAGACTAGCATCATCAAAAAGCATTGCCGAAACTATAATAATTAACATAGGAATCAGTGTCACAAGCCCGATCATCGACCATATATGATTGCCAGCATGCCCCTACCCAACCCTGTGTTTTCTTCCTCGCCAGTTGCCACCATCTATGGTGTTTCTTCTTAACCGATGAAACTTGTTATAATCATATTCTTTTGTTTTTTCCTAGCCAACATATATAACACGAAGTGAACTGGCTGATACCCCCTATGTCCACCGATGGAATCGCGGCGAGATATGATAAACATCAATCTCTATGCTATATTAGCTCTTAGTTTCACACGTACATGGATGCCACGGGTCTGCTACCTAGAAGATGTTGCATGTTCGCTGGATAAAGCTGGTAGGAGAGCACCTTTGTGGATTTCAAACTTGTTCCATCTTTTGCCCAGATCTCACGGATCGTATACTAATAGCAGGACTAGGATAGGACTCACGTACACTCAAACACGATGAGTTGGTGCGTCGTGTCTAAGTAGAATTACTATCTGTGATGGCATGTGTTGTTTCATTGCCCCGATTTATTATCATGCATGTTGTAAGAAGATTATTACCTGCTATATATCTTTGCATTTGTCATTTCACTTTGACGCGTTATTACTTTATGCTATGAGGCGATTATTTCCATCATGTGTAGTTTTGCTATTGTTAGTGAATGCATGGTTCAAATACACATTGTCTATAGTTTGCACATTTTGTTCTACAAACTACTTGTCGAAGCTTGACTCGAGCATGCACTACCATCATAAGCATGATCCTTGGTCGCTAGGTGGTCGTACGACACCCATGTAATCTTGCCGCGGGGCTCCAGGATGTAGTTGTAGTGCTCCATCCGTTGGCTACGTCCACTCCTAATGCAACATCACGTCACATGTGATGTCACTGTTCAGCGTCACGATGCACTATAGACAACGCATACCGAGCTGTACTCAGGCGTCTCGACGACGGTCCACTCGGTGTCGCCTAGGCGTAGAAACAACCTAGTCGTGTACGTCGGGGTGCGGGAGATGGGAGTAGTGAAGTGCGGTGCCACGATAGGAAGGACCGGGTCCTCTCGTCGTCGCCGACGTGTGAGGCGCACCATGGCCCGCATACATCATGGAGGCAGACGAGCGATGTCGGCCACCGCGTATGTCGGGTCTGTGGTGGTTCCCGGGGTCGATCTAGAGGGAGGAAAGGTTGATATTGTTTGATTATGCTAGGTGATCGATGTGGCAAGCACCAAGCGAGAGCATTTGCTTTCCAATTTTTTTACAGGTTCTTTCCCTTTTATTTTCTCACGTACGCCATGGATGGATATAGTACATCCAAGTACACGCAGTGGTGAGTGTATATACGGAATATGTATAGGGTAGCACGACTAGCTCGCTAGGTCTCGTATTTCCAATAGACAGCTAACAACCGGTCGTCTCACGTATACTACTAATATATAAGTAGTTCCCACTTTTCAATGTTTTGAAAACACGATCAATTCATATGCTTTGTCTCGGGAAGCTGCACGGACGTAAATTCTCCCGTGGCGGCGATCAATTCAATGTTTTGAAAACACGATCAATGTCTCGGGAAGTGCCATTGGAAGTAAATTCTCTTGTGGCAGCCATGGATGGATGCCAACTCCGGCCTCCAACCAAACCAATGAGATGACAGCAACGTCCTCCACGCGGATCGCCCAGCTCAACGTGCATCTCAGCCGTCCACGAGTGCATCTTAACCGTCCAGCTCTCCTCCAGAAACCAAAAGGAAGCACGACGCAACTGGTGCTCGATTCTCACGCCACCGCCCACCATTGATTCTTTATCTTCACTCCCCCCTGCATCTCCATCTCGATCCATTCCAATCCAGCTCGAACCACGCCGCCGCTCCAGCTCTCATCCGCAAGGAGCCACGCGACGGCCGCCGGCGCCGGAGGGAGCCACGCGACGACCCTCCACGACGCACGCCGGAGGGAGCCACGCGACGCATTCCAGGACGGCCGGAAAAAATCGGACCTTTCGATCCCTCCTCCACGCTGCAGCACGCCGGAGACAGCCGGCCACGACTCCGGCGGCAACCCCGACCCGACCCCCGCCTAGCAGGTACCTCCCCGCATCGATCCACCACTCTCCTATGCCTAGGCCTAGGCCTGCTGCGTCCCATATTCCCTCAAGCTCATCTTTTCCGGCTCTGATTCCGCATGCTGCAGCAGATCGAGATCCGCCATGCATGCATGGATCGACCTCCTCCTCCTGCTGCTGCCGCCGCCACCGTCGGAGGATCGATGAAACCCCCTGTTGGCGGACCAGGAGCTCCGGATGACAAGGAGGCCGATGCACACAAGGTCAGCCCTTCTGCCTTCTTCCCCGTCTCGCTGGGTCCTGTACGAGACTGTTTCCCCTGTTTCTGTCACGCACTGAATCACAAGTGTAGTAGGCATCTAGTTGCATGGCCTGCCCATGTCGATTTTTATCTACTTGTGGGTGTGCCCATGGACTGAATCACAATACTGATGATTACACAGCTTGCTTATCAAGTGCCTATCTAAAAGGAGGATTTTTTGTTTTACTGCTCTTGGCAAGTTGTCCCAAATAATATGCAATGAATTTGAGGTATATACTGCGGTCTTAGACAGACGACCAGCCCAAGCATACAAGCAAAGTTGTTTGCTTGTTTTCTATGTACCACGATTGCTTTGTATACTAATACTATCAACCAAACGTGACTGTCTCACTACAGTTTCTAGTTTATTCAACACACTCTTGACTCTCAGCCTCACCTGCTTTGTTGCAGGCCAATGGTGAGCCCCTGTCGGTGCTCTCCCGGTGACTCTACGCGCAGCCTAGAGCTTCTGCCGCCGACAAGGGCTCCAGCAATGCTGCTGCTTCTGGGAAAGTGCTCCCTAGCTGCTGCCAGCTTCGTCTCGGACCGCGCCCTTGAGCTGCGGCTGCGGGTCACAACTCCGCTCTGACGCTGCTACTTGTGAAAAAGAAGAGAAAGGTTGCTCTCCTCATTTCTTGCTCAGCTCGTTTCCGCATTTTTTCCCCATGTTTCTGTGAGTGACTCTGTACGGTTCATCTAAATTCCAACACAGATTCATCAACACTTGTGCACTGTGTCTGTTTGTTTGTGTAATACTCCCTCCGTTCCAAAATAGATGACTTACAATTGTCTAAAAGTGAATGTATCTAGACATGTTACGTGTATAAATACATCTACTTTTGGACAAATGGAAGTCATCTATTTTGGAACGGAGGGAGTACTACAGAGGAATACAGCTTGCATAGTTGTTTACATTATAAAAAAGGAAACTTGACTATTTGGCACTATCTGAATTACCATATGTGCAATGACAGTGGGACATTGCTGTCTTAGATCAGTCAAGAAACACTAGCCAAATTTACTTGCTTAATATGCAGAGCAAATTTTCTGGATACCACACCAACCAACCTTGTCTAAAATTAATAGTTAGTTTTTATTGGTTAGAGAATAATAATCATGGACATAATTTTCCTTCCTGCCTTAGACCTGCCCAGAAATGCAAGCAGAGTTCACTTTCTTTTTTATGTACTGTGATCACCTTGTGTATATTATCTCATGTGCTATTGTGTCTGTTTGCAGGCGAGTGGTGGGCCCCTGTCGGTGCTCTCGCAGCGGCTCTCCGTGCAACCTGGAGCTGCTGCTGCCGCTGACAAGGGCTCCAGCGGTGCTGCTGGTCCTTGGCTGACCGTGGCCTTCCGCTTCTCCCGGCAAGGCCTCCGGGTCTTCTGCCAGCGTCGTCCCGGAGCATGCCCTTGAGCTGCTGCTGCCGGCCATAACTCTGATCTATTGCTGCTACTTTGTGAAAAAGATGAAGAGAAAGGTTGCTTTCCTTCTTTCTTTCAATCCATCTTCCGGCTCAAGTGTTGTGAGGATTGCAAGCTTCCGTAATTACCCAGCACAAGTGTAGAGTTTGTCTGGTCTTAAATGTTGAGAAAACATGCTAACATGTAGCTTCATTGCATCATCATTGCTTTATTTAATCTGATATCTATTAAGTTAGATCATTTTCGACCATATAAACATTCTCTCCTGCATGTGGCTGTAGTCTGCTATGAAATCGGCCTTTAGGTTCATATAGCTTTGTTATTTAATTATGTATGCCACCAGCTGGTACCATGTGGTCTTGATCAGGCCTTGGTTAGGGAGGAACCAATTCATTTATTTGATATTCTTCTGGGTATAGCTCAGCAATTTTTTGTTTGCTTGGTATTAATTATTTGCCATTCTTTGGTTTTGGAAACAGGATAAACTTCATGTTTGCCGGACCTCGTCGCGCATGGCCTAGAGGCTGCTGTTGGACGCCGTCTAGGAAGCGCCGATCGCCAGGTCGCAATGGGGGCGAGGGTGTTGTACTGCTGTTTGGCGTTGCCATCCTCACGCGCTGCAAGGAGCGACACCTCTAAGGAGGGGGACAGCTGTCTGTGATGCTCTCCAGTCTCCTCTGCCAGTGATGTTCTCTGGCAGGCAACTTGGCGGGACAGGGAGGCCGTGGATGTGTCCAGGTTTTCCAAAGGTATGCGCCTGCTATCGTTGCCTGCCCCCTAATTATCTCTTAGTGGTGTGAGATTGATCTGGATACATATGCGTGTGATTGCCAGTTTCATCTAGATGGATTTTCAATATGGTGGTGTTGGTTAACTATAGTCAGAAGTTGGCTGACTGTAACTTTCAAGAATAAATGGTTTCTGTGCATGGTCTATAAATATATTACTCCTGTCTGGCAGCTTTTATGCATGCAGTAGTATAGCATGTACTCTTAAATCTTGTAATATTATCCCTGATTTTTTCTGTTCTGAAAGATTTCTAAATTTTGGATGGGTGAATACTCATATTAGATATACATGTCAATTCTGTTTGGGCCCCCTGAAGCTTTTTTTTGGCACAGTAGACTCGGATGCTGTTTGTTTACAAGACCAATTTTTATGTTCGTTTTTGTCCATCATGTATGCCTAGAATTTCTTTTGCCCAGATGTATATGCTGTACTGACCATGTTTTGCTCTTCTTGAAGGAGTAGCTGCACTAGTTGGAAGCTGAGGGACAAGTGAGATGCCTTGGTCTCGCCATCCGCTTCTCCCTCTAGTCACCAGTTCTTGTGAAATCCACTTTGAAACATTGAGAAATTCATGTTGTATCTGCATGTAGGTTGTTAATTTGGTGCATCTTTATTCTGGAAGGCCGTTACAATATTATTATGATGCTAGCTAGTGTCCTGTTTCTGGTGTTACGAAAGCGAGTCCGCTTGGGCCTGCTAGCTGCTGCTGCTGCATTTCTTCATCAATTGTGTTTCATCTTTCATCTCAAGGTATGTTGTTGTGTGTGATCTGCTTTACTTCTTATCTTAATTAAAATATGCAACTCAAGTTTATCTTTGTGAGATGCATCCAGTTATTTGCAAAGCACCTAATGGAATAGAGCCTCTACTTTGATTTTTTTTTTCTAAGCAAATAGCTAGCTAGTCAAGCTTCTGTGTTCAGATTAGTCACTGATAAACTCTGCTCTAGTGCTGCCTGCTTATTTATCTTCCTCAATGTTGTAACGCAAGTTACAACCAGACCATACCAGAGTTTAGGTTGCTGCTGGTGGTCGAAATAAGTGCACCATTGATGAATTATGTGCCTGTTTTGATTTGTCGAGCTGCAGCTTTGGTTTGCTCAAAAAGACAAGTTTATAACAGTGCACCATTGATGAATTATGTGCCTGTTTTTTTCTTCTTTGCTTCTTAATGATTGCTAGTGGCTAAATGACCACAAGGATACGCGCCCTTTGTGTGGTGGAGGATTCAGCAGTAAACATTCATTGTAGAGCCATTTTATATTGATGGTGCTGTTTATAACCTGAGTAGTAGTAGCGTTATTTGACCATGTAACTTCTCTTGATCAAATCCATGTTATTTTGATGATGTTGTGAACAATTAGCACTTTATTTTGTCTTTATCCTATTTTTTCCCAATGCTGCAACTCCTTTGCCAAGTAGCAGCGTCGAATGCTCGTGCTGTCGTGTCGCCTTTGTAGAGGCAGCAGTAGCTAGCAACTATCTGTCTGCCTTTTTTATGGGATGAAAACTTACCCAGCATATGCACAATCGACAGGTTCCTCGATGGCGAGCTGGAGGTCGTTTGAGGTCAGAGCAATGCTCATCGCCTGCAAATACCATGGCCACCCGATCTGGCCGGCAGTTAGCGGTGGTCTTCTTACTCTGGATTTAGGTGAGTCCTTGGGATAGCTGTTATTCTGTGCTTGAGCCATCGAGATCGAGCTGATGATCTAGTTATGTGGTTTATCGTTGATCCTTGCATAACTATTTCTTGTCTGGTGCCAGGGGACGGCAAGGACGACGCGTGGCTCTGGACTGGACTATTCCGCCACCCACACCGACTGGCTATGCGCGTTGATGTCGCCGCTAGCTGTTGCGGGGTGGCGGCGGGGCGTGGCTATTGTGTTTAATGTAATTAATAGTGCTTGAATCGATCTCTTCTAATGTGGTCCGAGTTGTATTGTCTGAATCAGAAAGGTTGTAATAAGTTTGGTTTGCACATTTGTAATTAGAAATCTGATGAGTAGGTAGTCAGCGGTGGTCTGTGTATCTGATTATTTGTGACCCAGATGTGTAAACAGCATCAGTATCGTTTCTGTTTCAGCAATCCTTTGTCTTGTTGACAGCTGACTGAGATAGTTACAGTAGATGGATCTTTTACTAGTGTCTACAGAACTCCACGTGAGCTAGCTAGCTAGCTTGCTGGAGCCTGATTGATCCATCGTTTCACATGTACGTGAGCAGCACCGAAGCACAAGCCAGCCAGCGACGACACAACCAAAAATAATTGAACTGGAAAATGAACTCCATTAAGGCCTAACAGATCGAATCGTTGGCCACCAAAGTCATTAATACATCAGGTGGTAGATCCTGTAGCCAGAACCCATGACTACCAAGAACCCAAACACCACCCAACACACCATAATTATCTACCCGCAATTAGGTGGACTAACCGGAGCATGCATAATCATGGCTCGTTCCAATCTCTATTCCATATCTCTCATCTCCTTCTTAGCATGAATATCCGCTGATCGAAGCAAGATGTTGACGACAGGACGCACCATCTCCATCTCCTCTCCTCTCCTTCTCCTTGAGTTGCGCTCCAGCCATATCGCTCGCGCCGTGAGAATGACGAGGGCATTGATCCTCCGTCTGTCTCCCCTAGGCACTGCCGCCGCGACAGCGCACCACCACTCCAAGGGTTGGGCGTGAACTGATGCAGCCCGACCCGCCGAAGAATGCAGAACCAAACCTCCCTTGCGAAAACGCACCTAACTAGCAGGTGCTCACCATCCTCGGGCTCCTGGCAGCGAAGTGAACAGTGGGGAGGATGTTGCAGGAGAAGCACGAGGCACAGCCCAAACACATGAAGCTAGCAGGAGACATAGAAGAAGGGAAGGCCATGGCAGATTTGTGGCCAGGAGGTGCAGAATGAAGCAAGATATTGACGAGGACGGCTCGCCCGCCATCTCCATCCCCATCCTTGAGTACAGAATCGATGGGTTTCGAGCATAAGAGTAGGACAGAAGGTCGGGGAGCTGCGGGATGACGTATGAGTCGCGAGTCCACCATCCCATCCCCATCCCCATCCCACCCCACGCGAGGCTGGAATACCCGCTGCTGATCGAAGCAAGATGTTGACGAGAGCTAGGACACACACCTCACCCACCACTCCATCTCCATCTCCTCGCCTCGCCTCGCCTCGCCTCGCCAAAGTCCAAAGTCACAAGTCACACGCGACACCGCACGCGGAGCTCGTCGCCATGGCCTTGTATTTATAGAGCCGGGCACCAAAGAGCGAGGGAGGCATGCAGGTTCAATCTCCTATCGGCCGTTGATTGCAATCGGGAGAGGATTGCAGGATGTACCAGCGGCTGAGATTAGTGTGTGGCACGGATCGATGACCTGGCTAGTTAGGTGTCCCGTGCGTGGAACAATGCGAAGGCACGCCACAGTTATGAGAGCCGGTAATCGAGCCGATTATTAATTGTGGACAGACGGTAATTGTGCATTCGTGCTAGCGGAATTGTTTCGTTCGCTCATCCGTGGTCCGCCTGGTGAATTTGGTAGATGTGCCCCGCATATGGGTTGGGCAATTCTGAACGGTTGGATCTATTTTTTGTGGGCCTGATGGTTAGGTGAAAAGGGTTCTGTGTAGGTTTTCTTGGGTGGCTTTAGCGGAACTCCAGTTTGCTTGTTTATTAGTAGTGGAGATTGTAGATAAATCCAGAATCGGTAGGTGGATCTCACTCGATGGCGCCGCCGCTTGGTGGCCAGGATGATCCGGAGGGGCAGCACCATATCGTCAACCCTAGCGTTGTCCGGAGGCTCCCGTGGGTATGCTCGCATGACTCATAATTTAGCTTGCCATGCCATTGCCACTTTAGTTGAACTTGTCAAAATTTAGTTAGTTGAACTTGTCAAATTTTACCCATTAGTTGAACTTGTCAAATTTTAGTTAGTTCAACTCATCAAATTTTAGTTAGCTTTCTTTTAATGCCATGACTATGCCATTTCCACCTAGTTGTCGAACTCATCATTTTTTTGCAAACATGTAGGACGATCCTACTCCGCCGCCGGAAGGCCAGTAGAGGTTAGTTACCATTTCAACTTGCTACCACTCTCGTTCGAAAACTTACTTCATGTCTCACTTAGATCGACATAGCCAATCAATGAATCTCCAATGGTCACTTGTGTGTTTTGGTTTAGCACATAGATCAACTTGTGTCTTATTGTTTACTACATCTAACTTAGATCATGTCTTTTGGTTTACTACATCTAAACTTGTGCATATTCTTGAATTTGCCATTTCCACTTAGTTAGTTGAACTATGCTTATGCCATTGACACTTAGGTATTTTAGTTGTCAAACTTGCCATTTCCACTTTGTTAGTTTAATGATGCACATGACATTGACACTTAGCTATTTTAGTTGTCAAACTCATGTTTTTTGTATGAACTTGTAGGAGGATCAACAATGACGTCCATCTTCGCCATCCGTCCATCGTCGTGGAGTTCATGTGGATGCTATGTTGAATGATGCCTATATTGTGTTTGAGACTATGTTTGTGCTATGTGGAGTTTGAATTATGTTGAGTTCATGTTTGTGAAGTTCATGGTGAATTTAGTCTTATGTTTGTGGAGTTTGAACTTTGTTGAACTATGTCTACGTTATGTGGAGTTAGAACCATGTTGGAGCACTTCATATTTCTGTCAGAATTGTTATCTGTTAATTATTATGTGTACGATCTGAAAAATGCAGGAATTTAGAAAAACAGAATAAAACCGGACCATATGGTCACTATGCAGTGTATATGCACATGTCAGAGGTCTATGCTGTGCATATGCACACGGCAAAGGGTACACGTGTCGTGCACCTGTTGACCTGGCAACCTGTCGATGACCATATGGTTGATTTGCCGTGTGCTGCTGATAGTGGCACACGGCAAAGGGGCGAGGCAAAGGTGCTGGGCAGAGGGGTTTGCCGTGCGATTTTCCGCAAAGCACACGACAAAGAATAAATGTCTGCCGTGCAGATTCTGGGTGAGCTCACGGCAGAGACTAAATGTGTGCCGTGCTGTTTTCTGAAAAGCTCACGGCAAAGAAGAAATGTGTGCCTTGCAGTTTTCTGAGAAGCGCACGGCAAAGAAGAAATGTGTGCCGTGCTGTTTTCTGAAAAGCACACGGCAAAGCTTAAAGGTTTGACGTGATGAAATCTCTCCAGACACACGGCAAAGAACTGACAAGAGGGTTGACCACATTCTGACAGAAATGTGCCGTGCAGGAAAGGAGGGCGCACGGCAAAGCCCTGTGCCGTGTTGATTTTCAGAAAACACACGGCAAACTCCTTTGCCGACACGTTTTATGCCGTGTGGACTTTGCCGTGCGCTTAGGCACGGCAAAGTCTTTGCCGTGTTCCGAAACTTGTTTGCCGTGTGATTTTGCCGCACGGAAAATTTCTGTTTTCCGGTAGTGATTGCACGTATTTGTACTTGAAAAAACAATGTGCTAATTTTTGGTAATCACTCGATTCTTGTTTTTTCTTTTCAAATCTAGCTTACAGGAATGTCACGAGTACCAATGCCTCCTGGTCTTACATGCATGACTAAGAAGGACGGCCCCGTGAAGCGTCACGGAAAAAGAAGGTTGCACTACCGGTTGTGGCTTGTAAGCTCACCCTGGAGGTTGTCGAGTAAAACATCTCTTTAACATGCCATGGACAAGGCCGGAGCCTTGAAACCGAGGGAGGCAGAAATGGATCAAGATCAGGGGGCATGAGAAAGGGGTGGGAACTCAGATACCAGCCGTGGCCACTGTGGACATGGAGTGATCTTCGGAAACGGAGGCCACACTTGTCTCCTGCGTTTCTGCCATCTCGTGATTTTGCGGGCAATGTTGTCTGAGTCGTACCCCTTCCCGCCGTCGACTATGAACTCCTCTAGTGCGATGGCGTTCTTTGCAAGGAACTTGATGAGCCGGACCTGCAAGCAGGTGAGCTCGTCCGTGTCGAACTCCACCACCACCTTCCTCAACGAACTCTGGAGGCACCTTAGGTCGCAGCCGCCACGAAGTTTGTGAAGCACCAAACCATTGCAACAATCTTCCTCGTTGTCGTCGTTAGTAAGTGATCTGCACAAGGAGAAATCAGACGAAGCCGCGATCTGATCCACATGTTGTGTGTTTTTCACGAGGTACTCCCGCCAACTGAACCTGAGCCGGAGCTCGCGCACACCCGGACAGATACCCAACAGGTTCACCAAGGCGCTCGCCACGCCTCTGTCTTTATGGATACACCATCCGCAGACATCTTCGATCTCAAGCCGCTCCAGGTTGAAGAAAGGAACGTGTAGCATGTTGTCTAGGTCGGCCATGGAGTAGGCTGTTAGGTTCAAAAACCTTATGTGGTGCACTCTGTCCAGCAAAGAGCGGCACACTCGCATCGCAGAGTGCACCGCCAGGTGGACCCGCTGGAGGTTAGGCGGCAGGTGCTGCACGAAGGAGAAGTTGGTTCCCTCGAAAGTTACCACGTTAGCGTAGCGCAAGCTGCGGACGCACGGCGCGTCGAGCTTGACATGGCAGCCTCGGATGAGGATGCCAGAGCGGATCACGTGGAGGTCGGAAATGGCGATGTGGGTGGCCTTCGGGCAGTGCAGGTGGTAATCGTGTTGGTCGTCGACGAAGCATACGGCCTCGAGGCGGACTTCCGCAAGCCTAGGCGCGGAATAGATCATGTCTTGGAGCGTGGCGAGCGCCGTGCGGCACCGGCGTAGCTGCATGGCCTCCAGGCACGGGAAGGCAAGGGGCTGCCTTCTGTCCGAATCGGGCTGCAGGAGGTAGCCGGTTATCTCATGGACTCGCAGGGCGACGCACGGCAGCGAGCCCGGATAGATGTCGTGCCTGCAGTTCGCCGGGCTGGTGCAGTCTAGCCACTCGAGCCGGATTTCCTTGGTCCGGAGCACCTCAATACGGGCGCTGTCCTCGTCTGCCTCGCTGATGTCATCCTCCTCATCCTCCTCCTCTTCCTCACCGTCAACCTCGTCGTGCATCAGGAAGGTTATCTTCCTGGCGAGGTGTAAGGCCTGCGCGCGATCGGCGTCCTCCACCATGCGACGCGGCCCAAAGGTGTAGGAGCGCTGGTCGAGGAGGACGACGCCTGTCTCGCTCAATTCTTGAGGATATTGTATACGAACACCCTTTTGTACATATCACTCAATAAAATATTCCAATTAAAATGACAGTTGAGAGGCTCATCCACTATTTACAAAAGTTGAATAAACCAATGAGATAATCTCTCTCTGAAACCTTTCAGGTGAATCTGTGTTCATGTTATGAACCATCCCCACAAAAGCAAGGATCTTTTTTTTTACGGGAACACCTGGCATTCCATTTAAACTGTGGACTCGACAACATCGTCGGCCACTGCACGGGCTACATCAATCGGGAGGTCGGTAAACCACACAGCATGGTGACCAAAGACCTCAGTCGTACCCAGTTTTGCCAGCACATGCGCTGGAATATTACATGAACGAGGCTTAAAAACGATTTGGTATTCAATGAAGCCCAGACTCAGCAAATACTTTGCTTCCCTGAAAAGTGTACCCAGAGGTGCTTGATCGTGAGCGTTTGGTCATTGGGCTATATGTACAGTTGAACATCAGGTCGCTCTACAAGAATAGGCCTTGAGTAATTACTCACTTTGCGTATCACACCCGAAGAACCTCAAGGAGAGAGAGGATCAACAAAGTTGCACAAGGACCTCGGAAGTAAAAGAAAGAAAATGTCATGTCATATAAAAGGCAGACAAGATCTCCATGATGATAGCCTCCAGGCCATCTGGGAAGCGGCCACCTCATCTTAGCAAAAAGGTTATGAACCTACATCATCAATCAAGGAGATCTCTGCTGAAGAAGTAAATACCACCCCAGAGCTTTACGTCAACGTCATTGGTGGAGTCTTGCAGTCGTGAGGCCACGAGTAATCAGATGGCTGGCGCAGCCGTGCCGCACGCCAGGATTCAGATATGTCCGAGATCCCTTGAGAGAGCCCGAGCGTGACGTCGGACGCATGACGGGGTGCAGACACGATAGAAAGGCGCATGCCGCCACATGAGAGGTGGAAGGAGGTTCGAGCTACCGCGCTGAACGCCGCCGATGACGACAATGCGGGAGCACGAAGAGGAGACCTAAGGCAACGACTAGGGTTTCCTCCCATGCTGCTCTGTGTTCACCCCATATGCCGCTCAGCTATATGGATTGTTTTCAAACCACTACTTGCGCTTCTTAATCTTGTTGTGATCGTTGAGCCTAAAAAATATAGAAAGGAAAACCAAAGAAGGAAAGAGGAAGAAAAAGAAAAATAAAATAAAACTTTTCTATACTACTATTAAAAGAGCAAACATGTTGGGATACTTTAAATCTTGTCCGTTCAATTTTTAATCAACGATCTAGATTGTCCCGATGTCGAGCACCAAACACTTTAAATCTTGTCCGTTCAATTTTTAATCAAGGATCTAGATTGTTGATCCTATGGTTGAAAAAATATTAGCTGATTCCTTGCGAACTCTGGATCGGTCCGTTCAGGAAGGAAAATTTGGCATGACCTATAGTACTAGGAATCTATCTCGGGACGGCTCCCAGTCCAATTCCTGGTGCAGCGAGGGCACACCGTCGTGTCGAAGACGACAACCATGACGACCCAACCTCCTGCTAGCAGCGCTGCCACCGCTGCCATCTTCTCCAAATCCGGCGGCCACGACCACGGGCCAGAGCTCCTCAACGCCACTGCCTCGTGTCGATCCCGTCCTTGACCGCGTGCTCTGCGTGCGCGAAAATTCTGCTTCGACTCCGACAGGTTGAACGCGAAACTGTACAGTCTTCCTACACACGGACGGCCCCGTGAAGATTACCCCGGCAGGCGGCACCTCGATTTAACAAGCATCGAGGAAAGTTCAAAAAACATACTCAGACTATATGCTACTGCAGGTCAATTCGGTTCGGTGCTTCAGGTCCAGGATCGTTGTTTTGCAAGTTGTGGGCGCATGCAAGAGCATGATTAGTACTCAGGTTCGGTTCTTCAGACTACATCTAATAATAGTAGAGCTCTCTTTGCAGTTCTGGGTAAGAGGAATCATATATAGCTCGATCTCTTTGCCTATCCTTCAGTGTTTGTACAAAATTACAGAGTACTTGATGCTTCCTTTATAATCCAATCAACAGAACCAGCAACAAAAATCAAACTTTGTTGCCGACGATCAAGATCAAGTTTATGACAGAGCGCAACAAGCCGAACTGCAATGGGCCGTCTTCTTCTTCGGACGTCCAATTGGAGAAGCCAGACTGAGGGCTATGGCAGCTGGGAAGAGTGTCGTCCGCGGATGTGGGCTCCACTGTGCCTAAAATTGCAGGAGCTAGGGTGGTGGAAGACGGTGTGGTCGCACATCAGGTGTGGTCGCACATCAGGAGAAGGAGGGCGGTGTTGTCGGCACCCTCGAAAGTGCTCCCGACGCGAGCCTCGGCTTCAACCGTGAGCCACAGGGACGGCGCCACCTACGATGACCTTCCACGGTGGTGGCGGCGATAGCATGCGGAAGGCACTCGATCTCGACTACGGCGGCGCTCCGGACGCCGGCGGCATCTCCAGACGTACCTCCTGGCCGTGAGCGGGCTCTTGCATTAGCGGCGACCCTCAGCCATGTTCCGCTGCTCCCGGCCTAGGCGGTGGCCAGTGCGCACGGTAGCCCCCAGCTCCGGCGGGGCTTGTCCGTCACGTCGCGCTAGGTACTGATAGAATATAACGAAATCGTGTGCTTCGTTGATTCGTTCCCAAAGAATGGGTGTTTCGTACGTGGTATATGTGTTGCGTGCTCCACCAACGCCGGCGACTTCATCACCGCCTGGAACACCGAACGCCCTCATCTCCTCGAGGATGCAGTCCAGGGTTGTGCTCGGCGGCCGGTGCGCGATGTAGGAGGTGAGCGCGTGCTCCCGCGATGCGCGTGGCTGGTCCATGCTCGCCAATCAAGCGTGCCATGCTAGAAATTCCAGAGCAACTTCCATCATCTTTTTAATTCTGCGAATCCATCCCCAAGACCCCAAGACACTACGGGTGTGTTTGGTAGCCCGTCTCGCCCTGGCATGGCTATCTCTCCTCATACATTCTAAGGCTAGCCATGCTGAGCTGGGATTATCATGTGTTTGGTAGGTTGTGTCCGATGAGACATGCCGAGCAAATATCTTGTTTCGTGGACTGTATTGAACGGACAGGGTTACCTCTCATGCCATGGTTGGTGAGTATACCACCACAAACAAAACTTTGCAAATTACAGTTTACTGGTTGCAAACAAGCAAAACAAGTCTCCAACTTAATTTAACCATCCTCTGCCATATTTCTCTGACATTTTCTTTCAACAATTCTCTTTACAAAGATACAAATTTTGCAAGTGTGAATGAATCAATTTTAACCTCTAAGCCAGAATCGATACTGAATGTGTCAAAAAAAAAGAATCGATACTGAAGTACAACTTCATTAGTTCAGTACTGAATCACAAATAAGCCAAAATGGAACACAAGGCCTGCACACGACATTTTCAGATCACATTCAAAGCAAATAGCACAGAAAATGCAACTCACTGCAAGACTGCAACCGTAGAACCTTCAGAGCAAATAGCGCACGCACGATATCTTCTCTGGATGGCAGATAGGAGTGTTGACTTGGGGCGGCCAGACGAGCACGAAGACCAGAGCGCACCAACAGGTGTCGGACCAAAGCACAGAAGCAGGAGGCTGGGGGCGTCGGGCCAAAGAAGTAGCAAGGGGCGACCCCCCTTCAAGGCCAGATCTATGGCGGCAGGAGCTCGTAGCCTAGGGCAGTGCGCGAACAGGAGTGCGGCGGCGATTCGAGCCGAGCTCGGTGGTGTACTAGGCGGCAGCGCGTGCTGCTGAACTGGGATGGGGCTGGGTGGATCTCTTCGGGGCGGGGCGGCCGGCCGGCCGCAGCAGATCTACACGGCGGGGCGGGGTGGGGCCGACACAGAAGAAGGCTACAGAGGGGAGGAAGTTGTGATACTGTGGAAGAAATAGGGGGCGGCACCGGCGGAAATCGGGGGCATGGGGGAGAGCCAGAGAGGCGATTTTTGCAAGAAAGGGAGGCGGCTCACGGGGAGGAAGGGGAGAGGGAGGGTGCGGTGACCCTAGCGCGTCCGCGCGATGGGCAGCAAGTTTTTCGGGAGGTCGCGGAGGACGAGTTCAGCCGGGCTGAGTTGCGAAGCTCGAATCGAGCTTCTCTCGGGCCTGGCTGAGAGCCGTTTTTCGGGCGAGGTGGGCATGGCTGAGGAGGCTAAAACGATCTACCAAACAGCCACATGCGGGTTGGGTTGGGAATATCTGAGTGGAACCAACCTACCAAACACACCCTACAAGTCGATGCATGTACAAGCTGAGACAACTGGGAGTACGCGATTCTAACAGGTTATAGTTTTTACCTTCTAGATAAAACAGTACAAATACATGAGTAGTTCACTTACTTGAATAAGAAATAATTTATAAAATTGAATAAGAGATTTTACATAATCGAAACATATATTTTTTATTTGAATTAAAATTATACTTCAAGCATTTAAGGATTAGTAGATACGTGCATTGCAGGTGCAACATTACTAATACAATAAAAGTCTATAAAGGCGGCTCGAACTCTAGATCTGCTAAACGAGGCATAAAACGATTTAGGGAAGAAGACAACGTGCCACAGGCCGACTTTGGTAAAACCCTAGATGTGAATGTTTTTACACCTTCTTTTGATTTCTCTCGGCCTATATAAATTCGGCCGCAGTCAAGCGCCGTTGCCGTCCCGCCTCCACCCCACCGGCGGCAACGCATTCCATCCAGCGACGCCTCCCTCGCCGGCGAAACATCCCTCAACCCACCCTAGCGGCACCGCCATGGACCTCGTCGGCTCCGGCCACCGCGGACGGTACGGCCGTCTCCCCCTCCTCCTCGCATTCCCCATCCGGCGAACTGCCGCATCGTGTAATTTCTTTTGGTTTGCTCGTGCAGGGGCGAGGCGGACGCGCCGCCGCCGCCGCCGAGTCTCCGCTTGCTGGCCGAGCCCGTGGCCCGCGCCGTCGACAAGTTCGCGCTCCTCCCCGCCTACCTCAAGGTACCTCCGACCCGCGCGTCCTGGAGCTACTCGATTCTGTAGCGTTTTCGTGCCCATGGAATTTTGTTATGGTCAATCCAGTGCCCCGTTGCCAAGTTTGCGGCGCGACTGGATTTATACGCAAAAGCACACCACTTTCTGGTCTCGATTCTGCGTGTCCAGTACTAGATCAGTAGCTGTTTAATTTGCTCCATGGAATTTGCCTAGCATCAATCCAGTTTGTGGCAAATGAAATTTAGGTCCACCAAAAACCTCGCAGCCTGGACTGACAATCCACAACGTTCTGTTTTCCCCACTGCTAAATGCAGAACGCGCCAAATTATCAGTTCCATGGCAAGATGTGTGTTATTTATCTCTGCTGGAGTACAACACTTTGTTCTTTATTTTTGATTGGATACTGCCAAACCCTGCCCAAGTGC
The DNA here is from genome assembly GCA_947311845.1 of Poa pratensis. Classification (NCBI taxonomy): domain Eukaryota; kingdom Viridiplantae; phylum Streptophyta; class Magnoliopsida; order Poales; family Poaceae; genus Poa; species Poa pratensis. Next base: position 76,551,667 of record CAMZMU010000043.1, on the reverse strand, counting down.
TCTTTTGGACCCGGTTTACGTCTCGGCCGTGTCATTCCGTTTGCTTTGACACGCGTGCTTGTTTGACCATAGGTCAGAGGTCTCGTGAAGGAGCACATCGACTCGTTCAACTACTTCACTACCAAAGGGATAGAGAACATCGTCAAGGCAAACGAACGCATCGTGGCGCTCGAAGACCCATCCATTTATCTCAGGCATGATGCAGAATATCCAATTATGTAGTACGGCCACTGTCTCCTTGGTGTGTTTCCGTTGTTATCTTATATGTTTCCTACTGTTTGCTTCGGTGTAGGTATACTGGAGTCCGTGTCGGCAAGCCGTCAATACGTACAGACTTTGTCACCGAGACACTCTCGCCGAATGTTTGCCGCCTTATTGATCGCACGTAAGTCTGAGCATCTTGCTCTTTTTGGGATTATAGTTCTTGTCTTTTGCCAATTACTACAAGTTCCCCATTGCACATGTTCAGTCATTGTGCTTGATTAATATTTTTTCCTTTCGTCCTTCAGTTACTCTGCTCCTGTGGTTGTTGATGTTGAATACACCACATTCGTACCAGGGAAGGTCGGACTGCAAAGGAAGAAGGTACCCATCTAACATCTGGCTGAAAGACCCGTCCTTCCACCATCACACAGAACAATCTTCATTTATATGCATATGTCAAACCTACCCTTAAGTACAACCTTGCTGGCAAGAAACTTAGCTTCCTTATGTCTTCTTTATTTTCTCTAGGGAAGTGTCATCATTGGCTACTTGCCTATTATGCTTAGAAGTCGTGCCTGTGTTCTGAATGGAAAGGATGAAGCTGAACTAACAAGATATGGTTAGCCTATTTATGATCTTGATTGTTCACTCAAAAAAAATCTTAGACAGAATTTCCATATTATCTTGTTGGTTATTTTGTTTATTTGACTATTCGGCATGTAGGTGAATGCCCTCTTGATCCTGGTGGTTACTTCATTGTGAAAGGAAATGAGAAGGTAGCAAAAAACACTCACCTCTCTTACTATTTTCATATTGATCATGGATGGCAATAGTAACAGCGCTAACTGCTTATTGGTGAAACAAAAGTTCTTTTAATGAGCTTATTTATGTCTAATGATATCTTTTGATGTTCAGGTCATTCTTATACAAGAGCAACTGTCAAAGAACCGTATTATTATTGAGAGTGATCGTAAAGGAAGGTCTTACTCTTTGCTGAATATCTTATTGGGTCATTTGTCTACTATATTTTGAATTTTGTATCAACATCTAGCAGATTCTTTTCTACTTATTGTGTCCTTTGTCTACTCTATACATTTAGTTCTGTATGAAATGTACTACGGTTCAAATATTGAATATGTTCTGCTTTGAACAAGGTGACCATCATTTTCTTTCAATTAGGGTGACTGCATCTGTCGTGAGCAGCACACATGAGAGAAAAAGCAAGACTCTGATCATTATGGAGAAAGAGAAGATTTATCTCCAGCTGAATCAGTTCACTAAGATGGTATGCACTTGTCGGCGATTCTTTCCATTTAACAATATGCATTTGGTAGAAATTCTTTCCATCAACACCTCTTGACTGTTTTTGCTCATATCTTCAGCCTTAATTACTAGCTTTAGTGCTTTTCGTTTCATAGATATAATTGAGCCAACACAATCATTTATGATTAAACCAACAACTGCAGAATCAATGGTGAGACAAATTTAGTAGGACGACGAGATTGTGCTAGTTGAAAAGTAAACAATCTTATTTTTCCAATTTATACACTTTCCGTTGTGTTGAGATAATGTTACTGATTTACACGATTAATGACATACTTGATAGGGCAATATGACCTGAGACCCCGAGTAGCCTTTTCTTACTCCTTGTTTACAGACCTGATGAATTCATCACAAATGTCCATAAGGTCTTTGTTTACTATATTGATATGGAAGAGTAAATTGGTATTCATATCTCAGTTTCTAAGTTTTGACTTCTACAGATCCCTATAATAGTGGTTATGAAAGCTATGGGAATAGAAAGTGACCAAGAGGTTCTACAAATGATTGGGCGGGATCCAAGATATGGAGACCTCCTATTTTTATCTATTCAGGTAACATGTTTGTTGAGTTACTACATAGTCATTTCATCTGTTAATCTTGTGTCAAGTGTATACTATTTCTCTTGTCATCCAGATATACAATCTCATCCTGTATGTCTTTTTTTCTTGTTCTTCCCTTCTAGATCTTATATCCTTATCTTTTAGGCTATTTAAACTATGGTTTTTAAGGCGTCAAGGCGTCCTAAGGCGAAGTGGGGGCGCCTAGGCGGACGCCTTAGGCGGCTAAGGCGGTCGTTTTTCCAAGGCGGAGGGGGGGCGCCTTGACGCCTAGGCGGACGCCTTAGACGCCTAGGCGGACGCCTTTAAAACCATGATTTAAACATTTTACTTTCTTAGGAATGTGCCTCAGAGAGGATATATACGCAACAACAGGCTCTTCAGTACATGGATGACAAGGTGAAACTGCAAACTGATAAGCATGCCTTACTATCACTGTTGAATTTCATTGTAGTTTGAATAATGGCAAGCAATTTGCTGAGCAATAAAGTGCACCCTAAGCTTTGCAACAGTAGATTCATTCACTACCAAGTCATGCATTCTCTTCAGTGTCTAGTGGGAGTGTGTTAGGAATTTGATTTCATTCTGATAGCAGCCTTGGACATTACTACTATGCTATCTTCTAGAGAGGCTTCCTCTCGTTATAGAAAATTACATTAGTTCAACCTAAAAAATAAATATTCCAACATTGTTCATAAAAGAAGTTTTACTCATCATAAAAATTACATGAGGGAGGGAGGTATGACTTCTAATTTTCACCATTACTAAGTTTATTTGTTTTAGTTGTATGTATGTATGTATGTACGTATTGAAGTGGCTTCCTTTGTTTTTGTAGATGAAGTATCGTGGTTCAGGAAATCTGAAGGTATTAAACTATTAATTGAATCTCCTATTTTGTTTTCTCTTAGTTCTTATTATACAATCAGGAAATATACTGTCAACTATAATTTTCCAGATTACTTTTCTTAAACTAGTCGGTAGAGACTAGCAAACTGAGGTCCAAACTCTTATTTGCCACTTTCAGGAAAGTCGGCCACTCCTCCGTGATGTTTTTCTTGCGCATGTGCCGGTGAGATAAATAATGGGAATTCTACTACCTAGTCTTTGCAGCCATTCTTTTATCTCTCACGTCATTCTCACCTGTAGGTCAACGATGGGAATTTCCGAGCTAAGTGCATATACACTAGCGTAATGTTAAGGCGCATGATGGATTTAATCTTGAATGCTGACACTTTTGATGATAAGGCAAGCCCAAACCTGCAACCTGTATCACTTTATTGAATGATTACAAAAAGTAGTCTTGCATTCAACAATGGTTCGTAAGAAATGAAATCCATGTAAATTACAGCTGAGCCCCGCAGAAATTTGTCTTTCATATCCTACAGCATCTTTTACCTATTACAACCTTCTCTAAGGAATCACAAGTTTACGCAACATTTATGGAGTTATTTATTTTTTGTGATGTGAGCAGCATATTTCTACTTTTAGAATATACTGTGTACTCATTCAGTTAAGTCAAGACTAGTTTGATCTTAGAAAATCAAGGGCTAAAGATTTATAGACACACAAACCTGTCTTTAAAGACACATGTGAATCATCTAATACAGCAAATTTGCATGCACGTTTACCTTTTTATAAACACACCAACCTGTCATTAAAGATTTATGACCTGTTGTCATTTTACCTTTTTGTGAATATCTTGCAGGATTACCTAGGAAATAAGAGGCTGGAACTGTCTGGTCAGTTAGTATCCCTGCTATTCGAGGTGTTTATTTTCTCTAATCATTTCATTAGATAGTTGCATTATCTGGTTTTTCTCTCTTACGGTGTTTCTTTGTGAAGGATTTGTTCAAAACAATGAATTCTAATGCTGTGAAGAGTATGAGCGAACAAATGAAGAATGCCCGTTCCGGTCGTAGGGATTTTGAGCAGGTGCATATTTATGCCCTCCTTTTGCCTTTTACAGGAGCGAGCCAGTCATGCTACTGTACTGCAACACTTTGACATTGTGCTCAATTCTTGTTGCCCTATATCTTTCAATTGTACTCTATATGCTATCTAACTTTATGTTTCTGCTATCATTTTACCTCGATGAGCATACTAGGTGAAGAAGTATCTGCCCTTTCCTACTTTTTGCTAAGCTCATAAAATTCACGCATGAAAATGTCTTTGAAACTGCGAAGCTTGTTAAGTAGATCCACATAGAATTTACCCTCCTGAGTGAAATAATGAAATGGATCAAGAGGAAAACTTAGCATGTACTTACATTAGATGTTCTGTTGGGACTTGGGAGCACATTTTATAAATTTGGCCTTGCAAGCAAACTTAGACGACACAACTACTTGGCCTTTCTGAAAACTACAAAACTTAGACCCCACAACTTCCATAATATTATGTAGCTTAAAGTAACTGTCTCCTTGTTTTTGACATTGAGTTTGTATACTGGAAATTCCACTACACTGATGTGAAAATGACTTGAAAACTTAATATGAAAGAGAAATTCCATACACTATTCATGGGATTCTCAGATATTGTATCTTAGACTTATAACTTCCTTATTTGCAGATAATAAAGGTGAATGATACCATAACTGCTGGTTTGGAGAGGGCTATTAACACAGGAAATTGGCACATAGGCCGATTTGGGATGAGTAGAAAAGGTGTATCACAGGTATCTACTCATTCGATCCTCTTGAGTTCCGACCCCCCTCCTCTGATCTATATATATCTTGGGGTATAAGTATCTTTTTCTTCTATGCAGTCTCTTTGTAGATTATCCTACATGGCATCTTTAGGCTACATGACACGTGTATCACCACAATTTGAGAAGACCAGGAAAACAAGTGGGCCGCGTGCGTTGCAGCCTAGTCAGGTGAGGATAAAATGGTAGCTTATTTCTACTTCATAAAAAACACAAAGTTACGTTAAGTCCTGGAACAACACTGTTTTGTTTCTTATGTAACTACTTTTGTTACAGTGGGGTATGCTTTGCCCATGCGATACTCCTGAAGGGGAACTTTGTGGATTGACAAAAAATTTGGCATTGTTGACTCATGTTACAACAGATCAAGAGGATGGTCCACTGATGAATCTGGTTTGTTTTCTGCATTTATTTTTATCGTCTTTAATGCTTTGTGCCTCTGTCGGAGCCTGTTTATATGTCTTTTGAGACCTCTTGCTTGATTGGTGGTTTTACTAGCCACTATAATTTTTTGTGTGCATGTGACTATGTCTACATGTTACTGCATGATTGCATGTTTACCACTATAATATAAAATATATATGAAATTATCTTTTTGGAGCTGTAACAACACGATTGTGTGGTAGTTCATATAATTACCTGGATTCTACATACCAGCAGGGAACAACACAACAGACACATAGTGGTCATTAATCACTAAATTCAGTGTGCTATCCTATTTATAATTTGATTGGCACAACATGCTGCAATATTTTCTTCCTTCATTTTCACTTGCTTTCCTTACACCCATTACATAAATGTGCTACAAGTTTTGAGCAATCTTATATCTTCCATTTCTGTTCATGTACTAGTGTTATAGTCTTGGTGTGGAAGATTTATCAATTCTATCTGGCGAAGAAATTCATGCACCAGGTTCATTTTTGGTCATGTTCAATGGATTATTACTGGGGAAACATAGAAAGCCTCAGGTCTAATTCCTTATAAACCTTACCTACATTTTTTCTTGTTTCTTTTTTAAATTGTCGTTAACCCTTCCATGACGCTTTTCAGATATTTGCTAATGCTATGCGAACATTACGTCGGTCAGCCAAGATTGGGGAGTTTGTAAGCATTTTTGTAAATGAGAAGCAGGTATTGTTTAGTTTTTCTTGATTTGTACTAGCTTACCATGAATACTACCACCATGATAATTGAAATTGTGTACCTAGCAACTGATAAGGAAAACCGTTGTGTTTAGAGAATCTTGAACAGCGACTGAATCTACTGAATAAACTGCTGCCACTTTTGGGAAAAAACTCTTAACTCCCGACTCAAACCTAACTGAAAAAACCAGCTCTTGTACCGACGGATAACCCTCTTATAATGTACGTTGATATCAAGCCATTAGTTTTATCTCCAGACATGGAAGAATAGCTTTTCATCATTTTGGTGCGGGGAATGGAATTACTGTTGCAAGTTTTAGTTTCAATACAGAGAATTTGAGGCCAAACAAGAGCTAATATCTTTAAACAAGAGCTAATATCTTTAACGTATATAACTTTCAGCAACCTGGTAAAAACGATAGCTATACAGTGATTGTGGCATGTGAGAAACAAATATTATGAAAATATCACTAGTTTTGCTTCCGTGCTATATAGGAGGGGGCATATAACTGGAATTATTTTTGCCTAAACCTGACTATCCTCTGACACCTGTCGCCAAAGTTTATTATTTATCCTCTATAAGTCAACATTTAAGATAATTCCCTGAATCTTATAATTTAGGTTGCCTCCATGAAGTAAACAGTGGTTGTATGTTCAGTCTCATAATTTAGGTGTCTTGCTCCATGAGTACTGTGCTCTTTATATGGATTACCTTAAGTTACAAAGGATATAATTAACACACCTTGTGGTCAGCTCCATCCTGGGTTTTTATAAGAATTATCTTATTTGTTTGTTTGTTGTGATCTGCATCTTTTTTTCGTTCTTGAAGGATGTTTTGATCTAGCTTGTTTCTGCTGTTTCTAGCATTGCATTCACATTGCCTCTGATGGTGGTCGTGTCTGTCGCCCACTTATAATTGCTGACAAGGGGATCAAGGGTCCAAGAGCATCATATGAAAGAACTGAGGGTTAGCAATTTACATGTTGTATGATTTTTTTTTGTTTGTTTGTCATCTAGTTAGCCTACCCCAACTTGCTTGGAAATGAAAGGCTTTGTTGTTGTTTGTCATCTAGTTCACAACTGTTTTTCTTGTTCTTTTCTAGGATGGTATACGTTCATTTGATGATTTTCTGCATGATGGGTTGATTGAATATCTTGATGTCAATGAAGAGAACAATGCACTGGTATAACAAGATTCTTCCAACTTTTTGTTTATGATTTATTTAATTTGTGATAATGTGTTTACAATCATTCAAACAGATTGCATTGTATGAGCATGAGGATCAAGATTATGTTCAGAGAAGCAGCATCACACACATTGAAATAGAGCCCATGACTATATTAGGAGTTGTAGCTGGACTTATTCCTTATCCACACCATAACCAATCTCCACGCAACACATATCAGGCAAGGATGTGGATTATTGTTATACAAAACTATTACTTGGATCTCTCTAGCTCTTGTTAACGTTTTATCAACTGCAGTGCGCAATGGGAAAGCAAGCAATGGGCAATATTGCATATAATCAGGTAAGAAGCCATGGACCATTTAAGTGCTGCAATTTTTTTTTTGTTTCTTTGCACCCACACGAATGCAGCATGCAGTGGCCTGGTTGGTTGCGACCGGCATACATATGTGACGATGGAAAAGCATTAAACCACATGCCTTGATATAATTAGTTTCCTTTGCGTTACATTTAACTTTACAATGGTGTTATACCATGTCCATTGTTCTAAGCGTGTTTCCCTACTGACGTGAAATAATGTTTCTGTGGTATGTGGTACAGTTGTTCCGGGCAGATTCTCTACTATATTTATTAGTGTATGCGCAACGTCCCCTGCTTACAACGAAAACAATTGAGTTGGTTCGTCACCTGCCTCCTCCTCTCCGTTCTCATTTTAAATCTTATGTGGCACATATTTTACTGCATATCTTTTCAGGTGGGATATGATAAGCTTGGGGCTGGGCAGAATGCAACAGTTGCTGTCATGAGTTATAGTGGATATGACATTGAAGATGCAATCGTATTGAATAAATCATCCCTTGATCGAGATTTTGGTCGCTGCATAGTAACAAAAAAGTAATGTTAGGCTTCAAACCTATATGCTCTTACTTTTACTCCGTTTTTGTTCTTATATTGTATCTTTGCTTCTCGTCCTGAAGGTACTCTGTGACAATGGACGTTTCAGACAAGAATGTTAAACCGGAGAGAGATAAAGATGGTGTTTTGAAGAAGCAGAATATGCAGGTACAGAAATCACCAATTATTGACTTGTCTGACACTGGTCTAAGACCCTTCATTTTTCTCAGTAGATAGGCATATTAGATGAATCTCAAGTGAACAATACTAGAGTCCACTTCGACTACGCAGTAAAGGTCTTTGATTCTGATTGAGCTATATGAATTTCTGTAAAAGAAAGAAAGTAGAAGCCAATGGGGAAGATGCCGTCAAAGATTGAGATATTTTCCCTAATAGTTACCTCAAAATTCAGAGAAATATGCATTATTTCCTTGAATTTTTTTCCAAAGAGTTTCGACGTTTAACATGGACCGTTCCTATTTCTCAACAAGCATTGTTTTCGTATCTCTGTCCTGCCCATCTAAATTCTGATTGAACATTGTAGTTGGGTTACACATTGATATTTCTACCTTTTTCACTAAGAGATTTTAAGTGTTGTGTCAGCTTTTTTGTCACCAATTTCTGTATTTAAGTTACTATTGTTTTATCATTTAAAATGTGTGATAAGATTGAAACTGGCTTGCCGGTCCCAAACTGGCTTACATTATTCATGTATTCCAATCTATCCACTCTGTATTCATTTCCCAGTGTAGCTTCTAAAGGCAAGGGAACTTTTGTGACAGGCATTGGATGAAGATGGATATGCGGCGCCGGGTCAAATAATCCGCAATCATGATATCTATGTGAACAAGAAAACTCCCAAGATTATTCCCGATAATACTGCAAAAAGACCTGCTGTTACATTAACAGACAAGTGACTATTCTGACGTTTTCTGGTTCCTTATGTTCCATCTTTTATTTTGTGACTCTAAAGTTCTGCTGTTCAATAATGTGATATGTTCTCAGTTGCTTCAAACATTACATACGCAGGGACTATAAGGACACACCTGCTGTTTTCAAAGGTGAAGACGGTGAGACAACTGTTGTAGATCGTGTACTGGTTTGCTCAGATAAAGATGACAAATTGACCATTAAGTGTATTATCCGCCACACTGGAGGCCAGAGTTATGGATTATTTTCTGAATCCCTTCAATTTCATCTACAAAACGATGAATGTAATTTTTCTCGTCCTGTTCGTCACCCAGGTAGGTGACAAATTTAGTAGCAGACATGGACAGAAAGGTGTCTGCGGTACCATTATCCAGCAGGAAGATTTGCCCTTCTCTGAGAGAGGAATATGCCCTGATTTAATTATGAATCCACATGGATTTCCAAGGTCTTATATTTGCTTTGGTTATATCTTACATCCCTTTCCCCTTTTTGCTGATTTCTCTTAAATCAATCGCTTAGCTCTTTAGTGTGAAAGTAAAAGCCTGAGTGACTTGTTTTGTTCACTAGTCGTATGACAATAGGAAAAATGCTCGAACTTGTTGGGGGAAAGGCTGGTGTGTCGTGTGGTCGATTTCATTATGGCAGTGCATTTGGTGAACCAAGTGGCAATGCTGATAAAGTGGAAGACATGAGGTAATAGCATCGTCTTGTTTGCCATGATTATATCTTCATGAATGTTTTACGGTCATTCCTTACCACTGTTTGCTTTGCATATGTTGCCACGGAAAATTGCCGCGCAGCACCACGATACCCGTCGTACTTTCGTGACGACGAACGGATGCTTTTCGAGCAAAGCAACAAAGATCCCTCGCTTTCGTGGAGGAGACACGACCGCTTTTCAGCGCAAAACGGTAAAGATCAACCAAACCCTAGCTGGTAGAGTTCGGCAAAGAAGAACGATAGGTAAAAAGATAGATAAAAAAGATACGTAAAAAAGATGTGTATTTTGATGAATGTCGATTGGGGGGTTTCAATCGGCCGTATATACCTATATATATAGGTACGCCTGGACTATGGCTTAGGCACGGATCCGTTTCCTTGGCATGCAAGCCAAATAAAATATTCCTAATCTCTAATTGATCCGGCCGTGCATGCTATAAGGTATAGAATATTATGTTGATGCATGCTAATGCTAGTACGACTCCTTGTCCTGGCTTGATACGTACACAAACTGAGAAACTCTTTCCATATGTGCTTTGATAGCCTTTGCAATCCACATCGGTCTCAGCCTGGCCCCGGGCATCTGAAGCCTGGTAGGAGTTGTCTTATGCAGCGCATTTTAATTCAGTCCATCTCTGAATCTGTCCAAGACTTGTTCTCCGTAGTCTCTTTTTCTGAAAATAATCAATACATTTGTCTTGGCCAAATAGCTTGCTACACTTGATATGCCGCTGCAACATCTGTAGTGAAATGCGACCAAAGCTGCAATTTGAACTAAACAGCAAATTCAAATGTATATGTCAAGTAATAATCTAACCACAATCATTAAAACTAATTTGGCATATAGAACACCTAGCAGCCAAATTACACCTTCAACACATGCCCCCCTGTTTTTGGTACAATAGTATATATATCAAAAACAATATAAATGTACCTTCGTCGCTTCACCAACGATATTATTACTTAGGACGATGTCTAAAGAACACATCGGCCAAATTTTCTTGGGGCGATAGCTCAAGTAACATATCGGCCAAATTTTCTTCAAGCTTCGGGTGCACGAAATTCAGCGGGCAATACGAACACCATATTAACATCCATATTAGTAGATATTTCCTTGTTGCTTCCTGAATCCTCATCATCAATTATGTCATCTGCGGGATCAGCAACTGTGTCATATGTGACTCTACTCTCCTTCCCCGTAATGCGCTTCTCCCTCCATATCATCTTCGGCGATATAGGTTTTTCTTGTTTGAACAATTCATCGCTCTTCTTTTTGGCTATTTCTTCCTTTATGTCCAAAGCTCGCAGTCGCTGTACACGCCGTTTCTGAGTGTGTGTAAGTCCCGTCGGGCACCAACGAGGTCCTGGTTTGGTACCTGGAGCAACTGATTTAATTTTGCTGCCCCCCGAGTCTCTCGGCCTGTAGGGTCGTGCTGTTGTTCTTGGGATAAATATTCTATCCTTGGCCGAAGTAACTCTCAGCTGATCACATGTACTACCGATCTCAAATATTCTGTTGCCTCTCGCATGTCGATCAGTAGACGCATCAGCTGACTCACTAGTACTAGCACGTACATCTGCCTTCTCTGAACGTGTGTGCACATTAGGCTTCAAGGTAGCATATACGCTCATGTCTCCTGCTGCATTATCTTTGGTGCAGCTATGTTCAGATTCAACACCTGTGACAATATGCTCTGTATGGCTTTCACGGTTTACCGGCATCCACTTAAATTTCTGACCACCTCTGTTTACTGTGCCAAAACCATTTGGAGACAAACTCGTTGATGCTCCTGGGCTACCATTTCTCATGACTGAATTGGTACGTGTGCTAGCTGAACCAAATTTCATACTAGTAGTAGTAGAAGATGCAGCAACGGTATTACCGAAACATTTATCCTTTGCTTTTTTGTGCACCGATCCACTCCATACAGTCTCAGCGTACGTTGTCTCTGTACCATTATCAATACTTGTAGCTGATTGGCCTTCTCCAAGTTTCAGAGCATGAGCAGTATTTAAATCATCTGAAATTCTTACAGTCTGAGGTCCAGCACACTTCACCGGCACCCAAGTGAGCTTGCAGCCACCATTATATTTCCTGCCATCTGTATTGCGACCCGGTGATCGGTTAGCTCGAATGACAATTGCATCACGTGGTTGAGATTTCTCATTGAACCGAGCCCTTTTCTCATGTGAGTATGGTCTGAACATAGGCCTCGGTGAATCCCATTGTGCTTGAAAATAACATGCTGGACCTGTAGGGCATGGCGCCCGAGGATTAAAACCCCACGGAGCAAACTGTGGATATATAGGAGGTGCACCGCACCAATAAGCCGACTTCATTGGATAGTACGGCTGCTGATCATATGAATTTGTTCTCCATAGCTCATAACCACCAGGTTCATAAGGAGACCTAGGATGCCTAACACTTCGAAACCGATTAAACACATTGCTGGTCTTGCGTGAAGTATATTTGTCCAACAACATGCTAACTGTCGGTTTTGGTTTTGGAGCTGGTCTTTTATTTCCGTTAACTTTCCTCACCTCTACTTCTGAACTTTTTGGTTTGATCATCCTCGGTGCAGCACTATCATCGACGACAACATTTTTACCTCTAGTAGATTCGGTTTGATCCGACCGAATAAGAACTTTCTTGCTCTCAAACTCAATCACATTGATAGGAGAAGAATCACTATCGAGTTTCATGTTAGTATTCTTTGTAAATGCCAATCGTCCATCATTAATGGCCGATTGCACCTGTCGTCGAAACACATCACAATCATTAGTAGAGTGAGAAAACGAATTGTGCAACTTACAGTAAGCTCCTTTTCCCAATTCTCCTTGAGGCGAAATAATATGACCTTCTCTCACTCTAATTAATTTTTCTTGCAGCAATATGTCAAAAATTATATCACACTTGCTGACATCGAAAGTATACTTAATTATCTCTTTTCTAGCAGGTGTGTGCTTTAGAGCAGAAGATGCAAAATGATTTGACTTTGGCGTTTGAACCCATTCGGCTACACATATTTCAACGTCATCTTCACTAGCCGAACCACAACCATAATCTAAAGGATTAATCGCCTTGTTCTCCTTTTCTTTATCATAAAACCGGTTGTGTTGTTTAATTTCCTTAGCCCGGTTTTCTTGCACCAAAGCCTTCTGCAACACTTGATTAATATCTAAAAATTCTTGCCCTTCTAATTTATCTCTAATATGAGCAAGCAAACCCGAAAAGGCAAGATCGGCTAAATCTTTTTCGGTTATGGTCAAGGTAAAACATCGGCTTTTGACATCTCTAAACCTCTTAATATAATCATCGACATGCTCATTATATTTCTGTCTAACCATAGTCAAATCTGAAAGCCGAAGTTCTGTTTCACCTCGATAAAAATACTCATGGAATTTTTGCTCCAATTGTGCCCATGTTGAAAGAGAATTGGGAGCAAGCGATGTAAACCAATTAAATGCAGTACCAGACAATGACAACGGAAATAATTTAACTCTATAAACATCCGATGTCCTAGCTTCACTACATTGCGATAAAAATACCCTACATGCTCAAAAGTTGATCTACCATCTTCCCCTGTGAACTTAACAAAATCTGGAATTTTAAAACCAGGAGGATATGGCGTCGAGTCAAAGTAATCAGGGTATGGTTTTTGATTTGCATGTGTTCTACCCTTAGGTTCTAAACCAAATTCTCTAAGTATACTATCAAGCTGATCCTTAAAACTACCATTGGGATGTGGAGAATTGGTTTGTCGTGTAGATGAAACACAAGCATGCGGTTGAATCTCCGGCAAAGAAATTTGAGCATGTGACGTTTGCAACGGAGGCCCACTAAAATAGGAAACGTGTACCGGCCCATGTGGAACCCCGGTATCGACATGCAGCAGCGGTGGCGTATTATATGCTACCGTCTGATGAAAAGATTGCTGCAAATTAGAATTGAAAATGCCACTTCGGTTGTTGCTATTGTAAATTTGTGGAACCGAAGTAGAAATAATAGGAGCAGCAGCATGAGAAACAAAATTACTGGCCAAACTGCTAGCATAATTCTGGCCATCTTGATTATTATTTAAAGGAACGTATGTCTGTTGTGCAGTACTAGCCGATCTTCCTGGTGTGTAGGTATGGTTCGGAAAATTAAATAACCTGCTACTTTCGGGAGGCATTGGCTTTTTCCCAGAATACTCAGTGTTGATTTGCACTAACGAACCAGCATGAGGAGCTAGACTATTTTCAAGACCTCTATTATGATGCGCCTTAAATTTCTGAACTGTGCTATCAATTGCTTCAATTGCTTGGGTAATTGTGCGTGTCATATTTGCCATATCAAAATCAAATTTACTAGCTACGGACATATCAATTAAATGAGCAATATTTTCGGTTGGCTTTTTTACCTCAGCGCCGAGTCGATCGGAAGGACTCGGCGCAGATACCTTCTTGACGACGCCGTTTCTTGTCTTCCGGTATCCAGCCAACATCAATTTCATCTGTTCAGCCATATATTCTTCAACCTCTCGTTCAAGCTCGCGCCGATCATCTTCCGACAGATCGTCCAGTGTAACGGTGATGGCGTTGTCCGGGTCGATGTCGCTCCCGTTGTTGAGGTCGGTGTTCATCGTGTATATGTTCTTGTTCTTCGTCCCCAGCGGAGTCGCCAATTGTGTTGCCACGGAAAATTGCCGCGCAGCACCACGATACCCGTCGTACTTTCGTGACGACGAACGGATGCTTTTCGAGCAAAGCAACAAAGATCCCTCGCTTTCGTGGAGGAGACACGACCGCTTTTCAGCGCAAAACGGTAAAGATCAACCAAACCCTAGCTGGTAGAGTTCGGCAAAGAAGAACGATAGGTAAAAAGATAGATAAAAAAGATACGTAAAAAATAGATGTGTATTTTGATGAATGTCGATTGGGGGGTTTCAATCGGCCGTATATACCTATATATATAGGTACGCCTGGACTATGGCTTAGGCACGGATCCGTTTCCTTGGCATGCAAGCCAAATAAAATATTCCTAATCTCTAATTGATCCGGCCGTGCATGCTATAAGGTATAGAATATTATGTTGATGCATGCTAATGCTAGTACGACTCCTTGTCCTGGCTTGATACGTACACAAACTGAGAAACTCTTTCCATATGTGCTTTGATAGCCTTTGCAATCCACATCGGTCTCAGCCTGGCCCCGGGCATCTGAAGCCTGGTAGGAGTTGTCTTATGCAGCGACATTTTAATTCAGTCCATCTCTGAATCTGTCCAAGACTTGTTCTCCGTAGTCTCTTTTTCTGAAAATAATCAGTACATTTGTCTTGGCCAAATAGCTTGCTACACTTGATATGCCGCTGCGACATCTGTAGTGAAATGCGACCAAAGCTGCAATTTGAACTAAACAGCAAATTCAAATGTATATGTCAAGTAATAATCTAACCACAATCATTAAAACTAATTTGGCATATAGAACACCTAGCAGCGAAATTACACCTTCAACAGCATACTAGCTATACTCTTGTCAAGCACGGCTTTAATTATCAGGGTAAAGATTTACTCTACTCAGGTGTGTTTCTTATATCAAGTTACTATCTGCTGATGAAGTATATATTTGCATGTGCAAGTGCAACACCCGCCTGGCCTTTCTGGGATTGTTGAGAGCTTATTGTGTCCTCTGTTTTCAGGCATTTTAGGCCATCCTATTGAGTCATATATCTTCATGGGGCCAATCTACTACCAGAAACTCAAGCACATGGTAGACATCGTTTTCTTTGTTCTGTTCTTTTTTGCTTGCAGATGCTATGTTTTCTACTGCTACTAATTGTCCACCGTGCTTTATTGTATTTTAACAATTTAATGGTGATAACGAAAATATAAATCGTAATTGTTAGAGAGTAGTTTGGTACAGAATGTAGAGGTCCTGAACTTCTCCGGTTGGAATAGGTTGTAAATATCTTGAAAAAATATACTAAAATTGCCTTTACCTCCAAAAGAAAGTGATTGCATTGTGAGTAGTTAACAGTTCACACTTTGGAGTAACTAGAGGTAGTTAACAGTTAACCCTTTCTGAAATATCGTGTTAGGGTAGTCAAGGTGATGCAACTGTATATGTTATACCATGATATGCGGATCAAGTACGTAGAATGGCAGCTGTGTTTGTAACGCAGTAAATGCTTGTATTACATTCTTTTTACTTGGAGACTTCATGTACTGCATGTTATATTAAATATTGTTTACTTGTTCAAACTTCAATTTGTACAGAAATGTTTGGCATTTACATAATTTTCTTGCTGAGTTTATTCAAGCAAATAGGCTATACTACTGCTCTCTCAGCTTGCTCGAGAGATTTTATTTGTAATCTCTGGTATAGCTCTGTAAATAGCTGCATATATATGAATTCTCCAGGTTCTTGATAAGATGCATGCTCGAGCTAGTGGACCACGAGTTTCAATGACCAGGCAACCTACTGCAGGGCGAAGCAATAGTGGAGGTTTACACCTTTCTTTGTACTTTTTCATGTTGACAATCTAGCTAGTTTCTCGTCTTAAATATATATTTTTCTCCATAGGCCTTCGTGTTGGTGAGATGGAGCGTGATTGTTTAATTGCGTATGGTGCTAGCATGCTGACGTTTGAACGTCTACTGCTGTCCAGCGATCCATTTCAAGTGCAGGTAATCCTCGAAGTAGATTATTTCCGCTGATATCATGCAAGGAACATTACTATGCATATCGTTGTTGCATTCGGTAGTCGTAAAAAACATGCCAATCTTGTCACTCTTTCTTTCTCATGGTTGAGTGGTTAATGTGGCATTGGAAGCAAATACTTTTTGTATCCGAGAACTCTGGAAGATTGGCGAGTGTCTTATCTATGGTTGTTTATGTTCTCCAGGTTTGTGGAAAATGTGGTTTGCTAGGCTACTACAACCATAAACTCAAGACTTCCTTCTGCACATCGTGCAAAAATGGAGAAAACATGGCCAAAGTGACGATGCCATATGCTTGCAAACTCTTGTTTCAGGTACTGCAGATGGGGGAAGCGAAAATGGTTCAGTTAATGCAGCTTATTTGTTTCCTTGAGAGTTTTTTTTTGTAGAATTACCAATTCCCACCTAGTTAAGAGCCTGAACCTCAACTGTGCCTAATTTTTGTTGCTCGGATATGGTCGATTCATTTGAAGTCCCCTGTTGCTTGTTTAAGTCTGTCACATGCCTCCGAAAAACCATATGGTAAATCTGCCTCCAGAAAATTGCATTGCCCACATTGTTGTCTCTATGAACCTTATTTAGAGCTATGCATGCTTAATATTCTCCTCCAGTCAACGGTACTGCTGCATCACGTGGAGCATGTGTGACATCTTAGAGTATGGTTTATGTTTAGGGAAATGAGTTATTGGGTTTTTTCAGTTGGTGGTTATATATATTTGTATACTGATTTTATGATGGACGATCCTCTAGTTCACAAAAGGCTGTCACTTTGGACACCAGCATGGTCTCGATATCGTAAATTGGACCAATAATTTCTATCACTGTATTACTTAGAGACCCATCAAATTTTTGATATTGTGAAAGTACTTTCCGGGACAAGTCCAGACATGATTTCCAAGTATCTTGTACCAATATGATGTTTCCAGTAGGGCTGTTATCATTTCCTTTGTACCGTTTGGCCATCTTTTTCAGGAACTGCAAGCAATGAACGTCGTTCCACGTGTAAAGATAGCCAAAGAGTAACTTATAACATGGATCGTGCACACCGTTGGTTGATCTCGTGGAGCGTCTGAGGTGAACCAGTCTCCATGTTGCAGAAGATTCTTTGAAGGCGGCAGAACACGTACAAGTTTTCAGATGAGGGCTTTTGGCCAAATTTTCTGTATACACGAGACGAGAAATAAGATCTGAGTTCTCCTGATATAAAGAGGAACTGATATTTCTATTCCATTTGGGATGTTTGTTTCCACTACTTTTCATATATTAATATATGGCATAGTTGATATTACATCATTGGTCGCTTGCAATACATACACGGATAAATACGTAGAGTAGAGCAACACTGATTAATTTGTAATTCAGAGCAACGAGATGATGGCGAGGGAGATGACGGCCTGCTGGAACAGGCGCCGACTCTCCGCCTCCATTTTTTTTTTTTTTTTTTTTTTGAACACTAAAAGGCCCCGAAGGACCCAGAGTCTGCATTAAGTCGCCGAGATGCTTACAATTACAAAGAGAACCCTGAAGGAAAAAGAAATTACAACATGGTCCTCAGAAAGCTCAGAAAGCACCCTACAGAAGATTGCAAAAACGCAATCAAGGCCACAGTCGCCGGCGACGGAGAAGCTTCCACCACGGCCGCACCACAGAACATCACCGGGGACAGAACCACTTGGTGGAGCGTGGGCGTCCAGCGCCGTTGCGAAGCTTGAGAAGATCCTCACGAAGAGGAAGAAGAAGCTCAAGCAGAGCATCCTGCCGAGCACGACGGGGCCAGCCCTCTGACCTTGGATAGCAGCGGCAGTTCGTCGCCGTTGCTTGGGATCCGTCGAAGGAGACGCAGACTCCAGAATCTCCCGAAGCCATCCCTGTACACCAGACACGAAGAAGCTACGCAGCACCTCTCCCTCGCCACCACGGCCGGCCGAAAGGAAGCCTGCAGCTTGAGACGAACTGGAGCACAGGGGTGGGCAGCACTTATTGAAGGAGTTGGCCAGAAACTCAACACCCGCATCCTCCCACCACCGGAGCATGGATGCCAAACCTCCCGCCCTCCGCTCGACGCAGCGCCCAAACGCCAGAGCAGATCCACCCCACATGGCGCCAGATCCAGCCTTTCTCACAGTCGGACCACCACCAAGGTACCCCGAAACAGCAAGGGGAAGCTCGATCTGGAGCCAGACACGCTTATTAGAGGGAGTCGCGCCAGATCCCACCACCAGCATCCATCCCCTCCACGGGGAGACACCAGCAAGAGACACCAGCAGCTCGAGCTCGCCGCGCGCGGACGAGGAAGCAACTCCAGGGCGACCAAGCACCCAACTAGCACACAGGCAAACACCAAAACCTATCGCTACCATATACAAGAGAACCGGGCACCCTTCCCATCCCCTACTCCGGCTGGACAAGCCGCCGGAGAGGGAGAGGAGAGGGGCCGGAGCACCGGAGGCGACTCTCAAAAGGGGAAGAAGAGAGAGAAGGAGAGGGGGGAAATGAGAGCCTCCGGATCCTTCTTTGAAGCTCGGCATTCGCGTCTCTCCGCCTCCATGGGTGGCACCAACCCCTGCTCCTTGAACTCATCGCTGCAGGTGACTGGCGAGTCTGTGGTGGCACTCATCTTGGTCTTGGCGTCAGCGTACCTGCGGTCATTGATGGCAGCGATTGCATCGTCGAGGTCGACCATGGCGTCGTGGAACACCCCCATGCACGCGTCGAGGCAGGACCGCCTCGGCGACCCCGTGGGCTCCCTGCCCCGGAGGTCCGACATGCCAGTGTCCATGCCGGCTACGCCCGAACGGACGAGTTTGGCCGAGATGACGGCCAGCCCGTGCAGGTTGGCGCCGTGGGCGGAAGGGTCGGCGGAGAGGGAGGCGATACAGAGGGCAGTGTTGACGTTCGGGTTGGTGGAGCCGCAACGCTGGCAGGTCTCAGCGATGATGTCATTGGCGGAGTGGAGCTGGAGGAAGGAGGAGGATAGCGATGGGGAAGGAAGGAGCAAGAGGGTGACGGAGGTGAGGAGGAAGAGGTAGCAAGACGGCGGCGCCATTTTCGATTCAGATGCGGGTGGACACATTGTGTGTGCGCATTGTCTATATATATATAGAGAGAAGATAGAAGGTGAAGCGTGTGAGGAAGATGGCGTTGCATGTTTGAGGGTGGTGGGTTGTAACCGAAACCAAAAGGTAGGTTGGTTGGACTGCTCATTTTCCTTTGTAATATTCAGGCTGGCTGTAACTGACGGTTGGCATTCACGTCATTTTCTGTGAAAATAATTTATCGTACGTGGGTCGGAATGTGTCAAAACTAATTTTTTTCCCTGCTCTCAACAATACACATCTTTTCGTCCGTATGAAAAACAGAGCATTTTATTTGAAATGAAGTAGTATGAACAGAGCTGATAACCTTATAACCGAACAAAGGTGATCGGTATGAAATACTAGTACACAGTACATTTGTATTGTCATTATTTCTTTATCACATCATGCGATGGCCGGCCTACAATATTCACTTTTATGGACAATCGGAAACGAGAATTAAACACACAAACAAAAACCACAAATAACCATATTCCAACAACTACACTTGATCATAACGAAATTAGTAACGACGGTGTTTGCCGGGGAGGCAAGAAGAGATTCGCATGTGAGATGAGGTTCATGCGGCGGCGTGGGTGAAGCCGACGGCGATGTGCGCCATCCGGCCGTACTCCCTGTCGTGCGCGGCCACGGGCAGCGTCCCCTTGTCGGCGCCCTTCCAGGCGTCCTCGCAGCTCTCCGACGCGCCCAGCGCCGCCATGAGCTGCTCCAGGGCCTTGCCGTACACGCGGGCCTGCAGGTTGTCGAGCGCGTCCCGGAGCAGGTCCGCCGCGCCGCCGTACCGCTCCAGGCAGTGGTCGTACCGGGCTCGCTTCGCCGGGTCCGACTCCAGCGCCTCCAGCTCGGCGAGGTCGCTGATCTTGGACTCGGTGGAGGCGGCGTGGTCGATGGCGAGCTTCGTGGCCAGGACGGCCAGGTCGTGGATGCCGGCGGCGTCGTGGCTGCGCGGGTCCACGGAGAGGGAGCGCACGCAGTGGTCGTAGTCCACGCCGTGGTGCGTGTCCGACGCGCCCCGGCAAGCCGCCGACACCGTCACCGGGTTCGCGCACGACTCCGGCTCCGACTGTGCCGCCGCGTGCGCCGCCATGAAGATGACGGCGACGGCGACGAGGATGCACACCGGCGCCGTGAACCTCATTGTCCGGCGATCTTCGGATGCTACGGTCACGATTCGGTGGAGTGAGGGAGGGAGCGAGGAAAAGAGGGATCGAGAGGGCGAGCGCGAGGCGGAGGAATATTAATAGGGACCGGAGAAGATGGTGGAGAGGTCGGGAGGAAGCCTAGGATTTCCGATGGAAGGAGGCTGGCAATGCATCTATCTTTAGCTCCTCCGGCTATGGCCATGCCCATGCAACGGATGCATCGCTTGTTGGTTCCTTTGAACGCTTCAGCCGCCATGCAACGCCACGCAGAGACGAGAGGACGGGCCGGCCCATCGTGCGTTGTTGTGTAGGTTTTAAAATATGAACCATTTAAATAGTCAGGAACCAACGTTCACAAAATTGAAGGAAAGAAATCACTCATTTTGCCAGTGACAAGTTCATTTCTTCCCTTCGACAACAGAATGAATCACCACACACTAATCCAGCAGAAGCGTTGGCAGGTGAACATCTTCAGCGTGCCATCCTGACTAGCTAGCGATGAAACGGATGCCGCCATTGTCATCACAACTGATCACACACACAACAAAAATACTGCAAAGTTCATTTCTAACAGGATAGGCATGTGCAGCAGCAGAATCAGCTTAGAATCTGGTCGTAAAATAGCCTATTTTAGTGCTATCTAAACAGGATCACATACACTGGCACTTGACAAATAAGAATCTGATCCAAATTCAACTTTAGATATCAGTGGCAATAAAACCAAGGCTGAAATACACAAATATGAAAAATATTACGCTGAAAAGTTGAGCCTCTGATGAGCTAATGCAGCTGATGCAGACCACCTATGCACACTCCTAGAAAGTTCTACTCAACAGCAAACCTCAAATACAAACCTGAAAAACCAGATCCAGCAACATCGGCTATTCAGAATCGGATACTTGACCCAAATGTACTTACCAGATGAGCATCAACCAAAGAAAATACACAATCACTATGTATGGGCAGAAAGACACAATGTATGTTCTGTGCAATAGACGAATGATTGATCATTTGTTCTTTACAGCAAAATCCCAGGCCCATCTGACTTTCGGGCCTATATTTAAGGCCCAGGCCCACTCATAACAGCAAAATCCCATTGGGCTTTCGGGCCTCGGGCCAGGACTCTTCCTTAAAACGTCAATATGCAAAGGCTAGGCCTAGGCCCGGCCCATGGACAAGCCCAGGTCGGCCCAGGCCCTAGAATTTCGGGCCGGGCCGGGCTTCCCATGGCCAGGTATAGTCTGGGGTTTTTCTAGTGCACTTTCGATATTCATAGCTTGCATTTGCTGAGTTGGGGGATTGAGTTATGAAATATCAAGGGCGGAAGCGATGTGCGATCAAGATCTGCATCGGCGCCATCTTCGGGGCAATTTGGAAAACCAGGAACAGTGCATGTTTCGACCAAATTATGTCCGGAGACCCCGCTGACATCATTTTCTTCATATGTTATTGGATTAATGTATGGAGTGAATTGCAGACGGTGAGCTCCTCACACACGAGCTTATGTTTCCATCCCGTGCTTTCCTCTCTACGTGGTGCTCTCTTAGTCCATTTCTTTCGTTGAGAGGGTGATACAAATTCTAGTACTGTTTTTTTTTATCATTTTGGAAACCTACTGGGCTTTAATTCTCATATTGGGCTTTACTTGATCGAGAAAGTATAACTGGATTGGGCTTGAGCGCTAGCTGCAGTCCTCTCCACTTCAGTCTACGGCGGCCGGAGCCGAGCGAGAGAAAAGTGGCGCGGCGCCGCCGGCGACCTCATCCCCTGCCGGCAGCCACCGACGAATCGAGGTCAGGCCATCCCCTCTACTTCCACTACTTCTCGACCCCCTAGTTTTCCCTTTTCTATTCTTCTATTTTCGTGCGGACAACCCTAGATTGATTTTTCCTCGTTCATGAGACAGTGTAGAGGGAGGAGAGAAGGCTGAAACCGATCAGACTCCTTGTTGAGTACAGTGGAGAGATTTTCCGTGTGGTTTGGCCAACGTCCCAACCCGAGCTGCTCTTTCTTCCTTCTATTTCCGGCCGTCGGCTGCAACGGTGTCCAGCGCGCGGCGGCCGCGCAGCATCATCGAGGTGACCTTCCCTACCTCCATGGCAAACTATAGTTGATGCTTTAGTTTCTTGACTGATGTTTTCATTCCATTGCAAACCCTACTCGTATGAACGCTAGCTAGGTAGCTCAAGGGGTGGATCTGTGGGCTGATACTCTTGTTTCTCAACTGCAGCACACACTGTTGATCCTGTCTCCTCTGCTTCCATTCGGTAAGTTTCTCCATTTAAGATCCTTGTGCTACTGTATTAAGGGGAAAAAACATGGTGAACTCTAAGATGGATGCATCTTTTATTATTGTGCAGATGAAAGCAAAGGGGAATTTATTCCAGCGTATTATGAGGACCAGAGTAACATTGGGCATTTAATCGATTAGCACATCCTCCGAGCTTCCACTCTCTACATTCAGATGAGCCGCCACCATTCCTCGCTGGCAGCGCCGCCGCTGGATGACCAAGACCTCCTCCAGGAGATCCTCCTCCGACTCCTTCCGATGCCATCCTCATTCCCACGTGCATCCGTCGTCTGCAAGCGTTGGCGCAGCATCCTCACTGACCCCTGATTCTTGTGCCGCTTCCGCAAACACCACCAGAAACCCACGCTCCTTGGCTTCTTTGACAAACAATGGTGCCAAGCTCCCGTCTTCACTCCCATGCTGGACCCGCCGGACCGTATCCCAGCCGCCAGCTTCGTGCTGCCGGAGAACCTCCATGGTTCGGAATTGTGGACCACCTTGGGCAGACGCCTCACCCTCTCCTTCCATGGCTGTCGCCACGGCATCGCACTCTTCCTTGACCGCAACCGCCGCGAGGCTGTTTTGTGGTACCCATTAACCGATGTGCAGCGCCGTGTGGCGTTTCCACCAGGTCTTGACAGTCGCCACATCTGGAACGCCACCGCTCTGCGTTCTGCCGGTGACGATCAGTGTGTGCGCGGTGATTGCCACTTGAGCCCATTCCAATTGGTATTTGTGTGCCATGATCTTAAACAAACAAAGGCATCTGTTTGCATCTATCAGTCCAAGTCTGGTGTATGGGGTGATATTATCACCACAGCGACTACGGATGTGACTAGGCACAGGCCTAGCGTATTGGTTGGGAAAGCACTTTGTTGGTTGCTTGGTGGAGGCAACATCCTCAGCTACCCCTGCTACTGGTTTCAGCGTTGATTTTGTCGTCGACTGGTGCTTTCAGATCTTACGAGCAGAGGATAATGGCCTCGACCTTGCCGTTTTGTCAGATTCAACACGGAGGATTCAGTTATGGGCGAGCAAATCCAACTGTGATGGTGTTGTCTCGTGGGTACTACAGAACTCCGTCCAACTGGTTGAGCTCGAGCTCGTTTCACGACCTGCATGCTTGGGAAAAATGGTCCTGATGTCGGGGTATGACGAGGATACAAATGTGATATTTCTGTCTTCAGCTTCTGATGACTTCATCCTCCAGCTTGAGTCCACGCAGTTCACTTGTATTCGTGGAAGAGAAAGCAAGAGTTTCGGAATGTATTATCCCTATACAAATTTTTATACTATAGGTAATACCTCGTCTCTTGCATTGCACACGTCACAAATGGATTTACTTCTTTTGCTGAGATTCATTCCCATTACTACTGGTACATGTTTGTTATAATACTGTTCATTTGCACATAATGTGTCTTTCATTGCCACCTGACAGTTTTTAGCTTTGTTTACATATTATTATCCCTGCCAATTGATCGGTTTACGTCCTATATAGAATATGTACAACGGTTTGCACATATCCGTGCCGATTGATGGGTTTTCCATTAACATTTGGACTTCTTTTGCTTGTAGGTAGGGGCATTGCTGGTGGAGATGGTGGACCTGAAAATATGAAAAAATGAATGGGTGATGCAAAGTAATTTTTCTGTTTGAATTCTCCACGGCATGAATTTGATCAATTTTTAATATAGCTACTTCTTGCATTCCGAAATAGCATACCTATGAGTTAGATACTAGACTTGTCTTCTTTCTATTCTGTGAGCCTCTAATGTGCAGTACATAAAATAAATCTCGAATGACTTGTTAATCTAGGAAAATTAATATTTGCTTCTAGTGGGATAATTAATAGGTCACTGGTCTCTTAGCAGAAGGCATGGGAACATGTCAATAGTTGTTGTTCTATGGCCGTTCTCCGTTCATTTTGTCTAATAATTCAGTGAGGATTCATCTTTTGATATTTTGACATGGTCTTTCAAATAATGATTTAATGTTTGTTGTTGCAATCATAAAAAATCGCGAGGCATAATTCATTGACTTCACTAGTACAAACTGGTTTTGCCCGGTGGCATCGATTGTTCTGCGGGGTATCCAAGTTATGTTCTGTTTGCTGAGATGCAGAAATGGCTATTTGTTGTACATCTGTTTTTCCGGTTTTGTATAATGTGGTCCATGCTGAATTTACCTGATATATAGTATAGTCCTACGAAGGCCTGTGAAGTGGACTTGGTAAGATTTAATTGTGTAATTTGCTAACTTCTCTCTATTACTTCTACCTAATAATACTTGAGTTTACTTGTATGACCAGATAGTGACTCATGGAGTTGCTATGGTTGATGCTCACCTGGTTAGTACGTTTGGGTCAAGTAAAGCTAAGAGCTAGTCTCAACAACTTGATGTTGCTCTCCCATTGTATAAACTCTGGGTCTTTGGCTCACTGCTCGCGTTTTTCCTATGTGTCTTCGATATGGTTTGCGTATTTCAGGGTTTTATGTCTGCAAGTGCTGAATCTGGATCAGGTTTTTCAGGTCTGTACTTCAGGTTTGCTGTTGAACTGAACTTGCAGGGAGTGTGCATGTGTGCTCTGCATCAGCAGCAACGAAATTGCCTAGCTCATCAGAGGCTCCACTTTTCAGCGGATATTTTTCCTATTTGTGTATTTCAGCCTTTGATTTTGCTGCTGATATCCAAATTGAATTGGGATCAGGTTCTTATTTGTCAAGTGTCAGTGTATTTGATGCTATCTGGATTGTACTAAAATAGGCTATTTGACGACCAGGTTCTAAGCTGATGCTGCTGTTTAGAAATCGGCTCTGCATTTGTGTGTGACACGACGATGTGGTGCCCGTTGCGTCGCTAGCCTGGCAGGACGGCACGCTGAAGATGATCACCTGCCAACGCTCTCTGTTTCTGCTCAACTAGTGTGGTGATTCATTCTGTTAAAAAGCTCAGTATATGTGCTCTTTCGCACAGCGAAGTGAATCGGCCTGCAAACTGTATTAGTTTGTTTGAGCCGAGCTCTCGACGAGAGCACTGTATGTACGAGATCAAAATGGGGGCATTACAGTTTACGGCCCCAAATTTGAGCAAGGATAGTGCACAGATTCCATATATTACAATCAATATATATGAATGAAATGAAACAGTGAGCCTGCCAACTATTCCCAGAAAAATAAAACAAAACTCCTGACCATTTCAATAGCTATATCATTATCCAACATACTCCAGCCTGTGATAAATCAAGAGCATTTGCAGTTCAAGCACTATATTACATCTAGAAACTCATTCTGAGCCAATGCAAATTACCGACAGTGTATAACTATCAAAATAATAGTGATCTTCACAAATACTTAATGTTTGCGGTAAAGAGCGGAATGGTTGAACACTGCATTGCTCTTTGCGACGGATAGGACTTTTGGTCGCATCACAACTCACAAGGCCTCACAACCAGCGTGCTCTGTCTTTCACTTTTTTTTCAAGATTAATTTTCACTATATATGTCACATGCATATATTTTAACAGAGCTAGCTGGTATAACACCCCCGTCAGTTTCTCTCGGAGTAATACAACATACCGTGGAGAATAATCCCCGTGATTCTCGATGAAAGACAATTTGAGAGAGCATATTTAGATCAAAGTGTAAGAAGTAATAGCAGGAAGCGGAGTTGCAGTACCAAAAGCAGAGTTGTAGAACCTAGAGTTACATTACACATAGTATTAACCAGAGGGCTGCAACAACCAGACTAACACACCCAAAAGACACAGCAAGTCACCAATACCACCAGTAGTTGGGTCAACTAGCTACCTGTACAAACTCCACTAGCAATATCTAGCCCACTACTTAGCATCAGTAACTACCTGTACAAGCTCCACTAGCAACCACCAAACTTGCTGCATTATCATCGTCAGCGTGTGGTGCAGAGCCGAGCTTCCAGGCGCGACCGGAGGGCCCTAACGTCAAAACCGTTTTCCTCCAGCAAAGAGAGGCCCTGCTTCTTCTTTTGAAACACTCCTCCAATGTCATCCTGATGAACGTCTAGCCTGTCTATGCTTTCTGCCAGAATCGAAAAGGAGAGCCTCAGACCCAATGCCATTCCTTCACGGAGCTCGGGGCCATACTTCTCGAACTGATTCAGATTTGGTCGCTGCAGCATTTCACGGAATATTTCCATTGCCTCAATCCTCGACCGTATGGAGGATGTCTGCCAGAATGGAAGATGGTGGATTGCCGAGGATTCTGAAAGCCGGTCGTCCATTGCTGAAGCACGATCTTGTTGTGACACTGCATGTTGTGAACCTGAAAAGTGGAAGGTGCCGCTATAGAAATGCTAGTAGCATAATGACATATTCTTCTGTAATAAGTAGTCATATACCTCCAATGTCCTGTGGTGTCGTCGGTGTCGTAGTCAGGTCAACACAATTCATTTTATTTGTTTCGGAAAGCATTCCACATCCAACAGTCTTATTATAAGACGGTTCAACATTATCATCACCTTTTTTCTGTTTGGCCACTGCAAATTTACTAGTTAATATATTGCTGTGTTTTCCGTAGCATCAGAAGTTACAACTCCAAAACTTACCATCTTCCGACATAGATACAATCTTTCTGGCTTCCTCAATACTTTTAGCAGGCATCACTTCATTTGGCTATATATATACAAAATGCAAGAGTTAACTAAAAACAAATGGCAATTTCAATTATCTTAGGAGTAGTATAAAAGTATGAACACGATGTGTTAAAAAAGTAACAACTCACGGTTTGAGGGTTGAGTGATTGCATTCCTAAAAGTTGGCCCTGTTGTGGAGATCTTGTCTGTCCAAAAGTTCCAAACAGAGAAGCCTCTAACTGTCGACTTTGAGGTGCCACTAGTGCAAAGGGTTTGATAATCTTTTGAGAGGATGCTTGTTCAAGATGACTACTTTGAGCAAGTGAAGAATCACTTAGATGTGCAAATCCCGCCGTTAGTGGCAATGAAGGAGGTGCCAACACTGCATTTCCTTGTTTCACTGTTTCTCCAGGATAAGAGCAGGACTTACCCTTGATTTCGGAGCTTTCATTAATTGGTTCTGATACTTCATCTGCATTCTTCAACTTTTTTTCGCAATTAGAACCATGCTCATCACTGGTTTCACCAACTTCCTTGTGTAATGACAAGCCACAAGAAATTGGCCTTTTTCGAGAGGATGGCATAGGTCCAGTAGCTGATTTCTGAAATGAAAAAATATTGCATCATCATAAGTGATATAATTCTCATCCCAAAAAAACGTTGTGGACATAATTTTGGTTCAAAATAATCATTACGAACATGATTTTGGTTAAAAAAACAGGACATAGGAAAAGAACACATGAGTACACAATGATACTATACTTATTTCTACATCTACAATCTTCAAGACAGGTCAAGTGACATTGAATAAGATCTTTCTAGCTTCGAGGGAAGAATCGATATAACATTCTAGGCATTGATAGACTTGCATATTCCTATTACGTTTGTATATTTTTTCGGCAAGATGATTCTGGTTTTTATGTAAATATACATGATGCAGACATCGTAACATGATCTAGTATATCAGTGAGATGGAAGGAGACACTGATTAGCCCTAGAACAAGCATTGCATAACGAACTATAGATTGACTGAAGATTTCTGCTCGTTTAAACATTAAAAAAACCATGAGATAGTACATATTATAGAAAAAACTAATAACACTTCATGTCCCATCCAATTAAAGAACACCATCGAAGAATAACAAGAGATATATGTGCTAGCTATGTGTACATGATCTAGTATATCATGATGCAGACATCGTAACATGATCTAGTATATCAGTGAGATGGAAGGAGACACTGATTAGCCCTAGAACAAGCATTGCATAACGAACTATAGATTGACTGAAGATTTCTGCTCGTTTAAACATTAAAAAACCATGAGATAGTACATATTATAGAAAAAACTAATAACACTTCATGTCCCATCCAATTAAAGAACACCATCGAAGAATAACAAGAGATATAGGTGCTAGCTATGTGTACATGATCTAGTATATCATGATGCAGACATCGTAACATGATCTAGTATATCAGTGAGATGGAAGGAGACACTGATTAGCCCTAGAACAAGCATTGCATAACTGAAGATTTCTGCTCGTTTAAACATTAAAAAAACCATGAGATAGTACATATTATAGAAAAAACTAATAACACTTCATGTCCCATCCAATTAAAGAACACCATCGAAGAATAACAAGAGATATATGTGCTAGCTATGTGTACCTCTTCCAGGCGGTGTAACCAGGTTTTACCGTCCCAGCGAACTTGCGACCTTAGCTGCGTATTTTCAACCGTTAACACATCCAAACATTCCACATCATCCATGTCTGTCTCATAACTCGCAAGTTTTACAACATGCTGCTCGATTCCACCACCAAAAACCTCCAGAATAACACAAGGCCACCAGATACCTTCGTGCATCACCTCAACACGAGAAGATGGAGAAAATCTGTACTTACGGGCGGTGTACGCTGGCCGAATATATTGAGAATCTAGAATCTCAGTGGCTAATTCTGTGCGGTTTCCAACATGCGTGTACTTCACTAAGAAATTTGTAGCACCAATCACTTTCAGAACAGAAGCTGGACGCCAGGATTCACCAAAGCGTTTTACAGACCGACTCACTTCGACCTGGGTTCCCTCAGGAAACAAAGAGTGTCCATCACCCTGCACACAGCAACAGCCGGCAACATTAAGAATATGGTGTTTCTGGTTCTAAGGGTACGCTCGTTTATACTCTTAAACTGTTCACTTCGTTGTCAAAGAAAAAATCAGCTCTTCCACAATACAGTTCCATGTTTTCACTTAGTACGCAAATTCTCCACATGAAGATTTCAAATGCTAATTTCCAAACTTGAAAAGCATGCCAGTGAAACAATTTATACAGATTGATGCTATCATCTCCCAATTGACAAAAAGTCAGCCTGCACAACTCCATGAGTCTCAAAATACAAAGTGCATAACAATTCTGCAGTAAAATGGCAAGTAAAAATTGCAAAGACTAATGTGTTGAGATTGAATTTTTTTTTATAATATCACTTATCAAGATAAAATTAAAGATACAGCAGTGCCGACGCTTGGAAATTTGCCCACTTTTTGTAGCTTGGCATAATCTGACAAGGGTGAAAGAAAAGTTACAAACAATGGGTCAACCCTTGTTAATTTAAATGATCCACCCACATCCTTTTACTTGGAGTTAGCAAGACAAGTTAATACGGCCCCCTAATAAAATTTGTACATTAAATTTTAAGAAACAATCAAAATTAATTGTATCGGATTGATGAGACATTTTGGTCAACAAAAACTCCCTTTATCCAAGACTAGCATATGCCTAGTTTGACTAAGCACAGCAGAGACCAAATTCAGTATATGGGCTCTCCTCAAATTAGTACTATCTCGGAGAAAGTCGCACTAGGCTTAGTCAAACTAGGCATATGCTAGTCTCTGCTGTGCTCATAGGATCCCTAATTTCACTTATCAAGAAAATGTTAAACGTATAGCAGTGGTACTGGCACTTGGACGTTATTGTAGCTGGGTATAATCTCACAAGGGTGAAGTAAAAAAAAATACATCCTTTTACTTTCGATCGAGATAGCAAGATAAGTCAATTTGGTTTATCATCCACGTAATCAGTAAATTTTCAGAACTAAAACCATCAAATGGATATCATTAGTTTCTAGGTACATTTAGAAGCAGTTGTATCGATTCTCGAAAAAAAACAATCAGTGGTATTATTTCAACATTTGTCATAGCTTAACTGGCACATATACGTCTAGCTTGACTAAATACATACATCAGCAAAATCAAATTAGTACTAACTCGAATGGTATCAACACGAGTAAGGTTCAAAAGAAACATTCAATTTCACTGCATTTTGTGAAAATCTTTACTGATGCAAGTTAGACAGATCTGTTAAGAGTAATCTTAAGCCATTTTTAAGTGACCCTAACATGCCGTTATCAAAATGGCATGTTTTAGTATAATCATCAATCTGTCAATTATTCATACATGGACGAGGAACCTAATGGATAAAAAATAACAGAAGATTTAATCATTTTAATTTAGGTCTGTAGCAGACAACGAGGCAACTTCCTCTTATTTACTTCAATCTAAATTTAAGTTCAAAAAGCTCAGAGCTTAGTTATATGTAGTATTCATCCAATTATACTTGTAACACCGAAGCTAGATTCACTCTCAATGATGTAGAACACTCTAATTAAGCACCTGAACACTCTAATTACGCATCTGAACAGTCTAATTAAGCGCACTTACCATCTCGGCTGCCGGGACCCATCGTCCAGCTTGGAACACGCGGTGCGGCCGAAGCGCTGTCTCCTCGAACTCCATGGTTTCCCGCGACGTCGGGAACGCGACCTTGTACACCCTCGGCTCGCCGGCCACCGACGGCCGAACGGCGGTGACCACGCCGGCCCACCAGCCCTCGTTGTGGAACGCCTCGACGGCCTCGTGTACGTCGAACCCCCGCCTCCTCCCCGCCCGCGGCGGCCGCGGACGCACGTTGGCGGCGGCCACGGTCTCGGCGAGCGGCCCGCCGTCGTCGGACACGAGGGTGGAGTAGACCACCGTGTATTGGCCGCTGGAGGTCAGGTGGCCGTTGATGGTGACCTCGTAGAAGGAGCCGAGGAAGCCGGGGTCGTCGCTGCGCAGCTCCGCCTCCGCGCCGACCGGCAGCGTGAGCTCCCCCGACGACGAGTCCGATGTGGTCGGAGAACGCTTTTTGGTACGTTGGCGCCCCATCGGAGATGGGTTCTTTCTTGGGGTGGAAGTGTGAGGAGGAAGATGGCGGAGGGAACGATGTGGAAGGGACAGGGTCGGTTTAGTGCTAGCAGCACGGCTTCCAAGATGATCGTGGTACTGCCGCGTGGAAGGGGACGTGTGTGCGTGGTCAATTAATTGTCACCACTGTTTTCCTCCAAGATTTTTTTTTTTTTTTTTTTTTTTTTGCGAATGAACCAAGAGATTTTTCATCTTTCCTCTGAATCTTTCGGATGTAAAGAATTTTCGAATTTGCAAACGAGCAGCGGCTAGAGTATCTCCACTGCGGCCTCATAGAATTTGAAACTTTCAGCTGGACACTAAGCCAGAGTGTATCAGTACAAACTACATGACAGTTTCATTGATACGTTGAGATAATCAGAGGTTGACCTGTAAGCGGTGGAGCATCTCAATACCTCATCCTCACGGAATTGTTCTGTATGGATGCCAAACTGTAATATACTGCTCTATAACACACCGTCCTTTATTATTTTACTCTACTTGCAATTAAATTAAAAAATGTTTTTTGTGTATATATTCGGGCGAATAGCTCCTGTGCGACGTCCTTCCTCAGAATGGCGGAAAACACGACATCGTTCACAGAAATAGCTACTGCGCGACGTTTCGGACGGCCAAATTAATAGTCAGGACACGACATGGTTGATTAAATGGTCGTAACGTTGTCTGAGCCCGTATTAATTAGTTGTGCCCATAATATTATTTCAAGGGAAAGTCAGTTATTCGGACAGGTGGATCCCAACTATTTGGCGGCCGACTGAATCTTGGACCTGACCTTGCCGCCCTGCCGACCGTTCCCCCCAGTCCCCTTCTTCTACAACGGCGACGGCCAGTTTGTTCTCGGCGGCGGCGATCCGCTAATTCTCGGCGGCGACAGTCTGCTCGTTTCGATTGGGATCTGACCCTAGTTGTCTCGGCTGATTCGTGACACCGTCTTAGTCTCAGTGGCATGCTCGTTTCGATTGAGCCCGTGCTGAACGAGGGCAAGGAGATGGACCCGAGGAGACGGACGAGACTACTTAAAATAGGTAAATGCATCCCCTTTTGGCTGGATTTGAATTCGATGCATCTCTTTAACTAGAGTTGTATGTGATTTGGTTCCAATTTCCCTCACACGTCCCGCCGCCATTCTGAACAGAGGAGATGCTTTGCGGAGGAACTTCCAATTCAATGTCAAATTCTATGTATCTAAGGCGAAGTTAGGTGATGGTAGAGTGCGTACCGTCGAGAGAGATACATTAGTAAGTTCGGAGGTCGAATTTTCAGAGATTGATCCCCAAGAGCTACAGATTTTGGAAGAGAAGGCCGTAAAGACTAAAGAATGTGGTGGAGAAACTTGGAGAGAGTGTTCATTGGGGTCCACAG
Source organism: Poa pratensis (assembly GCA_947311845.1). Lineage (NCBI taxonomy): Eukaryota > Viridiplantae > Streptophyta > Magnoliopsida > Poales > Poaceae > Poa > Poa pratensis. The sequence continues at coordinate 76,518,575 of CAMZMU010000043.1, read as the reverse complement.
CAAGAAGTAGCGTTGTTACGGTTTGATAATAGGGCAACTCCCCTCCTCTGACTCGGAAGACGACATCGAGGTCAGAGGACTACTCAAGCGAGCAGGAGGGCGCCTACCCCGGGGGCGCCTTGGTGGATCCCGTGGGTCTACCACGCCGTGCGGAAGTCTTCTCCGTAGCTGCCCGGTCACGCTTCCTTCCAATGAGCACGGGAGTCCCATCAGCACCCTGCGCGTATAGTTTAGACACATTGCCCACCTTGTGAGTCCGCTTCTCCTTGACGACCCGGCTGAGGGGCCGCTTGTTGATGAGGAGCTCCTTCTCCTTGGCAACACTCTTCTTCGACGCGAGCTGCTTCTCCTTGGCGCCCGGCTTGTGAGTCTGCCCTGCCATGTCTCAATCACCTGTCATCACAAAGAATGTGTTGATTAGGCTTAAAGAAAACCCATAAGAAGAAATTGCCAAAACTCATTTTAATACAACAAAAAACAAATTAAGCTTCGAACTCCATAAAGAGATACCTACACTCCTAAATGGTTGTTGGAACTTTACATCATGTCTCATTAATGTTGTTGGCGGTTGTTTTTTTGTGAAATTATATGTACCATGCATGTTACCAAATTGTATTAAAAATGAAAACTATACATAGTTCTGAATAAACTATCTTGACATTTCATGGCATCTATTTTTGTAGAACTAAAAGCGGCCAGAATTATAAATTTTGACATTTTTTCTATCAGTACATCTAGCTGAAGACAATTTGTTATCTATTTTTGTCTTTAAAAGATTGTTGTTCTACTTGAAACACACAAGTGACAAGGTCACCATCTCTATATGCCCCCTAACTAAACCAAAATAGTATGCATAACTATAATGGCTACTCAAGAAGGCAATCAGCAGAAAAGCAATAAAATAATAAACAACTATATGCATCTTGAAGACAATTTGGTGACTGCTCTCCGATGGCCATAACGGATAATCAACCGCAGTTGACTAAAGCTAGTATTGAACATCAGAAATCACTCCTAGTTAACATAGATGAGGGTCCCATAACAGAAACTTCTCTATTTGCCCCTTAACTAAACCAAGATAGTATGTATGACCAAAATGGCTACTCAAAAAGGCAAACAACATATGCAAAGCAATCATGGCAGTTTATTAAAAAACCTAAAAACAGTGAAAACTTCAAATGCTTGATGCTTCTGTAATGGCTACTGAAAGAGGCACAGGTGAAGCACCAGTTGGCTAACTACAAAACAAACACCACGCAGCATACAGGGACGCACATAAATTTGAAGGATTCATGAAAAAGGAAGGATTCAAACTTGCTATATGCCCCTGTCTGAACCGAATGAGAATGGGAATCTGCAATCGATTATTCGAGGGCAATAGGTCAACTAACCCTAACCGTAGCCATAGCCAAAACTATCCCTAACCCTAGCCATAGCCAAAACTATCCCTAACCCTAGCCGTAGCCAAAACTATCTGCTTGATGCTTACCTTCGTCAATGGAGGGGGTGCAGCGGAGGCCGGAGTAGAGGAGGCCGAGGGTGCCGGAGCCGGAGCCGCGTCGAGCCGGAGCAGAAGAGGCTGAGGGTGGTGGCGGAGGGGGGTGGCAGCGGCGACAGATCGAGGGTGCCCAGGAGTGGTGGCGGCGGGGAGTGGTGGCAGCGGACCGGGAGATCAGGTGGCGGCGGCAGCAGATGGAGCGGGCGGTGGGGGTGGCGCCGGTGAGAGTGGCGGCAGCGGCGGCGAACTGCGGTGTGGTGTGGGAGCGCGCGGGGGAGGGAAAGGAATTGGGGATTTTTGCCGGAGCCAAATTTTCATTAAGTCACCACAGTTTCTTTGCCGAGTAGCCTTCTTTGCCGAGTGTCCTACTCGGCAAAGACCATTTTATACATTTTTTGTTATTCTTTGCCGAGTGTCCTACTCGGCAAAGACCATTTTATTCATTTTTTTGTTATTATCATATAATATGGTATATAATATAACTTTAAAAAAATGCGGAAGCACTACCTAAATTATCCTATTCTAGCACATCATATTCTAACTATTCTAACTATATTATCCAGTGATGGTAACCATGCGCAAGCACTACCTAAATTAACCATGCCCCTTTCAGAACCACGTCGGATCGAAGTTGCCTACCTTCTCCAGTGACCACTCTGACCGGCAAATCGGCAAATCAACGCGTGGTGGTGAGACGGCAAATCGGCGTTCGATCCAAACAGCGGCAAGACGTCTCTGATGATCTGCAACCGTCCGAACAAGTGTTAGAGATGTTGCTAATCATCAGAGATCCTTTCCGCTGCTTGGATCCGACCGAGGGGAGGGTTCACCTTTAGCCTCCGCTCTAGGAACTCCTGCCTCTCAGAAATCTTGCTCTCTGCTACCCGTGTACTGCCAATGATGGATGTGAAGTGTACTCCTGCCTCTCTTATAGACCCGCCTCTCCAAGTGACTCCCTCCAGCTAGCCAATCAGGAACAAGTACGCGGATCGTGTGTTTCCTTCGAGAACTTGGGAGCCGTTGGATCAAGCAACTGACTCCCTCCAGCTAGCCAATCAGGAACAAGTACGCGGATCGTGTGTTTCCTTCGAGAGATTGGGAGCCGTTGGATCAAGCGAGTGACTCTCTCCAGCTAGCCAATCAGGAACAAGTAAGCGGATCGTGTGTTTCCTTCGAGAGCTTGGGAGCCGTTGGATCAAGCGAGTGATGCATGTAAAATGCATACATGAACTTTGCACTTTAATTGCTTATATTCCAATCATATTTGCATCATATAAGGGTTATATCAATGTTTTATCATGATTTTGGAATATCTCATATTTCCTATTTTTATGGAATTAACCCTGCACAGGCAGAAAACCCCGTTTTCTTATTTTAATGTTTCAGGGACCCAAACGTCAACGAAATCACCTGGAAATTTACGGGCGTCAATATTTGGAAGGAAGAAGACTGTGGGCAAAGGAAGCGAACAAACGGAGGCCCGAGGCCAAACGGGGTGGCCCACGCGGCCAGGTACTGTGGCCGCGTGGGCCCACCCGTTTGGCCCTCGTGGCTCCGTTGCCGTCGATCTTCGCTCCACCGACATCGTCTTGACCTAAAAACGCCTATAAAAAAGGTCCCCCGACGTTCTCTGGAAGGAGCGCCGCACAAACACAGAAACACCGAAACGGAGATCAGGAGCTGCAGATTGGAGGGGGAAAACTCCGGCGGGGCGCTGCCGGCGTGGTCTCCATCTTCTCCATCGACTTCTCCACCGTCTCCATGATGAAGAGGGAGTAGTCCACCTCTGGACTATGGGTTTGTGGAAGTAACTTATGTATCTCTCCTCTCTTGAGCTTCACTAATTAGCACCGTATGAGCTGCTGAACATGATTACGGTCACCGTTGTAATACCTTTGTGGTGGATCTTTATGAGTTAATATATGTTTGAGATTGCAATGTTTGTTTCAGTTATGAGTATAGATGCATATTATGTACCCCGTTCTTGTCTACTTGTTTTGATCAAGCATGTTTATGAGAGCGTGTGTGGGGGAACGTGTGCATTAGTTGGAGTAACGGGGGGTGGCTAGTGCAGTGAACGTGAGAGAAAGTTCTGCGATCCACTTTGGTATCTTTACCTTACTTTGTTACCTCACTAGGGATAAACTAAAATACCATGCTACCGGGGATGTGGGCGTGACCATTGCCACTACTCCATGACTAGATCTAGCATGTTCTTATTTTCACTTCATGTCATGATACTTAATGCTATACTCTGAGTTATCTTAATTACTGAGGTGTTATGATTTAGTTCGCATCTTGGTGGAGTATAAGAGAGGTTAATAACCAAAAGATCTCTATGTTAGGACGTGATGCCCATATATCTAAGTAACTTGTTATCAAACCCTGTGTTGCAATCTCATATGTTAACTTTGTGTGTTCCATTGTCTACCACTTTATAAAGAGAGAGTGCATTTGTGAAACCATGAACCCCAGTCCATTTTTAATCATAAGAAACACCTTTCCAACACCATATACCACTTTTCTATTTTCAGCCATCATTAAATCCGAAAATACAAAAATACTTTTCATCTTGCATACATCATTCAAAAACCCAAAAATATCATTTATCATTGCATCCACCATCATTGCATATTTATTTCTTGTTTGCATTGCATAACTATCCTGATATCATTCTTACACCTTGTGCTTGACAACCACAGGTGAGGTTGAGGACCAAAACATCTAACCTTGTTTTGTAGGTAACCAAAAGAAGGATAAGAAGATAAATCTACCACTTCAGATTCCCCGAGAGTTCGATATTAAACCCTCGAGTCACCCCTCGTGGGGAAAACTGTCTTCCACTTACTATACACTCTGCACTTGGAGTCTCAACCTAATCCCGTTTATTTTGCAGGTATCAAGCCTTGCTCTTCGGGATCATCAAGACGTTTTCTGGCGCCGTTGCCGGGGAATCGTAGCTGAGAGATTTATCCAAGGGTGTGCATCATCGCATTCATCTCACAACAAAGTCACCACTTGTGCTAACACCTAAGCTTGGGGAGGTTGCACCTACGTGAGCACCATCTTTATCTTACAAAGCAATTTATTTGTTTTGTTAGTGTCATTGCATATCATATCATATTTATTTCAGTTTTGCATAAAAAATAAAAATACCAAAAAAAACTTGCTATCATGGTGCTTGGAAACAAACAAGGAGGGAGTTCTCTAGGGAATTCTGTTTCTAGTTTTAAACAATATCATGGAGAAACATTAAAAGATGCTTGGGTAAGAATTAATAGGATGCATTATGAAGATCCTACACCTTGTGAAGATGAAAAGCTAAATCTTTATTTCTATTATGGAATAGATCCTTGGTATCAAAATGCTTTAGATGGGGCTACATTGTCAACACCACCTTGTGCAGCCATGACACTTAGAAGGATTTTTGGTAGCTTTGTGGGTAGCAAGAAAAAGTTGGAAGACACCACAATAGCACTTGCTTCATCAAAGGATAAATTTGAAACTAAGTTAGAAAAGCTACCTAGTAAGGAAGATTTTGAACAACTAGTTTCTTATTCTGAAAACATTATTCCAAAGATAAACAATGAATTGGTTAATGTCATGCATAAGTTGAGAATTTGTGAGAAAGAATTTCTGGAAAAAGATGTTTACCTGAACAATATTGAGGAAAAATTGGTTCGAGTTAGTGATTCATTGAGAAAAGATTCATCTCTTAAACATGTGAAAGAGGTTCCTGCTAGGCAACAAGTATGGGTTAAAAAGGAAAAGAAAGTTGAGGAAGTTAAAATGCTTAATGAAGTCAAGGATCCTTTGCTTGACTTAGAAAATTGTAGCTTGCATGAATTAATATCTATCTTACAAAAATTTGCAAGTGATCCTTCCATCAACACTAACCAAGCAGGTTTTGGTTCTTATATTGCTAATCATGTCTTGAAAGAAAAGATTGCTAGGTACAACCAAGAGGCTATGATACCACCTAAGCTTGGGGATATGTGGATACCTAAGGTACTAGTAACTATTGGAAAAGAGACACACCATGCCATACTTGATCTAGGATCTAGTGTCTCTGTTTTATCTAAAGAACTATATGAAGTGCTTGAATTGAAAAATCTTGAAAAATGCTCTATTGAACTAGCACTTGCTGATGACTCTATTAAACATGCTTTGGGAAAAGTAAGTGATGTTATGGTAGAGTTACATATGACTTTTGTGCCTGTGGATTTTCTAATCATGGATATGGGGAATAAAACCTCTAGTCCTATTATTCTTGGAAGACCTTTTCTTCGTACCACAGGTGCTATCATTGATTCAAAGGAAGGGAATGTAAAGTTTCAGTTTCCACACAAGAAGTGCATGGAACACTTTCCAAGGAAGAGGGAACCACCAAAGTTCAAGCTCCCTCATGAGCTTCGTCCACAATAAAACAACAAGTAAGAAGCCTAGCTATATGGCTATAAAGAAAGCGCTTTGCGGGAGGCAACCCGGTTATTTTTGTGTGTGATTTTTCTTTGTGTCCTCTTGCTGTAACAAGAGATTTTGTGTCTAGTTAGGTTCTGGAGTTTTTAATAAAGTGCCAAGTTTTACCCTTTTTGGTTTGAAAAAGTTGCTTATAGCGTTCGGAGATTTTATTCCTGCACGAGTCAGTGCACGGTATGATTTTTAATTCTTATTCTGTAACTCCGAATGAGCTCATATTTGAACTGTAGTTGCAACTTTTCATCCTCTGTATGCATGAATTTTTCGGAATTTTTCGAGAAAGTTTGGTAGGGTAGAAAAATACGTTTTGCTGCTGCTGTTTTTCTGGACAGATTCTGTCCCATTTTGTTTGATGCATGCTTTGAGCTTTTAAGTTGAATCTTTTTGATCCAATTGAGTTTATGAGTAGGCATACAACATTATACACTTTCTGGACATGTCATATGAATTTTTGTTCAAGGATTATATGCAGCAAGGAACCTATTTGTTTATCACTATTAATGCACCCCACAGAAAAGAGATGGGAGAAACGGTGTTTTGAAGTTTTTTCACAGGGATTGGAGGAGATGCACCAAGAGCTATCCAAGGATGGTGAAGACCATAAGCTTGGGGATGTGAAGACAACCCCGCTGGACCTACACACTCTCGGTTTGCACACGTCCAACTTCTGTTTTTCGATCGAAACACTTTATCGCATAAACTTGGAGCGTCGTTTTTTGTTTTTGTTTGAGTCTTGAGAGACCACCACACTATCAATTATATATGAGAGAGCTACTGGAAATATGGGTTGAAATATGTTGGATGCTTTTATAAGATTGGGAAAAGGGATGTTTGACTTGATTTTTAATGATACATATAGTTGCATGATTCATGAGCTTGTTTATGAGTAATAGTTTGCAAATTCTTTTTGTAGAGCTATCACTTATTCATGTTTTGGTGCTGATTGTTATTTACTTGGTTTAACATGGATTAGTTAGTTCTATGGACACTCATGCATGCATCTAGATGGTCAACTTTCTCCCTTTTGCTAGCCCAAAAACTCCAACAAGCAAAAACTTGTTTCCAACACCTTCAACCAAAGTTATTCCAGTGAGTCCACCATATCTACCTATTGGCTTTATGCTATTCCGAGTATGTTTAACATGTTGTTTGTGTTATCTTACCTCTGAATGAAAATGTTTATGTTATTGATTGCAATGGAAAAAATTGGTTATATAGCTCTCACGAACTTGATGCACAATGTTCTTTTATTTGCATAATAAAACTTGACCCATTGTGATTAAGATTATGATGTTTGTGGCTTGATGAATGTTTTGGGTTGGAAGTTAGCCCATATGTGCTGTCACATGGCAAGCTTTCAACACGCTCTTCATCTCATTTAGTTGATATCATGTGCTTTTGTCTATGGATGCTTATCATGTTGAAATAAATGTGGAAATAGAGTGAGTTTAAATGAGTTTGTGTAAATGGTTAGAGAGACGCCTGGGCCGCTAATCTAAGCCATGCATCATTCATGGTGGAAATTTACTTACATACTATGGTGAACCTTCTGTGATACACCTTGCAATAAAAAACTATTCCAAATGGTAAATAAAAAGGGTGTTGAGATTGTTCATTTTGTTTGTTTGTCTTGTCATTTTGATATGGGCTTGTTCCATATCTTGGGACAAGAGGTACCCCAGTTGACGCTCTTGATGATACTATTATGCTTACAATGATATTTAATTGAACTTGCTTTGTTTCCCAAGTTGAGTAACACATGGTGTAAGTACTTGTATTCAAGGGGCATGAGACATTCAACCCATTCTTTATCAAGCACACTACTCATATTTGCTTTCACTTTAACCTTAATCATTCAAGATGCTATGATAGGGGCAATGAGAGCTTGACACCAATGAATACCTTATTGCAATCATTAACTTAAGTAGAAGAGTTTGGAAGTTGGATGAAACTTATGCATGCTTTACCTCTACTCACATATACATCTTTCCAAAGTGTACACCTATCATATTCAGATTTTCATCTACACTCTATGACCATTGTAGGATGTTCTACTTATCATTATGCATACATGTGTTCCATATTACTTGCTACCATGTTACACTTTGTGAACTATCAATGAACATCCTTGTCTTGAATACTTGATATCACTTCATAAACTATTTGCATATTGCTACTCCTTTGAAGAATGAATCATTTGACTATATGTAGCAATAGTAATCATCTTTGATATCCATTGTTAAGTATTAAATTGCAAAGTCCATGTTAGTTTTATCATCTTCATACTCGAGGACGAGCATGGATTAAGCTTGGGGATGTTGATGCATGTAAAATGCATACATGAACTTTGCACTTTAATTGCTTATATTCCAATCATATTTGCATCATATAAGGGTTATATCAATGTTTTATCATGATTTTGGGAATATCATATTTCCTATTTTTATGGAATTAACCCTGCACAGGCAGAAAACCCGTTTTTTATTTTAATGTTTCAGGGACCCAAACGTCAACGAAATCACCTGGAAATTTACGGGCGTCAATATTTGGAAGGAAGAAGACTGTGGGCGAAGGAAGCGAACAAACGGAGGCCGAGGCCAAACGGGGTGGCCCACGCGGCCAGGTACTGTGGCCGCGTGGGACCCACCCGTTTGGGCCTCGTGGCTCCGTTGCCGTCGATCTTCGCTCCACCGACATCGTCTTGACCTAAAAACGCCTATAAAAAAGGTCCCCCGACGTTCTCTGGAAGGAGCGCCGCACAAACACAGAAACACCGAAACGGAGATCAGGAGCTGCAGATTGGAGGGGGAAAACTCCGGCGGGGCGCTGCCGGCGTGGTCTCCATCTTCTCCATCGACTTCTCCACCGTCTCCATGATGAAGAGGGAGTAGTCCACCTCTGGACTATGGGTTTGTGGAAGTAACTTATGTATCTCTCCTCTCTTGAGCTTCACTAATTAGCACCGTATGAGCTGCTGAACATGATTACGGTCACCGTTGTAATACCTTTGTGGTGGATCTTTATGAGTTAATATATGTTTGAGATTGCAATGTTTGTTTCAGTTATGAGTATAGATGCATATTATGTACCCCGTTCTTGTCTACTTGTTTTGATCAAGCATGTTTATGAGAGCGTGTGTGGGGGAACGTGTGCATTAGTTGGAGTAACGGGGGGTGGCTAGTGCAGTGAACGTGAGAGAAAGTTCTGCGATCCACTTTGGTATCTTTACCTTACTTTGTTACCTCACTAGGGATAAACTAAAATACCATGCTACCGGGGATGTGGGCGTGACCATTGCCACTACTCCATGACTAGATCTAGCATGTTCTTATTTTCACTTCATGTCATGATACTTAATGCTATACTCTGAGTTATCTTAATTACTGAGGTGTTATGATTTAGTTCGCATCTTGGTGGAGTATAAGAGAGGTTAATAACCAAAAGATCTCTATGTTAGGACGTGATGCCCATATATCTAAGTAACTTGTTATCAAACCCTGTGTTGCAATCTCATATGTTAACTTGTGTGTTCCATTGTCTACCACTTTATAAAGAGAGAGTGCATTTGTGAAACCATGAACCCCAGTCCATTTTTAATCATAAGAAACACCTTTCCAACACCATATACCACTTTTCTATTTTCAGCCATCATTAAATCCGAAAATACAAAAATACTTTTCATCTTGCATACATCATTCAAAAACCCAAAAATATCATTTACATTGCATCCACCATCATTGCATATTTATTTCTTGTTTGCATTGCATAACTATCCTGATATCATTCTTACACCTTGTGCTTGACAACCACAGGTGAGGTTGAGGACCAAAACATCTAACCTTGTTTTGTAGGTAACCAAAAGAAGGATAAGAAGATAAATCTACCACTTCAGATTCCCCGAGAGTTCGATATTAAACCCTCGAGTCACCCCTCGTGGGGAAAACTGTCTTCCACTTACTATACACTCTGCACTTGGAGTCTCAACCTAATCCCGTTTATTTTGCAGGTATCAAAGCCTTGCTCTTCGGGACCATCAGCGAGTGACTCACTCCAGCTAGCCAATCAGGAACAAGTACGTGGATCGTGTGTTTCCTTCGAGAGCTCGGAGCCGTTGGATCAAGCAAGTGACTCCCTCCAGCTAGCCAATCAGGAACAAGTACACGGATCGTGTGTTTCCTTCGAGAGCTTGGGAGCCGTTGGATCCAGCGAGTGACTCCCTCCAGCTAGCCAATCAAGAACAAGTACCTTCGAGGGAGATAAGTGCGGTGTGTGAAGCTCGTCACACCTCGGAGTCTCAAGATGTCTCTAACAACCTCCCACCACACTCTAAGCATATTATGTGACACCACCCAGGTTTTGGTGTGGTTCCGACACTCCGAAGAAACCGCTTCCGTCGAACCCCCCCCCCCCAGATTTGACAGCAAGTCAACCGTGTCGTCTACCCCTTCCACGGGCGTCGAAAGGGGGTAGCTCCGAGGACTTTTATACTTGGTTGTGCTAGGTTTGGTCATATGAACATTTGGAACCAGTTTGGCCCAATGGTTCCACATGATTCCATCCGTTGCACGCGATATGGGAGTTTCCACCTAGAAGACCAGAACCTTCGAGGGAGATAAGTGCGGTGTGTGAAGCCGGTCACACCTCGGAGTCTCAAGATGTCTCTAACAACCTCCCACCACACTCTAATGCATATAATGTGACACCACCCAGGTTTTGGTGTGGTTCCGACACCCCGAAGAAACCGCTCCGTCGAACCCCCCCCAGATTTGACCGCAAGTCAACCGTGTCGTCTACCCCTTCCACAGGCGTCGAAAGGGGGTAGCTCCGAGGACTTTTATACTTGGTTGTGCTAGGTTAGGTCATATGAACATTTGAAACAAAGTTTGGCCCCATGGTTCCACATGATTCCATCCGTTGCACGCGATATGGGAGTTTCCACCTAGAAGACCAGAACCTTCGAGGGAGATAAGTGCGGTGTGTGAAGCCGGTCACACCTCGGAGTCTCAAGATGTCTCTAACAACCTCCCACCACACTCTAATGCATATTATGTGACACCACCAGGTTTTGGTGTGGTTCCGACACCCCGAAGAAACCGCTTCCGTCGAACCCTCTAGATTTGACCGCAAGTCAACCGTGTCGTCTACCCCTTCTACGGGCGTCGAAAGGGGTAGCTCCGAGGACTTTTATACTTGGTTGTGCTAGGTTAGGTCATATGAATATTTGGAACCCAGTTTGGCCCATGGTTTCACATGATTCCATCCGTTCACGCCATATGGGAGTTTCCACCTAGAAGACCAGAACCTTCGAGGGAGATAAGTGCGGTGTGTGAAGCCGGTCACACCTCGTAGTCTCAAGATGTCTCTAACAACCTCCCACCACACTCTAATGCATATTATGTGACACCATCCAGGTTTTGGTGTGGTTCTGACACCCCGAAGAAACCGCTTCCGTCGAACCCCCCCCCCTCCCAGATTTGACCGCAAGTCAACCGTGTCGTCTACCCCTTCCACAGGCGTCGAAAGGGGGTAGCTCCGAGGACTTTTATACTTGGTTGTGCTAGGTTAGGTCATATGAACATTTGGAACCCAGTTTGGCCCCATGGCTCCACATGATTCCATCCGTTGCACGCGATATGGGAGTTTCCACCTAGAAGACCAGAACCATCGAGGGAGATAAGTGCGGTCTGTGAAGCCGGTCACACCTCGGAGTCTCAAGATGTCTCTAACAACCTCCCACCAAACTCTAATGCATATTATGTGACACCACCCAGGTTTTGGTGTGGTTCCGACACCCGAAGAAACCGCTTCCGTCGAACCCCCCTAGATTTGACCGCAAGTCAACCGTGTCGTCTACCCCTTCCACGGGCGTCGAAAGGGGTAGCTCCGAGGACTTTTATACTTGGTTGTACTAGGTTAGGTCATATGAATATTTGGAAACCAGTTTGGCCCCATGGTTTCCCATGATTCAATCCGTTGCACGCGATATGGGAGTTTCCACCTAGAAGACCAGAACCTTCGAGGGAGATAAGTGCGGTGTGTGAAGCCGGTCACACCTCGGAGTCTCAAGATGTCTCTAACAACCTCCCACCACACTCTAATGCATATTATGTGACACCACCCAGGTTTTGGTGTGGTTCCGACACCCCGAAGAAACCGCTTCCGTCGAACCCCCCTAGATTTGACCGCAAGTCAACCGTGTCGTCTACCCTTCCACGGGCGTCGAAAGGGGGTAGCTCCGAGGACTTTTATACTTGGTTGTGCTAGGTTAGGTCATATGAACATTTGGAACCCAGTTTGGCCCCATGGTTTCACATGATTCCATCCGTTGCACGCGATATGGGAGTTTCCACCTAGAAGACCAGAACCTTCGAGGGAGATAAGTGCGGTGTGTGAATCCGGTCACACCTCGGAGTCTCATGATGTCTCTAACAACCTCCCACCACACTCTAATGCATATTATGTGACACCACCCAGGTTTTGGTGTGGTTCCGACACCCCGAAGAAACCGCTTCCGTCGAACCCCCCCCCCCCTAGATTTGACCGCAAGTCAACGTGTCGTCTACCCCTTCCACGGGCGTCGAAAGGGGTAGCTCCGAGGACTTTTATACTTGGTTGTGCTAGGTTAGGTCATATGAACATTTGGAACCCAGTTTGGCCCCATGGTTTCACATGATTCCATCCGTTGCACGCGATATGGGAGTTTCCACCTAGAAGACCAGAACCTTAGAGGGAGATAAGTGCGGTGTGAAGCCGGTCACACCTGTAAGATGTCTCTAACAACCTCCCACCACATTCTAGTGCATATTATGTGACACCACCTAGCATTTGGTGTGGTTCCGACACCCCGAAGAAACCGCTTCCGTCGAACCCCCCTAGATTTGACCGCAAGTCAACCGTGTCGTCTACCCCTTCGACGGGCGTCGAAAGGGGGTAGCTCCGAGGACTTTTATACTTGGTTGTGCTAGGTTAGGTCATATGAATTATTTGGAACCCAGTTTGCCCCATGGTTTCACATGATTCCATCCGTTGCACGCGATATGGGAGTTTCCACCTAGAAGACCAGAACCTTCGAGGGAGATAAGTGCGGTGTGTGAAGCCGGTCACACCTCGGAGTCTCAAGATGTCTCTAACAACCTCCCACCACACTCTAATGCATATTATGTGACACCACCCAGGTTTTGGTGTGGTTCCGACACCCCGAAGAAACCGCTTCCGTTGAACCCCCCTAGATTTGACCGCAAGTCAACCGTGTCGTCTACCCCTTCCACGGGCGTCGAAAGGGGGTAGCTCCGAGGACTTTTATACTTGGTTGTGCTAGGTTAGGTCATATGAACATTTGGAACCCAGTTTGGCCCCATGGTTTCACATGATTCCATCCGTTGCACGCCATATGGGAGTTTCCACCTAGAAGACCAGAACCTTCGAGGGAGATAAGTGCGGTGTGTGAAGCCGGTCACACCTCGGAGTCTCAAGATGTCTCTAACAACCTCCCACCACACTCTAATGCATATTATGTGACAGCACCCAGGTTTTGGTGTGGTTCCGACACCCGAAGAAACCGCTTTTCCGTCGAACCCCCCCCCCCAAGATTTGACCGCAAGTCAACCGTGTCGTCTACACCTTCCACGGACGTCGAAAGGGGGTAGCTCCGAGGACTTTTATACTTGGTTGTGCTAGGTTAGGTCATATGAACATTTGGAACCCAGTTTGGCCCCATGGTTTCACATGATTCCACCCGTTGCACGCGATATGGGAGTTTCCACCTAGAAGACCAGAACCTTCGAGGGAGATAAGTGCGGTGTGTGAAGCCGGTCACACCTCGGAGTCTCAAGATGTCTCTAACAACCTCCCACCACACTCTAATGCATATTATGTGACACCACCCAGGTTTTGGTGTGGTTCCGACAACCCGAAGAAACCGCTTCCGTCGAACCCCCCCCCCAGATTTGACCGCAAGTCAACGTGTCGTCTACCCCTTCCACGGGCGTCGAAAGGGGGTAGCTCCGAGGACTTTTATACTTGGTCGTGCTAGGTTAGGTCATATGAACATTTGGAACCCAGTTTGGCCCCATGGTTTCACATGATTCCATCCGTTGCACGCGATATGGGAGTTTCTACCTAGAAGACCAGAACCTTCGAGGGAGATAAGTGCGGTGTGTGAAGCCGGTCACACCTGTAGATGTATCTAACAACATCCCACCACATTCTAGTGCATATTCTGTGACACCGCCCATGTTTTGGTGTGGTTCCGACACCCGAAGAAACCGCTTCCGTCGAACCCCCCCCCCCCCCAGATTTGACCGCAAGTCAACCGTGTCGTCTACCCCTTCCACGGGCGTCGAAAGGGGGTAGTTCCGAGGACTTTTATACTTGGTTGTGCTAGGTTAGGTCATATGAAAATTTGGAACCCAGTTTGGCCCCATGGTTTCCCATGATTCAATCCGTTGCACGCGATATGGGAGTTTCCACCTAGAAGACCAGAACCTTCGAGGGAGATAAGTGCGGTGTGTGAAGCCGGTCACACCTCGGAGTCTCAAGATGTCTCTAACAACCTCCCACCACACTCTAATGCATATTATGTGACACCACCCAGGTTTTGGTGTGGTTCCGACACCCCGAAGAAACCGCTTCCGTCGAACCCCCCCGATTTGACCGCAAGTCAACCGTGTCGTCTACCCCTTCCACGGGCGTCGAAAGGGGGTAGCTCCGAGGACTTTTATACTTGGTTGTGCTAGGTTAGGTCATATGAACATTTGGAACCCAGTTTCGCCCCATGGTTTCACATGATTCCATCCGTTGCACGCGATATGGGAGTTTCCACCTAGAAGACCAGAACCTTCGAGGGAGATAAGTGCGGTGTGTGAAGCCGGTCACACCTCGGAGTCTCAAGATGTCTCTAACAACCTCCCACCACACTCTAATGCATATTATGTGACACCACCCAGGTTTTGGTGTGGTTCCGACACCCCGAAGAAACTGGCGCCAAAACAGCACACGTCGGAGAGACGGAAGAGCGGGAATAATGTAAACTTTGCCAAGAAGGTTTCTCGGCGAAGTTTTAGCTGTCGGCGAAGAGTTGGCACGTACTGAATTTATTTTGCCGCCCACCTTGTTTGCTGAGAGGAAGGCTCGGCGAGCAGCCACACCCGGCGAAGAAATGGCGCGGAACGAAATTTTCTTTCCCGCCCATGTCTTCGCCGAGTACCGCCGAACGATGCTCCCGGCGAACATCTGACGGAAATGACGGCAAATGTCAAAACTTTCGCGCGCACAATTTGCCGAGCGCGGCTCTCGGCGAAGAAAAGAAGGCAACATTTTTTTCCCCTGTCGCCTCTTTGCCGAGTGCGAAACTCGGCGAAATTCACGCATTGCCGCAGGAAGGTATGTCCCAATGGCAGGCGCCACGTTGTCAGCCGTTTCGCTGAGATCGGCGCGTTGCCGAGTGTTTTTTGCGGTCTTTGCCGAGATTATTTTCTTCGCCGAGATCTTCATCGACGCTGTGCCGGCGAATGTGGTGTTTGCCGAGTGGTCTGATCTGCGCCGAGTATTTTCTGTTCTGTGTCGGCGTAGGATGTGTTCGCCGACACTCCCCGAGATTTGGCACTCGGCGAATCCGAGACCACTCGGCAGAGAGTGATTTTCCAGTAGTGACACACCTTCCCTTCCACGCGGCAGTACCAAATTCTTCTTGGAAGTCGTGCAGCTCTCATCACGAGCACAAAGCCAGCACACATCGTTGCCTCCGCCGGTCAGCCTTCTTCCTCCATCCTCCTCTCACTCCCAAGGGAACCTATCTTCGATGGGGCGCCGCCGTACCAAGAAGCGTTCATCGTCGGGGGAGCTCACCTTGCCGGTGGACGCGGAGGCTGAGCTCCGCAGCGACGACCTTGGCTTCCTTGGCTCCTTCTACGAGGTCACAATCACCGGCCACCTGACCTCCAGCGGCCAATATATACACGGTCGTCTACTCCACCCTCGAGGCCCACGACGGCGGGCCGCTCCAGGAGACCGTGGCCGCCGCCAACGTGCGTCCGCGGCCGCCCCGGGCTGGGAGGAGGCGGGGGTTCGAGGTCCACGAGGCCGTCGAGGCCTTCCACAACAAGGGGTGGTGGGCCGGCGTGGTCACCGCCGTTCAGCCGCCGGTGGCCGGCGCGCCGAGGGTGTACAAGTTCGCGTTCCCGACGTCGCGGGAAACCATGGAGTTCGAGGAGACGGCGCTGCGGACGCACCGCGTGTTCCAAAGTGGCCGTTGGGTCCCATATGCAGAGGTGGTAAGTGCGCTTAGCTTAATTAGACAGTCCAGATGCCTAATTAGTACTCCCTCCGTTCCAAATTAATTGACTTCCATTTGTCCACATGTCGATGTATCTAAACATGTTACATGTATAGATACATTCATATTTGGATAAATGGAAGTCATTTAATTTGAAACGGAGGGAGTATGCGCTTGATCAGAGGAAGTTACCTACAGAGCTAAATTAATATGAATACATCTTCTGTTATTTCTTATTCATACAAGCTCTGAACAATGAATGTACTTCAGTTTTAAGATTCTGTAAAGACATGGCCATTTGATACACAGGCATGTTAGGCTCGCTTAAGAATGGGTTAAGATTACTCTTACCAGATCTGTCGAATACTGATGCAAGTGTAACAATTTTACAAACCAAGAACGATCATTGCCTCTTTTCCCGAAATGCACTGAAATTGAAGGCTTCTTTTGAACCTTGCTCGTATTGGTACCATTCTTTTTTTAAAGACAGTCAATGATGTCTTTCTCCAATTCCTCATTTGAGTTTTTTAGGTGTGTATTTATCATGTAAACATGCAATCTTCTTCGAGTTAGTACTAATTTGAGTTTGCTGATCTGTGTATTTAGTCAAACTAGACATTTGCCAGTTAAGCTATGACAAATGTTTCTAAAAACTAATGACAACCATTTGGTGGTTTTACTTCTGAAAATTTACTGATTAGGTGATTATATAACTATATTGACTCGTCTTGCTACCTTGAAAGTAAAAGGATTATACCCAGCTACAGTATTACACGCAGGTGTGTATGCCCTTATCTTTTATGAACAATTTTTAGTATTTAGAGTTTTATATGCACGACCAGATCATGGATTGTATAGATTGCAATTTTATTTACATCTTCAAATAAAAATTAATCCTTGGATTAATAATAGCCAAGTCCGAAACTTTTATAAGTTAAAAGTTACATCGTAGTAAACAAAAGGAACTTAATTGCCTGCTTGATTTCTAAAGACTTAAAATGGACAAATCTCTTACTATTCATTTTCAACTATGTGACCGGTCCATGTATTTTTTTGAATTTTACCGGTCCATGTTTTAATAGTGGATTCTGTTTTACGCTTGTATTAAGGCAGGCATTTGCTAATTAACACTCAGGTCACACGGCATGGAGTGTAGGAAGCTGACTTTACACACCACCCTCATTTGAGTTTTTCAGGTGTATTAATCATGTGTAGTTGTGACCTTTGTTGAGTTATTACTAATTTTAGTCTATATACTAAATTTGAGCACTGCTCTGTGTACTTAGTCAAACTAGCCAGATGCTAGTTTTCGATAAAGGGAGTTATTGTTGACCCAAATGTCGAATAATTTCATTATTAATTGTTTCTTTAAAAATAATGATAGCAAGTTCATCGTTTAACATACGAATGTACAGATTAAGGGGACTATATTAACTTGTCTTGCTAACTTGAAATTAAAAAGATGTGAGTGGGTCATTTCAAATAAACAAGGGCTGACCAATAGTTTGTATCTTTTCTTTCACACTTGTGAGGTTATAAGAAGCTACAGAAAAAACTGGGCAAATTTCCAAGCGTCAGCACCACTGCTATATGTTTAGCCATATCTTGATAAGTGATATTAGAAGAAAAAAAATACAGTAATGCATTCTCAACACACCATAGTCAATACTTCATCTTCGTTTTTTCCTCGACAACAAGTCTTTGGAATTGTTACTTGGCCATTTTACTGTCGAATTGGCAAGCATCTGTCTTTTGAGACTCATGGATTTGTGTACGCTCTTATTTTGTCTATTGGGATATGGTAGGATCAATCTGTATAATTTTTTTACTGTCCTTCTTTTGATAAATTCAAGTTCATAAATTTGCGTTTGAAGTGCTCATATGTGGAGAATTTTTAAACATGGGACTGCCTTGTTGAAGAGCTGTTTTTTTTCCTCCGACATTAGTTTGAAGAATGAAGTGAACAGTTTTAGAATACAAAGAACACCCTTAGAATCATAAAACAATATTCTTTGGCTGTTGCTGTGTGCAGGGTGATGGACGTCCTTTGTTTCATGAGGGAACCCAAGTTGAAGTGAGTGGGTCTGCAAAAAGCTTCGGCAAATCCTGGCGTCCAGCTTCTGTTCTGAAAGTGATTGGTGCTTCATATTTCTTAGTAAAGTACACGCATATTGGACACCAAGGGGAATCAGCCACTGAGATTGTAGATTCTCAATATATTCGGCCAGCGTACACCGCCCGTAAGTACATGTTTTCTCAATCTTCTCTCGGGTTGAGGTGATGCATGAAGGTAGCTGGTGGCCTTGTGTTATTATGGAGGTTTTAGGTGGTGGAATTGACAAGTATGTAGTAAAACTTGAGAGTTATGAGACAGACGTGGAAGACGTGGAATGTTTGGATGTGTTGACGGTTGAAAATACGCAGCTAAGGCGGCATGTTCGCTGGGACGGTAAAACCTGGTTACACCGCCTGAAAGAGGTAAAAATAGCTAGCACACATGTCTCCTGCTATTCTTTGATGGTGTTTTTGAATTGGATGGGGCATGAAGTGTCATTAGTTTTACTACAATATCTATTATTTCATAGCATTTTTTAAAATGTTTCAAGGAGCAGAAATCTTCAGTCAATCTATAGTTCATTACGCAATGCTTATTCCTGGGTTAATCACTGACTCCTTCCATCTCACTGATAGACTAGATCATGTTACGATGTCTGCATCTTGTATGTTTACATAAAAACCAGAATCATGTCGCCCAATGCCTAGAATGCCTATTCCGCCGTCGAAGCTAGAAAGATTTTATTCAATGTCACTTGACCTGTGTTGAAGATTGTACATTCAGCAACAAGTATAGTATGACTGTGTACTCATGTGTTCTTTTCCTATGCCCAATTTGTTTTAACCAAAATATTATCCTTAATGATTATTTTGAATCAAAATTATGTCCAAGACGCTTTTTTGGGATGAGAATTGTATCACTCATGATTGTGCAATATCTTTTCATTTCAGAAATCTGCTATCTTTCATTTCTGAGATAGAACGCTAGCATTCCATTAACAAGAACCGGCGGAATCGCCGGACACAGCCGGCATTGCATCAGCAGGAAAATTATCAAGCCTAATGAAATTCAGCTGTAGCCGAAACTTTTTTCGATAAGCTGTAGCCGAAACTTGATCTCCCTGATCGAACAGGGCCCCCAGCCTTTTGGAGGATCTGGCAATCCGTTACGAACTTAACTAACCAACAACCACACAACCCAATACTACCGATAGCAAAACGGACGGACGTGGACGACTGGACATCGCACGGACGGTATAGATCTGGTTCAGAGCGCCGATTTGATGATGGCGGGGTGCAGCTGCAGCAGCTTGCCCATCTCCTCCTCAAACTTGTCCATGGTGTGGCCGGGCAGGCAAATGGTAATCACCATTCCTTCCTCACCCTTGGCGTTCTTGAACGGGATGAGGAAGCTTCCAATACCTGAGACGTCCGCCGGTCCGCCGTACACGGGGCTGCCCCACCCGAAGTCTAGCTCGCTGAACCCGGCCTTGGTCACGTCGGAGGCAAGGTACATGCGCGCCCGCGTGAAGCACGGCCGCCCTCGCTGCACCATCAGGTCCGCCGTCGACCGCATGTACTCCATGTCCACCTTCTCCTTGGCCTCGTTCCACTAGTAGAAAAAGGACCTCTAGTCGCGGTTCCAGAGCCCCTTTAGTCGCGGCTGGGCAACCGCGACTAAGCAGGCGGGACTAAAGCCCCCCCCCCCCCTCTTTAGTCGCGGCGGGTTCCGAACCGGGACTAGAGGTCCCTCCACGTGGGGACGTGGGGACGTGGTGTGTTGGGACCTTTAGTCCCGGTTGGTAGCACCAACCGGGAAGGGTTTTTGGGTTTTTTTTTCGATTTAATTGCAGGGTTTAGGGTTTATATATGCCGGGGTTTGGTTATAGGTTCCCGTGTCCCATGTCGTAACCGTGGTTTCACTAGTAACCCTTCCCGTAACGGTAACCGGTAACCGTTACGGTGACGGTGACCGTTACGGTGACGGTTACGGTAACCGTTACGGTAACGGTGACGGTTACCGTAACGTTTTCCACGTCGTAATCGTTCCCGTGTCGTATGAAGTCGATGCACATATTTATAACACATACAATTAAATTAAGTAATACTTTTAGATCGTTGTCAAGAGTTGATGCGCCAAGAGTTATCGTAGTACAAGAGTTGAAGCAAAACAACAAGTTATTTACACGCTTTCATGCTTTCAGCATCGTAGTACTCTCCTTTCTCCGATAAGGCCTCCGAAAGGTAAAATCCCGCCAATTCCTCTCCAATTGCTTTGAAGCGGTGCTCGAATGGTAGCTTGCAGCGCTTTTTTGACAACTCTGCACTTTTCATATTCCATTTCTCGGTGACTAGTACATGTACATACTCGCAAACGAAGTATGCACATAACTCAGTTCCCTTTGGTTGCTCCAAGCAAGACTATACAAGAATAGATTTCAATCAATAATAATGAAGTATGCATGAGAATGTTGTGTGGACGTAGGTAGCAGTACTTACCTTGTTCAACTTCCAATCCAGCTTTTTGGGCCACCCACCTGCAGGATCTTCCTCGACAAACCTTTTCCAAACGCTGCCCGACAAAGAACATTCACAAATAATTTATTCGTTAATGACTTGACATGAAGATATGAATGACAGAGGCGGTAAGAAATGAATGTACCTTGCTAGGAAGTCGAAACAACTCCTGTATTTGTCAGGATGATACCTCAATGAGTCAAGTGAATGAATAAGTCCTTTGCGATGTTCAATGACAAGAAGAATCCAGTGGTAGCTGCGCACAGTCATGCATAACTCATCAGTTAAACTTAACATCGGGTGAGCAAATTAGAATGTGTAGAAGACACTAAAACTTACCCGAAGTGGTAAGGCCAATATATAGTTCTTTTGTCGCTGTATCGCTTGAACACCCTTAGCAAATCATCCGGTGTGTTCTTGTTATACAAGGGATCTATTATGGTTGCTTCGTTATATTTATCCGGGTCAATGAACCCAATGTCATGCTGGTTCAGCTTTTTGAGCTCGAGCATCTTTAATCTGCATAATATAGCACACAAAAGATTAAAGTGTTGCTTCGTTATATTTATCCGGGTCAATGAACCCAATGTCATGCTGAACACGCTAGATTAGTGTTTGTTGAAGAATGAAAGTTACCTGGAAGAGGAGGAGCGGAGTGCCCAGTATTCCGGTCGACCCAGGGACGTTGAAGAGCAGCTCTTCGAGGCACGGGAAGGGCGGCTGCGGGACATTGCCGAACTGCTCGAGACGGACGTCGGTGTCCGCCTCGATGAACAAAACGCCCTCACCGGTGCAGTCGACTCGACGGCCAGCTTGATCCCCTCGAGCTCCCTCAGCCTACCGGCGAACGGGTAATAGTGCACGAGGGCCCTCGCCACAGCGTCCCGGATAACCACGGCGGGCTCTTTGCCGCTCATGGACGGGTCTTGGCGGTAGAACTGGATATTGGGGGTGTGCCTCCGAAGACCGGCCTGGTCGTCGATGTCCGAGAGCCGCTTCAGCTCCCGCGGCGTCGGCCCAGCCGGCACCAACAGCTCCGCCGGCTTCCTTCGAACCGTGAACCTCAAAGGTGCCGTGGAGATCGCCATGCGCGATGATTCTCAGCTGATGCACGAGGACAAATATAAGCAGAGGTGATCGTGCGCGCGAGCTCTGTGTGTTTGTCCCTCTGAATTCAAATTGTTCACAAAAATCGTAATTTTTTGCCCGGTAAATGAGTAAATCGATTTACCGGGATGCTCAGGATTTGCTGTGACTTAATTCGTCTTCGTCGCCATGCTATTCAATCCTTGATATTTGATATAGACAGGCCGTTGTCACTGACCGTGATTCAAACCTTGATATTTGATATAGACAGGCCGCTATCACTGACCGTGAGATATATTCTGAAAATTAGGAGCAGCCGGTTGGAAACAAGGATCAGTGAGATGACTTGGTGGGTGTGTTGTGGTGAGACGCTATCCATGCATGTGCGAGCAAGGTGCAGACAGACTCTGTTTCTTATGTTGACCAGTGAATCATGTCAGTTATGAGCTAATGAGTTGATGACTTCTATGCACGTGTATAGATTTCATCCTATGTGATATGAATTTGACTTATTCTGGCCAGATCTACTTGTTTCCCATATTGAACTGGAGTTCGCGTTGATTTGTCAATTCTGAGCTAATGAGTTTTGTTTGTTTCTCGTATTGTACTGGGTATGAATGCCATTGCCCATGTGGTTTGCTTTGATTTGGTCAATTCTGAGTTAATTATAGTTACAAGGTAAACTAATCAACATCATCTTATCAGATAATGTTGTATATGGTTGGATTCGTATCATACTATATACTTTTAATTTTTTTCAGTCAATTCTATGGAGATAACTATTGGAGCAGGCTTGCTCTCTTATAGCGCACAATATTGACTTATTTAAGTCAGTTTATCAGCTAATAATGACTTCTAGAGCCCAACGATTCATTGTTCGAATTGTATCATGTGGTGGGGGATTTGTTTTGCTTGTAGATCCGAGTGAATGAAGCTCACAAGTTAACTACTTTTTTATGTTTCTCTTAGTGTTACAAGTGAATTTTATTTTTCGAACCATGCAAGAGAGCTACATATGCTATATTTAGATTAGGAGAAGCCAAAGAAAGGAAAAGCCTACACATCATGGCACTTCAGCAAGGAAGGAGCAGCAGAAGGAAGTTTAAACTACTTTTGCGACCTACCAATCTAGTTAACCCTTCAGCACACCAACTATACCACAGCAAAGTTGTAAGAGAAATAATAGAAACGAATCTGATCAAAAGAAGCAATTCAGTTTGTTATATGTGCAATGCAAGAGATGAGGTAGTACCTGCAGTATAGAAATTTGCATAGGGATAATACATTTAGAAACTCTTGAATTATCTTCTACCAATATAGTTGAATTGCAGAGACTCAAGCTGGTAGATGAAGTCACGAGAAACTTACGATAGAAAGATCACATTTGTGTCCTCATCATACGTTGGCATTAGGACATATTTTTGCCACACCCAGGCACAGGGGTTGTGAAAACAGCTCATTCAGTTGGACGGTGTTCTGTTTCACCCATGCGACACCATTATTACAGTTGGATTTCCTCACCCATAACTGAATATTCGGTGTTGCCATTATCCTCTCCATGTAAGATCTGAAAGTTCTGCACGACGTAGCGACGACCAGTAGCATAGGGCCCTGTCGGCTTCTCAATCACAGCAAGTGTCACCCTTTGAAAATCAAACTCGAGGATATCGCCTCCATCAAGCAGACAACAAAGTGCATTCCCAACCAATATGCTAGGCCTCGTAACAGAAATAGAATATGTAGTCGATGTGGAGATAATATCTCCCCATACACCACCCTTGGATTCATATATGTAAACCATTGCCCTTGTGTCTTGAGCATCATGGCATGCACATGCCAGTTTGTATGGGTTCATGTGGCAATCGATGTGCATGTGCTGATTGTCGCCGGCAGTACACAACACAACGGCGTTGCGGGTGAACTTATCTTTGTCATGCTCGAACCCTGGTGGAAAAGCCACGTGGCGATGGACACCACTAAGGGGTTCCACAAGACGTCCTCGTGACGCTTGGCGAGAAAGAGTGTGTCATGTGGCGGCAACCAAGGAAGGAGAATGAGAGGTATCCTCCCAAGGTGTTCGACGATTCCGAACCAAGGAGGTTCATCGGTCTGGCACAGAGTATTGATAACAACCCAAAAATCGGTCGCTTCCAGAGCCACTGGATCGAAATCCGACGTACAGAATCTGTTGTTGCACAGTTTTGCACTTAAACCCCTCACGTTTTGGTAACTCAACCCGTAGTACCAAGTTTGTCCACTTAAACGAAAGGGTATATCCCTTTGCCCCTAATGTTGGTCATATTTACGGCCGGCATGCCATTATGGTGATTTACGCTATGGCACAGAGTATTGCAACAAAATTCGTCAGTTTCGCGTATAGAAAAAAATATACTATTACAACAAAATAATCATAACATTTTTTAAAAAGTAGAGCTACATAAGTAAGTGGCTAAACAACATTTTTTTTGCTAAAAATATCAAGCCTTTGCAACATATGGCATCTGCTTTCTCAACAAAAATTGTACGTGTTTGTTACATTTTGAAATAACCTGTGCTACATCGAATAATTTAGGGAAAAACAAAGTTGTGTAAAACTCCCAGGTAAGCATTGCAACATCTCACGTGTTCTTTTGCTACAAAACTCATACGTGTTTGTTACAAAATTAACTAGCTTATGCAACGCGAAAACTTGCCCACGGCGGATCACATCTCGTCGAACCTTTGCAACATATGGCATATGCTTCCTCAACAAAACTCGTACGTGTTTGTTACATTTTGAAATATCGTGTGCTACATCAAAAACTCCGGGGCAACCCCAAACTTGTGTAAAACTCCTAGGTAAGCATTGCAACATCTCGCGTGTACTTTTGCTACAAAACTCATATGTGTTTGGTACAAAAGTAACTAGCTTACGCAACATCGAGAAATTCACACGAAAACTTGCCCACGGCGGATCACATCTCGTCGAACCTTTGCAACATATGGCATATGCTTCCTCAACAAAACTCGCCACCAATTTGGCTAGCCGAAGAACGTCGGCGCTAGATCCGGGTGACCCGCCCGTTCCCACTACTCCATTGTCTTCTAGGAAAGTCGTAGTTGTAGCACTTAGAGAGGGATCGGAAGTGTAGGCTCGGACGGCTCCATCTTCGAGCAGTGGTGGAGGATGGGAAAAAAATGAGGTCAGGCGAAGTTTAAAGCATACAAACGTTTTGTGAAAAAATGTGACAGAATACAATCAGATGCGTACGTATACAAACGTTTTTGCGTACGTATACAAAAATCAAGGTAGGGCGGCTGCTCTACCTTGCCCTAGGTCCTCCGCCACTGTCTTCGAGTACGATAGACGCCGAATATGTTTGGAGTGGTCGTCGGCATGCCCGGTCAAAGCAAATAAAGTTACTAATAATTTTATTTGGCACCATGTAATCAAATGAATGTAGAGATGCCATCTCCTCTCAGTACATGTGGCAACAGTAGCAAGTTGCGACCATAAATAGAGATGCATTTATTAAGCTGCATGGGGCTCCTAACACAACACCAGGTAAAAAAGCTGGAAAAAAAACCGTGCGTACACGTGAACTGTGGTCTACCACGTACGGTACGTGGAAAATGCGAGAGACTAGTCACGCATGAGGTTGGGTGACTTTGTGCTTCAAAGTCACGGTTGGACTTTTGTGTAATCTCAGCCTTTTAAAATCAATCCAATGGATATAGATTGATGTATTATGCAAACTTAAAATTCAAATTGCCCTGATTTTTTTGAAAAAAATCCAGTAAATCGTATATGTTGTATTACGCATTCTGGTCAAGTTTTATCAAATTTCGACATAAGGTTTGTGAATAAACCTCGTTTTAAGTTCAAATTTGGTGTGGAACTTAAAACATGATTTATTCATAAACCGTATGTCCGAATCTAACAAAAAAAATCCAGAATGTATAATGCGACAGATAAAGTTTACTGGAAGTTTTTCAATTTTTTCTGGGCACTTTGGATTTTGAGTTGTTTACATAGATCTATCCATGTTTCGTTTTTAAATACTGAGATTGCAGCAAAGTTCAGCCATGACTTTTAAGAACAAAGTCACTACTCAAGCTGAGTCCCGCATGATGGGGACAAGGAGAGTGCAGCGACACTGCGACAGCGACGTACGGGAGGAAGACGCGCTAGCAAGTCGAGGCGGCCGATTACAAGTGTTTTCCTTTTTTTTTTGAGTAAATAATTCCAACTCACTTCTCCTCCCTCAAAAAGAAAAACTTTCCTCTGCAGGTCGCCGGCGGTCGTATCCGGGCGACCGACAGCCCTCAGCCAGCCGTCGCCGCCGCCGCCGGCGACCTCGGTGCCACGATTGGAGTTCAGACCACCCCTTCTCCTTCCTCTGTTTCTCGATTTCCTTATTTTCTCTTCCCAGCATTTTCTGCCTGAAAACCCTATCCTGATTTGCCTCTCTATTCCCCAGTATTTTCTACAGCGGGAGGAGATAGATTGATGATGGATCCCGTAGCTGAGCTTCCCCAAGGCCAAAGGTAACATTCTTTTCCTCTCTCTGTTCCGAGTTGCAACCCAGATCCCGGTCAGATTCGCCAATCAAATGTCATTTTCCCCTGTTTCTTTGTGTGCCCGGCAGTTTTTATGTCAATTCCTCCACACATTAGCTAGAGCTAGTTGCATACCTATATGTGACCATTTCTGTACAAAGGACTATGCCCTGCTTCCTACAACTACATAACATAGCTTGCACAGAAAACAGAATTATACGAGAACGGGGAGATACTTCATACAATGCAAACGAAAGGACGTTGGTCCAAAGCAGAGGAGTGTTTCGCATGACTTAATCTTGCTAAGTTCACAGCAGACCAGCAATTCGCATAAATGACATAGTTATGAGATTTAATTTCCCCATCTTACTTCTCAAGTCTCCTCTAGTCCTCTGATGAATTCCTATATAAAATGTGCGTGCTCCAATCTTTTTTTAAAATTATAACTTATTAGCACCAGCTGGATAAAACAAATAAGAATCGAATGTTCACATGCAGGGATAAGTAAAAAGTGTGTAAGGAAGCTCCGCTGACCTCCGCCGTTCAACCCTGCCCCGACCTCCGACGAGCTCGTTCGCCAAAGAACTAGATCCCCCCGGCGACCGACGGCGGTGCTCCCGGACAAACGGTGAGCATATGTACTTGCTGTTACTTAGGCAACTCTGGGGCGGGGAAGCAGTTTTGTCCGGCCACGTCCACTGGACGATGAGGACTTCCTTTAAGGTTGTTGATTATTCGCTTCCGTTTGTTTCAGGTAAAGGGAGGAGGAATTTCAGCCATTCATCACTGAAATATGAGCTGCCCTTCCTCGCTGGCGCCCCCACTGGACGATGAAGACCTCCTTCAGGAGATACTCCTTACACTCCCTCCGCAGCCCTCCTCCCTTCCCCGCGCCTCCCTCGTCTGCAAGCGATGGCGCAGCATTCTCTCGGACCCCCGGTTCCTCCACCGCTTCCGCAAACATCACGGGAAACCTACTTTGCTCGGCTTCTTCGCAGGGGGCGTTTACTCAACACCCGTCTTCACTCCTCTCCTTGACTCACCAGACCGCATCCCTGCCACCCGCTTCTCCGTGCCTCAGGGACACAGCCGCGAGCACTGGCGCTTCATGGGATGCCGCAACGGTCTCGCCGTACTACTCGAAGAATCATTGGGCAAGGCTGTCGTGTGGGATCCTCTCAGCGGCAGACAGCACCATGTGAATTTCCCGCCAGGCGTCTACACACACGAATGGAATTCTTGCTGGCATGCTGCGGTTCTGTGCGCTGATGCTACAGATGGGCATGTGCATGGTGATTGCTTCTTGAGCCCGTTCAAATTGGTCTTGTTCTGGGTCATCGAATACATGCGGGCATTCGCTTGCATCTACGAATCAGCTATTGGTGTATGGGGAGATATTGTATCGACGGCAACTACAAATACAATTTGTCATTCAAGGCCCGGTGTCCTTGTCAGGAATGCACTTTTCTGGTTGCTCTATGGAGGTGAAATACTTACATTTGATTTAGAAAGTCAGATCCTTGGTGTGATCGAGAAGCCGCCAGGCGCTCATATTATCGACTGCTATGGTTCTATTCAACTCTTACGGACAGTGGATAGCGGGCTTGGCCTCGCCATTTCATCAAAACAACTGACCATCCAGTTATGGGAGAGGAAATCAGATTGTGAAGGGGCTGCTGGGTGGGTGCTGCTGCAGAAAATCACTCCACTAGAGGCATTGTTTTCACGGAGAATGCCTAGCGATGACACGAGGTTACTTTTGGTTGGTTATGATGAGGAGACAAATGTGATTGTTTTGTCTACGAGGATTGGCAAGTTCATTCTCCAACTTGAGTCCATGCAGATCAGAAAGATTTCTGAAATAAATGACTCACTTCACATGGCCTTTTATCCCTACGCAAATTTCTATACTGCAGGTAGTACCTGAATATCTGCAGTGCACCAACAACAAAAATCAAATCAGTTTCTATTTGCTGACATGGTTCCATTTACTTTCGGTACTTGTTCCTTGATTTAGGGAGCGAGGATATAGGAATGAATTAGTTGTACGTTTCTTAGTCGGTCTGGTGATATGATGGTACTTGTTCCTTGATTTAGGGAGGGAGGATACATTTAAGCTGAACATGAATACTACTATAGCTATTGATATCTGGCCATTGATCTTTCCGCAAGAATTTTCTAATTACTGGAAACTCTTTCACTATGTCTACACTACAAGAGTGTAGTGAAACCATCTGATACGTGAATAATTGGAAACTAGCTTGTCGTGCTTTTTCATTTAGTCGCTTTTCTTGCAAGATAATATTCGTTGTTGGTTGGTCGTGATGTTAATTACCATTCGAAATATCGTACCTTTTTATCAATACATAATTCTGATTTAATGTATTTTCTGTGAACAACATGTCTTGATAAAGGATTATAATCGTTCTTTCCTGGACCTGGCAATATATGTGGCTTTATTTACTGTACTGGTCACAAAAGCAACTTTATTTCGGTCAATTTACATCAATATAAAACGATTTGGGTATATGCCTTCTCATTGATTTAACTTCTCTTTGAATTTTCATAGCTTTACAAAGCTCATTTTCCTTGTAGGCAGGGGAGTTGGATGGGAATGCTTGGATCTGTCACTGAAAACATGAGATCTGCAAATGTGCTACATTGGTAGAACAAGTGAGGTAATTTTATCATTTCACATTGTGTATATCTTTCTTTTTTGGTTACTCAATATATAAGATGATGCATTCTTTATTTATTTGTGTTTGTAGTATATGCATTTGGTTAGTTTTCTAAACCGTCTAGCTGTTACAGTTTTAAGAAGCATGCCTTTGATTTTCTCTAACATGCCTCTGAATATACTGGAAGTTATTTTGCTTTGTACTTGATGAGGCTCTCGTATGAACATGACACACAAAATATCTCCTAGTTGACTTGATATTCTAGGAAGTTCAATATCTTCCTCTGATAGAGCCACTGAGTCACTGATTTGTTAGTTTATACTATGATGATACGTAATTGTGTGCGAAAAACTTGGGAAAATTGTGAACAATGGAGTTTGACAGTCTGTAGTACAAACTGGATATCAAGTGTTCTTTTGTTGCTGGGATGATGTTAAATTCGTCTAATAATGCTTAGATGGTTTATCTTTGGGCAATGGGCATTGCTGTATAATTTCCAGAAAAATGAGTTGATGTATGTTGCGGTCGTGTGGAACTCTGACATATAACTTTATCAGCCTTTCTGTGAGACTAGTACAAATTGGTTTTGAGAGATGCCATTGATGGTTTGTACAGGTTTCTGGAGTTCTATTTGAGCTGTTGAGACGCGGACATGGCTTTCTGCTCATTCGGGTTGAGCAAAGCAAAAACATCTTGGTTTTGCACTGCATCCTATGCACTCTTAATCTTTGCTCGCAGTTCTGTGCACCTTTTCGATTTCGTTTCCCATTTAAGTTGAGATCCGTGCTAGTATTGCATTTTGTGAGTGTTCCATTTTGTATGTTGTGTTGGCATGTGATGCAGTCGACTCTGAAACTGCTCCTCTATGAAGTATGTAGGCTCATGCCAGGTGGGCTAGCAGGTTTTAGTTGTGTAACCTTTTTACCTGTATCTGTAGCCTTTGGTCAACTTGCATCTTGCCTAGACAGTGACCCAGGAGTTGCTTTGATTTATTCCCGGCTCTGTGCTGTGCTGTGCTGTGAGGTACTGAACGAGGCATTGACATTTTACACATGGTCTTTCTGGTGTCCGTATGTGCAGTTAGTTAATCTTTTCCTATTTTGTAAATATGTTGCACTAGCTAATTGGGCAGAGTTACTTTGATCTTTGCTATGTGCAGAAGAGATTTTACTTGTACTTGCAAAAAAATAGTGTTTTGACACTTATTATTTCTTGTCTGAAAGTGTGTATACATAAGACAATGGTACACTCATGCGCTGTACGTTTCAACGGCAAAGAGGCATTTGTATTAAAACATGGTCTTTGTGATATCCCTTTGTGCATTTGATCTTTGCCTACTTCTTCATGAGCACGCTTCTTGGTTAAAGTCCTTTTTAAGTGCAATGGAAGAAACAAGTATAAAGAGTGTTCTACATAGGAAAAAAAACTGTTCTGATGCCTTTATTTTAGCCTGAATATGTGTATACCTTTTATTTTAAAAGAATACTTATTTTTAGAAAATCTAGATATTTACCCGTCCTGACTTTGATATACCACCAAAATATTTTTCCAGTTCCGGATTTACCATTTTCGACACTTGTCCATTAATTCACTGCAGCATGTTTTTTTTCAGAAAAATAAGAGACCCGAGAAGAGTATTCTAGTTTCCAGTAAGGTCTTCTCATGCAGGACAATGAAATTGGTGGTACTCCAGTGCGAACAGCGCTCTGCTTTTAAAAAGAGTGACCTGATAGCCTAGTTGGAAACTATTGAGATAGTTGTCAACACGATAATCATACCCTCGTAGTATGTTTAAACGTGCTCCATTAAGCTGATGTTCTGTAGTATCGTGTTTCGTGTCATATACTCCTGTCAGGAAACGAAGAGACTTCATCTTGTTTCGTGTCAAATAACGCTGAATTGTTGCTCACTCTTGGCTTGCAATTAGTTCGTTTGATTGCACCTATACACTGGTTCTATGGAGCTGATTATGCAGTTGGGATTCCTTTACCTTACTGCTCTTTCCCATTGAATTGATAGAATCACAAGGCCTCGGGTTCAATTGTGACAGGTCTGGCTGGGTAACAGGTGTGGCATGCAATGAACAATCTGCACTCTTGACAAAGTGTTATGTAGAAGCTCGTTCCACACTAACTAACTTCAAATAACGATGCTTTGTTGTCAATATTTACATATTACTGTAGAAATATTATATGAGTAGATAAGTCGCCCAAAAAATGTTTATCTATTTTTTTGTATCAGTTCCGGATAAAATTTTTTTTTGACGGAAGGCAACTAGCGCTGCTTCTATTAATATAGTGGAACCGGAACAAATGCCGGGTGAAACAGAGTTACAGAAAAGTTACAGGAAGCAGCTATGTACGAAAAGGTAACAAAACTAGCTAAGTTTTTTTTTAGAAATGGGGTAGTCCCATCTGCATCGAATTGATGCATACGGCCGCTTTATTAACTTATTCAAAGTACTGTGTGTATCTTATTACATCTAAGAGCTCTCAAGCTCCTGCCGGCCACACCGTGATTAGCAGTCCTGCTGCTTACCCATTGGGCTAGTTCCGGATGATGTTTACACATCACATTTTTATTAGGTTTTCACTGTACTTCTCTGAACTATGTTTAATAGACAATTTTCGTTCAAGATCTGAAATTATATGAACAGTAGAAATGCCTTTTGCTGTGAAAGATGCATGGTCAGATCTGTCTCAAGAAGAAACGCTTTCACAGTTCTTAATTAGATTTTGCCAATAAATTTCAGCAGAAATTAGGCAACAAATCATGTGTCTGGTGACACTAGGCAGGAGTGTATAGTCTGTACAGGGTATCCACACCTAAAATTCAGATTTATGATGTTATATGTGTGAAGCAAAAATATAAGGTAATCTTCGTACGGGACCAGGTAATGCCACCATTTACATAGCACGTGCCTCTGATCCAGGTCGTTAAATTATGTAGAATTTTTTTCTATAAACGAATTGTCTAGAAATGTGTCTAGCTTATACAAGTGGAATATGTGTGCGATTTAGGAAAATGCCACAATATATATGTTGGCATTCGTTTATGCATATGTGCCCAGCTCATTATAAAGGTGACGGTCGAGTCACCGCTCCGGGTGCTCCTCCAGGGCCCCGCCCCTGCCGGCGCTGCTGCATGTACATAGCCCGCCGCTGCAGGCGCTCCTCGATGGTCCTCAGCCACTGCTCGTTCGCCGGCGGTAGGTGGTACGGCTCTTGGCGCTGCTCGATGTACATGGCCCGCCACTGCAGGGGGTCCTCGTCGTAATAACCCCTTAACGTTTGGAAGGCGGCGCCCTCGCGTGTGTTCTGGCCGTCGTCGTCGTCCATGTCGAGGCGGTGGCTGGTTCGATCCATCGTTCGCTTACTGTTCCTGTTCGTGTTGAGGTCGGCCTACAACTGAATTTTCGTCAAAAGGACCACTTCGCCGAATGAATTGTCAAAAAGACAACCTCCTCAAAAAATTGTCAAAAAGACCACCTCCACCGTGGCGGCAGGCGGAGCAGGCGACACGTGTCGCCTGCCGCCGCACTGGAGCGGCGCTTAATTATTTTGTCTCGCCGCTGACTGCTCACGCATGCATATCGTGCTGTGCATGCATGTATACTTTAATGTATTGAGCATCAACGGTGGAATAGTACCAGAGGAGAGAGGGCAAGCGATGGACATCATAAACCGCAAAAAAAAAAAGCGATGGACATCATCATGCCGCCTTCACCTGTGGCGGCAGGGTTCACCCTGCTCAGTTTCCCGTTTTAGCCCGACTTTGTGTCCTTTCTTGCTACGCAAACAGTGATGCCGCCACTGGTGGTGGCGGCAGGCGACACGTGTCACCTGCTCCACCTGCCGTCACGGTGTAGATGGTCTTTTTTGACAATTTTGTGAGAAGGTGGTCTTTTATAGCAATTCACTAGGGCAAGTGGTCCTTTTCGCCAAAAAATCCCTACAACTTTGATACAAGTCGTACCAAATACTGGGCTTTAATTCCATGGGCTGTTATTGTCTACACCGATGCCCGCCGACGGCGGTTCGAGGTCAGGCCACGCCTACTGCTTCTTCTGCTTCTCGCTCTCCTTTAGTTTTCTTCATGTTTCGCGGAAAGCCCTAGCTAGATTATTAAACACTACTCCCTCCGTTCAAAATTAGTTGACTTCTATTTATCTACATACGGATGTATCTAGATGTATATCTAGACAAATGGAAGTCATCTATTTTAAAACGGAGGGAGTACTAGTTAACGTGCACGTACACGTCTCCAAAAATGCACCAAAACATATGTGTGTATGCAAAGTTTGCTTGAGCCAGATCTGGCAGTTCGCAAGTTTCAGTTTCTTGCAACCCAGCCAGGGAACAAAGAAGCCTGAAACCAAATGAGAAAGTCTTGTAGAAAAGTTAATATACTGAGCTACCTTACAGCCAGATAAGATATAATATTCAAATTGAAAAGTTTAGTAATGCAGCTGCAACAATAGAGAAT
Source organism: Poa pratensis (assembly GCA_947311845.1). Lineage (NCBI taxonomy): Eukaryota > Viridiplantae > Streptophyta > Magnoliopsida > Poales > Poaceae > Poa > Poa pratensis. The sequence continues at coordinate 76,484,965 of CAMZMU010000043.1, read as the reverse complement.
GAATTACATATTTAATATGCTCCAGCTGCCCCTATACTTGAGCAATCTTTGAGATAAGCTAGCTGATAAACCTTGGTTAAGTGGCAACACCTGAACACAAAATTAACTGATCAAAGAGAAAATATGAAACGGATTATGTTCCATGGTTCAAACGCCTTGAACACGTGACACTGACTGTTGGCCTGTTCTATCTAAACATGCATATAAGTGTTCCCTTGGCCACGTCTTGATTATAGGAATTGAACACATGAATTCGCCCTATCATGAAATATGGTAAAAGCTTGTGCATAGAAGGTAGAGAACACAAACCCTTCAGCTTTGTTGTGTTCTTGTATCTTCTCCTTATTTACAAGAATAAATCAAGATTGGATGGAGGAATCCTTCATTCTAGCTCGGGGTTGGATCTCGTCAGGAAGTCATAAATAGTGAAGTCCAGGTCTCGCAGCTTGCAGGGAGACCCTTCCCCTCATAGTTGAGAGTCAGCCACCTGTGACATCCGCCACAACACCGATTTACAAAGCCTCGAAGTCACATAACGCACATCCACAATCACGACCCACTGCCACATCGACAAACGCAGCGACGGCACATTGGCTACCTATAAAAGCACTCTTCCTCAGAAAATCGGAAATACAACTCAAGGAAAATTATAAAGCACCCATCATATAATGCTTTGCTAGTGAACTAATATTCAGTAAGATAGCACAACTTGATATATAAAAAAATGTATAGTTCCAGAAAGCCATGAGTTAACATTAACGCTGATTTAACTAATATGTTACAGAGAAAATACTTCAATGATTGAGTTTGACAAGGAAACAAGAAAGACAATAAAGATTTTTGTAGCATATACATGTACAAACTGCTACACTAATCATAACAGATATGTGTTTTCACTTCCTTTAGAAAGCAATATAACAAATTACATTCAAATATAGCACATCTCTCTCAACACAACACCTAGGCAGAAGATTAGTTCTGAATTCTCCTTCTTTCTCTGAAAATTAGCACATTACCAAGTTAGTAATTACCATGCTCAATAGTAATTAACTTTCATGTATTTGTGATTGTTCCCTATTTCAATAGAGGAGGTTACTGTCAAGATATGACCTGTGCTAGGGTTATCTGTCCAGTTATAGATTGTGGATGCAACGTGAAAAGCAAACTGAAATTGTAGCTAACATGACACAAATAAGAGAAGAAAAATACAACAGCGACAGGACAATCAGGAACATGGGAGAAATAGCTAGTTAGGTAACACCGCTTGCGCACGCCACCGCTGCTTCTCACGGGGCAGTACAGAGCGATGCTCCTAGAAAGTTCAGAACTATGGCCAGCATAAGTTCAGGTAAAATAAAAAAGAAGAAACAATCGCAGACTTCAACAAGAACAAGACCAGTGTTACCCTTCTGAGTGGCATGAATTTGGGTAATGTCGTGTGTCTTTGTGCTTGCTCGATTGCATTTCATCTGGTGATAGTTAGTCTGGATCCGTCTGCGCCCTTTACCGAATATGTAAAGGGGGGGGGGGGGGGGGGGGGGGGTGTATGCTACACTACCGGTGTGTCCGTGCTCCAGGAGGCGACAAGTTATATACGCGTGTCTCCGTTTGAATTCTTTTGTTGGTGAATCTCTAGATTAGAATTCAGTTGTCTTTATTCTAAATACCTTACCTGAATATGCAGTACTTGATCATGATTATAATTTTTTTATCCTGCTTATGGATAGAGAGCATTGTTCTGTTCCACTCATAACTTAGCAAGCACGATATTATTCTGTTTTCTTGCACTTGTCATTGTTACTTTGATTATGATTTATGACTAGTTGGCTACTTGTGTCTTGTGGTCTGGACTCTGGACTTCGATAGCTTTGGAGTTTGGTCCCTTCCTTTTGTACATTATCAATATCAATTACTGAACTATTATTATTGTTTGTTTGAGTATTTGTAGGAAGTCTTGTTGATCCCACTTGAATTCATGCGAGTGAGAAATAACACTTACTTAGTGTTCGTCTATTTGGCTTTTGTCCAACTTAAGGTCATCACGGGGCCATGACTCCTAAGTCCTAATACATTATCTCTTCAACAAATAATGGAGTCATGGAGACAAAGCTAGTTTCATCATTCTCTACAATGGATCATTGTTGGGATGCCTTCCAGATTTACTGCAATTACTTGCTGATCATGATTGCATTTAATCAGTGAAGTTATTTTCATGTTCAGAACCAAACTTGTATTTACGACATCATCAAAGGGCTGCGATGGCGACGACATCGGTAAGGGGTTGCGACGACGGCAATGGAGACATCGACAAGGTGTTGCGGCGACGATGACGACGACAAAGACAAGAGGTTTGCGCCGCCAACCTCTACGACTGGCGCGTATATTGTATACACATATTTATTATCCGCATCAGATATGTATGATTGAGTGAATACATAACATGTAGGTACCATGTAATGCTTGCATGTGCGTACAATAAAAATGTTTTTTTTTCTGAAATTATGTGCCAGCGCAAAATGTTTTTTGGTAGACCCCACTAGTGGACACATGTCCTTCTGTCCCGGCCCGTGAGGGCCTTTAGTCCCGGTTAGCCAACCGGGACAGGCCAAGCGGGACTAAAGGCCAACCTTTAGTCCCGGTCCTGTTACCAGCCACGACTAAAGACCTTCCACGTGGCCGCGATACAGGGATTGGGCTGGAAGACCTTTAGTCCCGGATGGTATATTTTCGATTTTTTTTTTCAAATTTTTTTTTCCAACATTTGTTTCAATTTTTTCCAACATTTGTTTTCCATCCGGGCTCTAATTAGAGGCGCCTCTAACTAAGCAATGCTCTCGTAATCTTAGCGCATCTAATTTCTTTTTTCTAATTGTTTGACTCGTTACTCTCTCATTTGGACCATTTTTAACACTAATTACACTTAAATTTTAGTCAAATTCTATTCTTGTTCAAACTTCCCGATCGGTCACCCATCCTCACACTACTCCACCATCAGCACGCTTAACTTCTCTGTTCCTTCCTGTTGTGGTCCCGCGAATCTGATTGTACCTTGTTGTCAATACTATCATATCAATCCTATTAACTCTTATATCATTGTGTCACATGTCTGTATTTTTTGAAACCAAAAATAATTATTTAAGTAAACAATAATGAATAAGTAATAATAATATTGAATTTCAATGAAAATAAAATAAGTAATAAAACTATTTTATTCATTTATTGCCATTTATTCATATAATATGGCATAATTATATCTTTAAATCTGTAAATCGCAATTGGACAAATAATATATCCATTATTATCAGAAAAATGTGAGGAATCTGTAAATCGCAATTGGACAAATAATATATCTTTAAATCTGAATATGAAATAATTTAGTTTTTCAATATTTTATTCATTTTTTGTTATTATTATCATATAATATGGTATATAATATAACTTTAAATCTATAAATCGCAATTGGACAAGTAATATATATGAATCGATCAGAAAAATGGTAGGAATCTAAATATTGTGTCCATATCATCTTTTGCATAAATATTAATGATTAAGTAATAATAATTATTAATTCATTTTTTTGTTATTTGTAGAGAAAATCATATTATTATTTTTGAATTCCAAACCTATGTTAACATAAACATTAATGATTAAGTACTAATAGTTTTGAATTCAAATAACAAGAAAATCAATTTTACATTATTATTTTCATTTTCAATTTAATATGGATAAATTCATATCTTTAAATCCGTAAATCGAAATTTGACAAATAATATGTATAAATCGATCAAAAAAATTATTAAGCAAGATTTATGATTAAGTAATAATAATTATTAATTCATTTTTTGCATAAATATTACTTCAAATTATTAATTCAAAAATTAATTCATTTTTTGCATAAATATTACTTCAAATTATTTTTGCATAAGTAAGATTAATGATTAAGTACTAATAGTTTTGAATTCAAATAACAAAAAATTTAATTTTACATTATTATTGTCATTTTCAATTTAATTTGGAAACATTCATATCTTTAAACCGATAAATCGAAATTCGACAAATAATATGTATGAATCGATCAGATAAATGATAGGAATCTAAATATTGTGTCCATATCATCTTTTGCATAAATATTAATGATTAAGTAATAATAATTATTAATTCATTTTTTTGTTATTTGTAGTGAAAAATCATATTTTTTTTTAATGCCAAACCTATGTTAACATAAACATTAATGATTAAGTACTAATAGTTTTGAATTCAAATAACAAAAAATTAATTTTACATTATTATTGTCATTTTCAATTTAATATGGAAATATTCATATCTTTAAACCGGCTACTAGCTGCAACCTTCGTTCTAGGCTCTTCTTTCCCCCATTGCCGATATATATAAACACCGGCTGCTAGCTGCATCTTCCGTATAGTGTCTCCCTACTTCCTATTCCTCATCAAGCGAAAGAGAAAGCAATGGCCGCCGTCTCCCGTCTGAACCCCGTAGCCTCGCCATTCATTCCGGTGGCACTCCTCCCCGCTATATGCTACCCCTCTCCTACTTCGGCCGCCACTATGCCTGGTTTGTTCGCGTCCCAGTTCTTGTACCCCTCTCCTTAATTATTAATTCATTTTTTTTGTTATTTTTTTGAATTCCAAACCTATGTTAACATAAACATTAATGATTAGGTGCTAATAGTTTTTAATTCAAATAACAAAAAAATTAATTTTACATTATTATTGTCATTTTCAATTTAATATGAGTCTGGTACTATTGCGGCAACAATATTGAGGTGGATGGAAACCTTTTCAGAGGAAACAATTTGGTTATTTGTGCATATAACATGGTATAGTATTTTCAAATTTTTTATTTCTCAAGTTTTGCAACATATTTGTGGTTGGTGCTTTGCAAAAAAACACATTTTTTCACACTCGGAAACAATATAGCACATTCAAAAAATGTATTTCTCAAGTCTTGCCCAATTGATTTAAATATAGGAAACAATACGAGGCACCCGGATTGCCCAATTGATTTAAATATAGCACATTTAGATCGACACATTGAGACATACGATCACATAGCACCGAGACACCTCCTAGCAATCTCGTAGCCTAGGCGAGCGTCAGAGCGGCATACTTGATGCGATAAAAGCTCAATGGAAACTCTCCCCAACCTAATGCGAGGTTCTCTTCTTCCTCCTTCTTCTTCTCGTCCTCCTTCTTCTTCTTGTTGTTCTTCTTCTTCTTCTCAAGCGTTGTGCCAATAGTAACTTTGGCTAGAGTATAGAGACTCGGAAGATTAGGGTACGTTGGGTTAGGGTGAACGGCCCGCTGGAGGTCGACGGCGGACGAAATATGAATTCCGTAAGGCCCCAGCATACGCTGATCGTTGTTGATAGCCGCGCCGCAGAATTTGATGGTTTTGTCCATCAAGAAGTCCTTGAGGGCCTGCGGCACCCGATCAGCGTGGCAAATATGGAACACCAACGTGTCGGTCGCCACGGAGAGTTGCAGGACAGCGGCACGCTGCCTCTCCTCGGGTGTGGCGTCGGTGAACTCGCAGTCGAGGTCCACGATCTTCATCGGTGCGGCGTCAATGTAGCGCCTCTTGACGTCGCGGATCCATCTCTCCACGGTTGATGCGCGGAGAGTGACCACGACCTTGAAGTGCGTGTCGACGGCGTCGTCCTTGTAGTGGTACACCTCGGATCGAGGTGGGGGCGCGAGTGGCTCCATGGCGCGCGGCATCGATTCGAGAGAGAAGATTAGAGAGAGGAGATGGTGCATTTGGCAAATGGCACTGTAGCTCTCTTATATAGAGCTAGCAGGGGAGATGAGGAGGCTGGCCGTACGTGGTAATTAATCCGGCCGGCCATATATGTTTCAACTTCCCAAAATCCATTAAGTGATTTGATCAACTTCCAAAATCGTCTTTTCATTTCCCGTGTGATCAACGACCAGCGTGGGAACCCAAGGGTCCTCGTTTGAACATCATTAGTCGCGGGTTGTATGTAGGACCGGGACTAAAGGGTCCTCGTTTGAACGAATTAGCCGCAGACCCCTTTAGTCTCGGTTTGTATCTCAAACCGGGACCTTTGGTCCCTAACGGGCCGCGACTAATGCTTGCCGTACGCTTCGGCGTTTTCGGGGCGACGTGTCCGGACCATTAGTCGCGGCCCAGACCGCGGCCAGGACTAATGGCCCGGACGAAAGGCCTCTTCTCTACTAGTGTCCGAATTTTGTTCGAAACTTTTTAACACTTAAAAAATATATTTTCATACAGTGGGACCAGAAAAGGATTTTTCCGTTAGCAGGAGTATATTTGACCATGCACATATAGATATTGGTTTTGTATTGTAGGCCTTCATATTTTTAGTAGATATTAGTAAACCTTAAAAGTTATTACATAATTTACTCAAAGTTATACGCTAACTATTTGAGGACGAGGAGTTGTATATATTGAACACAAAATAAGCATTGCACGTGTCTTAGTACTAGTCAATATAGGAAGCAGAGTTCTACTTGGCCAAGTCAATCTCACTTACTTTTAGTGCGCAGCCCGCGTGTCAATATAAGGTTTAGATAACCGGCCGGACGGTAAACTGGATTACCGCAAATCGATCCAGAGCATAACAGGTAAACTGATTTATCAGGTAACAATTTCTGACTCTTTTGAACATTTTGAACTTAAACGAGCATACTCGGTAAATGGGTGTACCAAGGCGTTTGAATTCAAAATTTTGATATCGAAATCTGTCCGACAAACTGGTCATATTTTCCGCTAACCAACCGCGGTAGCAGCACATCCTACCCCTTCCCGGTAATTATTTTTGGGTTGGTAACAAAAACCTTTTCTATATATAGCGTCCTAACACTACTCCATCTCTCCCCATACGTACCTAGCAGCCGCAAAGACACGATCGAGCTTGCGCGTGCACTATTTATTACTTCTGCTCATACTTGTCCTCGTGCATTATCTGAGAATCATCGCACATGGCTGCCTCCATAGTGCCGTTGAGGTTCACGGTGCGAAGGAAGCCGGCCGAGCTGTTGGCGCCGGCAGGGCCGACGCCGCGGGAGCTGAAGCGACTCTCGGACATCGACGACCAAAACGGTCTACGGAGGCAGACCCCCACCATCCAGTTCTACCGGCACGATGCGTCCATGAGTGAAGAGACCCTGCTGCGGTGATCCGGGACGCCGTGGCGACGGCGCTCGTACGTGCACTATTACCCGTTCGCCGGACGGCAGAGGGAGCTCCACGGGCGCAAGCTCGCCATCGACTGCACCGGTGAGGGTGTTCTGACTTCTGTTCATCGAGGCTGAAGCCGATGTCCGGCTTGAGCAGTTCGGCGACACCCCACAGCCTCCCTTCCCGTGCCTTGAGGAGCTCCTGTTCGACGTCCCTGGGTCGTCCCAAGTCCTGGGCACCCCGCTCCTTCTCTTCCAGGTAACTATTTTTTTCTTAAACACTAACGCACACGACCTTTGAAAGCGTGTTGGGTGCATGTATCCTTGGCTTACAATGCATGGCGTATATACGTGCGTGCAGGTGACACGGCTGTCCTGTGGAGGCTTCATCCTGGCCGTCCGGCTGATGCACACGATGGCGGACGCACCGGGGATAATGCAGTTCTTGTTGGCCGTTGCAGAGCTGGCTCGGGGTGCCACAACGCCGTCGGTGAGGCCGGTGTGAGCGCGCGAGCTGCTGGAGGCACGAAACCCGCCACGTCCTTCTTTCGTGCACCGGGAGTACGAGGATGTACCTGATACCATCGTGCCGGTCGGCGACATGGTGGTCCGCTCTTTCTTATTCGGAGCCAAGGAGGTGGCCTCCATCCGGTCACACTTGGCTCCGGGACTCCGGAAGCGCGCAACCAGGTTCGAGGTCCTCGTGGGCTTCCTATGGAAGTGTCGCACCGTGGCGCTGGCCCCTGGCGCCGACGAGGAGATGCGGATGATCTGCGTTGTCAACGCCAAGGGAAAGCCTCGTAGCTTGATCCCGAGGGGCTACTACGGCAACGCCATAGCGTTTCCGGTGGCCGTGTCGGCGGCGGGCGAGCTCTGCGCGAGGCCCCTGAGCTACGCGGTTCGGCTGGTGAACGAGGCCAAGGAGGAGGTGGACAATGAGTACATGCGGTCGACGGCGGACCTGATGGTGCAGCGAGGGCGGCCGTGCTTCACGCGTGCGCGCACGTACCTTGCCTCAGACAACACCAAGGCCGGGTTCAGCGAGCTAGACTTCGGTTGGGGCAGGCCCGTGTACAGCGGACCGGCGGACGTCGCGGGTATTGTCAGCTTCCTCATCCCGTTCAAGAACGCCAAGGGTCAGGACGGCATCCTGATTTCCATTTGCCTGCCCGGCCACACCATGATCAAGTTCGCGGAGGAAATGGAGAAGCTGGTGCGCCCAGACATAATAATATCTGCGCTCTGAGCCAGATACCGTCCATGCGCGCTGTGCATTTTGCTATGGGTAATTGTGTGGTTATTTGTTAGCCAAGTGTACGTAGTAGCCAGGAGATTGAGTGAACTAGTAAATTTAATCGCGAGCTATGTTCATTTGTCTTGGGGCTGTGTGATTGACCGAACTAGACCAGGATATATGGCGAGCATCTATCTATTTTTGAGTGGTATAACTATATGAGTTTGTTATGGTGATAGAGCGAATTACACCCCACTGACTCACAGTATATATATGCAAGGTTTGAAAAATATTCATCATTTTATGCCCGTATTTAATGTAAATCTTCTAGTTTGAAGCAACGTAACCAAGATGTATAACAAATTTCATCCTTTGGCGCTCATATTGTGCAGATTACTTAGTCATCAACAATTGATGAATAATATGTATTAAAATAATTGCTGTCCTATGGGGATCGATTAGTCCTCATTAACCCGTTCTGACTAGCTTACCAATGTTTTTGCTATCGTTTTTTGAAATCCCGAAGGGGGTGCGGGAAGAGATTAGATTTTTATCGGTCCCGCTTTTTTTGGCAAAGTGAAATCATAAGCGTAAATATAGATTATTAAAATGGAATATTATTTGCTGCCCAAAATTTCAAGGAGGGCTAGGAATTGAGGTCCTAGATTTGAAAAATAGATGCTTACTTAGCAAGTGGTTATATAAGATTCTTCATGAAGAGGGCGTAAGGTAAGAACTACTAAATAAATATGTAGGTGATAAAACTTTAGCACAGGTGGAAGTTAAACCTACTGATTCTCCGTTTTGTAAAGGAATTATGAAGGTTTCCCTTGATTTCTTTAGCCATGGATCCTTTGTTATTGGTATCGGCCAAAGCACTCGGTTCTCGTTGGCACAGCAATACCCACGGCTCTATAAATAGTGAATCGTAGAAACATTACAGTAGCTGATGTTTTAACATCTGTTCCTTTAAATGTTCTTTTTATAAGAGCACTTAATGGACCTAAGAGAGCGGACTAGTTACATCTAGTGGAAAGATAAATGAGAGTATCATTTACAGCGGATACAGACTCTTTTCGCTGGAATTTAACTACTAATGGAATTTTTTTTGGTTCGATCTATCTATGCAGATTATATGAATGGTCACTTCCACAATTATCTTTGGAAACGTAATATACCTCTAAAGATAAAAATCTTCATGTGGTTTTGTATCGAAAAGTCATACTTACTAAAGACAATCTTGCTACGAGGAATTGGACAGCTTGTAAAAAGTGTGTCTTTTGTCATAAAAATGAATCCATAGAACACTTATTCTTGGACTGCAATTTCTCAAAATGATATGGAGATTAATACAGTTTACTTTCAATATAGCACCACCAACCAATGTTAATGATATGTTTAGTAGATGGTTAGATGGTATTGATAAAATAACTAAGGCAAAAATTCGGATTGGGATATGTGCTATTGTTTGAGCTATTTGGAATTGTCTAAATGATATTGTCTTTAACAAGGAACGAATACCAAACTTTTTGCAGGTAATACACAGGGGCGTCCAATGGGTCCGCTCATGGGCGGTCCTTCTGCCAGTGTCGTAGCAGGAGCTTATAATGTAGTCTGGATGTACCCGGTTATTGGCCATTGTGACGGCCGTTTACTGCACGGCTGGATGGAGGCACGACAGGCATATCCAAGATTCTCAGTTGCTTCATATTGATGTTCTTGTTTCGTTGGCTCATCTTTGTTGCCACTTTGAGTGACCCGTGAGGTGCTCTGGTTGTAATAACATACTCGAAACTTGTTTGAGTTTCAATAATGTGAAAACCAATACAATCATCTTAAATGGTAGTCACGTAATGGTTGTAGAAGTTCATTGTACAACTTTTACGTACTTTAAAGTAATTGAATCAACGATTTCATACTTTAAAGTAATAAAAATGTAAAACATGTCGAAATTCAATTTCCACTGTCATGAAGTTATATGATGAATATAAAAGATTAAATTAAATTAGACAAGCCAATACAATTATGTTAAATAGGTAATCACATTATAGTTTTAAAGGTCGATGTACACCTTATACTTTGAGACAGGTGTCGGGTGTGTGGGAGGTGGTCTTCACCTTGTTGCCATGCGTGGCAGGGTTGTGTTCAGCTTCAATTGGGCGAGCCCTTGAGCTAGGATTTCACGGAGCTGCAGATACCCTATGTCCGGCTGAGGTCCGACGGGCTTACTTTCACTATCGAATACGATGTCAGCAGATTGTCCAAATTTTCTCCAGCGTAGTACTATCCGTACGTTGAATGCTAGTTTAGAGATTAACATGATAACGATTGTTGTTACACTATCTCTTGACCTACTGATGTAAGCGATGGCATCATATATAGGATTAGTCAGCGCAGATGGATCAGATTGTTTTTTTTATTTGACACGTGCACGGACTGCTGCCGGGTTGTTTGACTGTCGTACTTCAATATGAATTTCTATGCGTCTTTATTCTTCCATTTCATATCTATTCTTAATCTTAACTGTTGTTATCATGATTTCTTTAAATCAAAGGATCTAAATAATTTATTTTATATGGACGAAGATGGTGGCTCCATCTTCATTTTCTAGTTTGTATTTTTTATTTTGAGGATTTTTCTATAGTTTGAATTATATTTTTGCGAATTTCTAGATTGGATTGGTCACAGATATCTGGAATTAATTCGTAAATTTTCGTTGTGGCCCAGCCGAACAGGTTAATAAAAAAATATTAGGTCCAACTCGTCCGAATATATGACATGATTGTGACCTCTGGAGTGCCCCTATTTGCCGCTGAAGGCGACAAAACTACGAGCGTACGCACACCCAGCCTCCTAGGAGGCTCAGCCCATTTACGTACGACGACAGTTTTGTATTGCTTCCTTATACTTCATTCTCGCATTGTTTCAGCAGCGCTGCTTCCTCCAGCGTTTTTTTATCATCCTTCAGCCGATGTTTTTTTAATCCTCCAGCGTTTTTTACAGAAGTAATAAATCTTACAAAATCAACAAAATAATAAATAATGAGGAAAAAAGGTGAATGAAAAAGAATAAAATGAAAAGAAAAGAAAAGGATCGAACGAAAGAAAAGAAGGCCAGAAATCTGATCCCACAAACCAATCGGTATCCGATGCCTTTCTCTGCAACGTACTCACGGGTCACGAGGATCTCTCAAATAAAGAAAAAAACGCAAGCACGAGGCACGGTGCCTCGTAGCGTCTGCAGGCGGAGAACAACATTTGCCGCCTACTGGACCAAAATCGATTTGCTACCTTTAGCAACATAGACGGCCCGTGCCGCCTGAAGCACCACCTTGCTGGGCTGGCCCTATTTGTCCTGCTCGATTGTTTCTTTGAATCGCTAACTTTTTTTGTCGAAGTATCTACGTCCAACTACCACCATCGCAGCAACTACCAATCATCTATGTCCATCGCCATCGTCGGAGAATAAAAACACCAGCAGTTAGTACACATCTTGACGCTGAAGAAACCCTTTACCATGAGGCGTTAACGAGCTGTAATAGCCAGTAGCGGCGCCACCAGGAGGTGCGCAGGGCGGCCGCCCTGCCCTGCTGCGGCGCAGATACCCCTTTCTGCTAGCGGCGGCATCATGGTCGAACTGGAGAGGAGCTTTGTTAGAAACAGCCAAACAGTTGTTTGAGAATTTGAGATTTGACAACATGACGATAGTCAACTGTGAATATTCATCATGAGAAGAATAGAACAGTAATCGTTACCCTACGGGTCATGAGACAGTTATATTATCTACTTATCTAGCAAACCCAAAGACGTAAACCAACGCACAAAAAAGAGATAAAAACGTGAAGTTGGATTATGAGACGATCATCGGACGGTCAAATTGTAGATAAACCAGGCGCATACTATAGGCCACAAAACAATGCAATTTGTCAATCCACCATAATAGTCTCGTCCCCATGTGTCCACATTGATAATTTGCATGTACCAGTGATAGGCCGGGTTGTTGATTTTGTTATGCGCTTTTAGGGCATGTACAATGCAAGGTGCTTATAGAGGTGCTTAACAAAATAAACCGGTTTTGGGTTAGGCACTGGTGCTTATTTACACAAGACAAATGCTTAACTAGGCATCTCTCCTATAGGAATAAGCATTGGTGCTTAGAGAAATGCTTGGTTTATTTTTATAGGCACCTCACTAAGCACCTTGCACTGTACATGATCTTAACGGACCTGGATGAAATGGTTGACGTTCAGGGCATTTTGCAAATTTACGTTAAAATCTAGGACAAAAAGAAAGAAACGAATATTAAATCTTGGAAAAACTTACCAAAATTAAGACTGGAATTCTTTGGATTTTGTAGAAAAATTCATCCACATTTCAAATTTTTTCAAATGTAATTTTACAAGACCCCTAAAAATTCTCTAGATTTTGTCCGGTAAATATTCTTGCTGGCCTCGAAAGAAATGGATTAAACTCAACCCAAATTTCTGGTGATAGGTAGTGTGGATTAATTTTGCGCACCAGTTTCTGCTTGTATCTATCACGCATACCGAATATCGCAAAATCGTATATGATTGGGTGGCGTGTAAGCCATGAACTCATCTATCTTTCAAGCATCCTCGACTTCTTCTCTAACTCAGAGAGCAACACAACACAATATGAGGCAGCAGTACGTACTATACTTGCTTACCTAAATCGACAGCACTTAAAACGTACGTTTTTTCTTGGCAATCCAGAATTAACTGTTGCGCTGTGGTATAGCAACAATCCGTGCACGGAATGCTAACAACAGATTACTGGACACATGCATCTACAGAGCCAAGCAAAGTAGGAGTACTATCTATTTCTCATTTAGGCAATTAGGCATTGGTTAGATAGCAGCAACTCAGTTGGATTCATCGCCTAGTTAATTTAGATATGCATCTACAGATGTGAACATTCCTGTTCAGGGACATAGAATGGATGTTACGAGGGAGTGTTTCTTGCCTACACACTTTTCCTTGATTTGTTTCCTGCTCTGGCTCTCCTATCCAACTATACATACCGATCCTACTCGTCCCTCTCTGTAAGCAACATCACACTTCTCTCCCTCCAAGCAAACATATAAATGTTGTAAAAACCGTCCCTTCTTCTCTGGTATCTGTAAAGTCTCTCACTCTATTCTCTTCTAGCGTGAGCTCGTTACCTCGCTCGCGGAGCTCGATGAGACACAAATGGCTGTCCGTGCTGCTGGTGCTTGTCATCTGTTTGGCGGTCGGCTCGGCCACCCAAGGGAAAGGACAGACAACGAGCGGCGGTAACCATTTGACGAGAGGGAGTTTCCCCAAGGGTTTCGTATTCGGCACGGCCGCTTCAGCCTACCAGGTTAATTTTGTTGTTCGTTGTTCTTTCATGTATAATCGATACACAGAACACAACTTACACATAGCTGATAGGGGTTGGATGTGAAGATTATGACCCATCCATAGTTGTTTGGACATAGGAGTACTAGTGTTCTTATATGAAAGGCCACACAGGGAGCTTAATTCGTTCTCTTTATATTTTCAAAAGCTTCTATAAGCTGTCCTGTAAATCTTAGATTAATAGTATTGCAACGTCTTGGATATTACCTAGGAAATAAAGATTGATCAATAGTACTTCGGAACAAGAATTAACGAAACGCACGCATTCAACTGAGAAAGTGACCGTGATGCACAAAGAAGTGAGAAAAAAACACAGACAAAAAGTTGGAACTAGAACACATGTATGCATCTCTGAGTGTGAATTGATTGCGAGAGACGCCTTTAGACAAACTCGATCGTTGCTTATCTATGCTGAATTAACTGGAAGGACGGTGACTACACATCTTTATCTTGAACAATGGTTATATATCTTTATTTTACAAAAAAACATATCAGATTTTTTTCGCCAACTAATTATTTGGCTAGGTCGACCTTTTTGACTGTACTGTTAGAAATCATTAGTAGAACGGTCAAAGTTACATACTAACACAGTTGTTGGATTCAATAACATTAACATCTACTAATACAACTATGCACCAACAACTTCCATATAATTTTTAATAATCATTGCATAAATTTATTTATAATGTTACACATGATTTCTGGAATCATGTTTTCATGTATGTAGTACGAGGGTGCCGTCAAAGAGGTTGGGAGAGGACCTACAATTTGGGACAAATTTGCACAAAAGTTTGGTAACATTAATAATTTCCTCTTTGACCATGCAGAATAATATTGGCCTATGCAGAGAAACTAACCTTGGTCATAAATGACAGTTCTATGATTCAACATGGTGATACAATCTTTTCATAAGTGTGTTTTTCTATTTTGTAGGGAAGATTGCTGACTTCAGCAATGCTGATGTTGCAGTTGACCACTATCACCGTTTTGAGGTTTTTATTTATTTTTATATGAGAACTGCATTAGTGCATCAAGATGATACAAATTATACTTAAGAACGTGTTGAATATGGGCATGAATTTTTAATTGCACAATGCATTTGAAACAACTTAACTTCAGGAGGACATTCAGCTCATGGCAGATATGGGGTTGGATGCTTACAGATTCTCAATTGCATGGTCTCGGATTCTCCCAAGTGTGCATCAAAGATTTTGCGTCTCTTAGTTATATGACTATAAATAATAAATAAGGTTGTTAAATTCTGGATAAATTCTTGCTTGATATCCAGATGGCACGGGTGAGGTCAACCAGGCAGGCATAGACCACTATAATAAGGTGATCGACGCACTCCTAGCAAAAGGTGAAATCTAGAAGTTAGTAAATAAAACGTTAGTTAACTTATTTTGTCTAAGTTTCTTCGAAAATAACTGTTGAATACAAATTATTCACTGAGTGCACTAACCGGATAATCTACGTTTTGTTTTCCAGGGATTGAGCCATATGTGACTCTCTACCATTGGGACCTTCCCCAATCACTGGATGATAAATACATGGGGTTGCTTGACCGGCAGATAATGTGTGTAAAATAAACAAGTTCATCGTATTTTCTCCGTCCATATACTGTTTGGTGAAACTTTCCCTGGTTGAGACAACCAGTTCCATGGTTTCTGAATGCATGCAGCAACGACTACGCGGCATATGCTGAGACGTGTTTCAAGGCATTTGGGGACAGGGTGAAGCGCTGGATCACCTTCAATGAGCCACACACCATGTCCGTGCAGGGCTATGACAGCGGGATCCATGCACCGGGTCGATGCTCCGTGCTCCGCCACCTTTACTGTAAACAAGGAAGCTCCGGCACTGAGCCCTACATTGTTGCTCACAACATTATCCTGGCTCATGCAACGGTTTCAGACATGTATAGGAACAAGTACAAGGTCAGATTTTAACATCATATTTTGTTTAATTCAATTCAGGTTTTGATCTATGAAAACATTGGTGTAGTTTTCAGATAAAGAATATATGCACATATATTTCCGTTTCAAAGGAATTGCGCCATGGCGTTGTATGAGTAGGTGTTTTAATTGTTGCAGGCAGAGCATAATGGGCAGCTCGGGATGTCTTTCGATGTCATATGGTACGAGCCTATCTCAAACTCCACAGCTGATGTTGAGGCAACCAAGAGAGCACAAGAATTCCAGCTGGGATGGTGGGTGGGCATCACTAACTGATTAACTCAATTATTATTCACTAATATAACCGTGGATAATTGATGTTTTTGTTTCTTTGAAAGGTTTGCCGATCCATTTTTCTTCGGGGATTACCCAGCGATAATGAGATCGAGGGTTGGCAAGAGGCTTCCGAAGTTCACGACGGAAGAGGCTGATATGGTGAAGGGCTCGTTGGACTTCATGGGAATCAATTACTACACCACATTCTACACAAAGGATGACCATTCTAGTATCATCAAATACTTGCTGAATGATACCTTGGTAGACACCGGATCCATCAGCCTCCGTAAGTTTAGCTCCCCCTTGTATCCTGAATTTTGTAATCTAACTTGGTAATGATGTGTGTACCTTTGCATGCGTTTTCAGCCTTCAGAAATGGGAAGCCAATTGGAGATAAGGTAATCATGTCCAAATGCACATGTTTCTGCCACCATGACAAGAAAATTCATTGTCTAGTTTTTGAAATTCGACTGTAGACATGACTTAATAATTCCTCTTATGTTCTCTTTTGTGCAGGCAAATTCGATATGGTTGTACATCGTGCCTGGCAGCATGAGGAAACTCATGAACTATGTCAAAGTTAGATACAACACACCAAAAGTCTACATCACTGAAAATGGTATGTATAAACGACGTGTCGTATGATATTGTTATATTTAATTAGTACAACACTACATAACATAGAACAAAAAAGCTGCATCGAGTTTGCGGACATTTTGAACATGGATGCGTTCTCAAAACTAATTTCTTTGCCTTCGACATGAGAATTTCTATTTTTTTTCAGGGATGGATGATAGTAACAGTCCCTTCGTCTCCCTCAAGAAGGCCCTAAAGGACTAAAAAAGGATCAAGTACCACAATGACTACCTTACAAACCTAGCTGACTCCATAAGGTACTCTCTTAAAACCTTTTTTCTACGCGTGGATGAGTGGATCAGTTAATAATTAACAGTGTAACGTCCGCAGGGAGGATGGTTGCAATGTTCTCGGGTATTTTGCGTGGTCTTTTCTCGACAATTGGGAGTGGACCGCTGGATACACCTCGAGGTTCGGGTTGTACTTTGTCGACTAAATGGATAACCTCAAGAGATACCCCAAGAACTCAGTCAAGTGGTTCAAGGATCTCTTGGAATCATCTTGATCAAAATTTGATCAGTTGTCATTAGAGGTCATGATCACATCTGTACTAACTATTTATATATGACTCTGAGACGTGACTGTATAGCGTTCTGGGAGTTTTTAGGTACTCTGCGGCTCTATATGTACAACTATTTCCAACAACTTAGTTGTGCATAGTTATAGGTTATAGTCATGGCAGAATAATTTTCGATTTATTGATACAACGTAACAGACACAACACCAAGTCCATAATATGCTCAGTGTAGTGACCCACAAGGCCACAACCCAATGCATGACATGGCCTAGTGTGCTAGACAATGCCCAACCACCTGTTTAATTGACCTGGTTAATTGACTGGGCCTGAGAGCGTGTGAGGACTAGGTGCGGGTGCTCCTATGCACCGCCTGTTGGGGCGTAGGATAATACCACGGACTAAATAAATCTTTAGACGGGCCAGCTCATTGACATGTGTTAACTTATGCGCGGAAGAATGAAAACGAGCCCGCTATTTGAAATGTCACAAATATTCCTAAAAATTCTGAAACAAAAATTTCCTGTATAGATCTCGCAAAACATTTGACTTGCACACGAATTTCGTGACGAAATTACTATTTACTTTACCTACATAAAAGGAAGAAAAGTTTTGGTACTATATAGCAATAATCATGTGACAAATTTTTGTCTTTTTTTAATAGGACTTTTAAAAATCCCTTTCTCTGCGAAACATTATGCGCACACATGAAACATACAGACCTACACGTGATTTTTTTTTCAATTTTTTTTAAACTTTTACAAAATGTTTTGTCAGCATATGCCCCCATATACAAGTGCTACTTTCCGGGCGCAAGCTCCAATCCCACCGTCCTTGAACAATGTGGAGATGGCAAGCACATGCTCACTGTCGGCGTGATGGCTGCACTCCGAGTCAGCTTGGATAGGCTTGCTGGATAATCTCAAGATGAGATTCCGTTAAACTAGAACTGGCCAATGCAAAACTATCTTGTGGGGTTAAATACGTTTAGTATCTCTATACTATAATATTCCTAGCAGCCGTGATGGTACGTTTATTGGTGGTACATCGGGTGGTGGTACGTTCGCCCTTCCAGAAATCCTACCGCGTGCCTCTGATCCAATCCAATTCGGATTCTGCTCTACGGAGGACAACTCCTATACGTTCGGCCATCGCTAAAGAAAACAGGACACCGGGGAAAAAAAGGCAACGCCTTGATCCCTTGACCATCGTGGCATCGTCTCCAACCTGTTATCCCCGACCTCCCCCGCCGCGGCGCCGCCCCTCACGTATGCTACCTCTCTTCAGCTCGTGGTCAACCTGCCTCCCACACGATCGATCCGCACCCGCCAAGGCGCCCACCTTACTGTCCTCGTACACGCAGCTCGACTGTAGGGGATAGGCGGAGAAGATCGAGCTTGTGCTCGCGTTCCCTGTCGGCTCGGTACGTTGGCGTGGCTGTTGCGCCGCCGTGCTGATATCCCACATCTGCGCTCCTCCGTACAAACGGAGGGGTGTTTAGGAGAGAAATAGAGGGCAAAATGAATAATGGAGTTCTCGGCCACGGCCGTTGTGTTCAGTCGAGGTGAAGGCCATGAGGGACCTCAACTGCTCGGTGGAATCGGATCTAGAGCCTGGAGGTATAGGCCAGGATGGAGCTCGGCTGCTCGGTGGAGGCGGAGCTGGAGTTCACGGAGGAGCTCGTCGACAGATAGATCGGCAGGTGCGAGGTTGGGCCATGAGGGAGCTTGCAATGTGGCACATGAAGATTAGGAGAGACGAGGGGTTGGAGAAGAAAGGAGAGATGGGAGATTGGGAGTGGGACTCGATTCTGCAAAATGATTTCTTCAAATCAGCTCTACTCCGCTCTGTTCTCTTTCTTCAAATCAATCTTCTGCAGCGCTCCGCACTGCCTGCCGTGTTTCTGCTGGAATTTTGGTGTTGGACTGTATTTGGGCCACAGCCTGAAAAGCCCAACTACTAAATTCGAAATTCCCATTTGGTCTATTTATTTGGCTGGCTGTATATGTACGTGAATGCAACCTTTAGTCCCATACTGCTAGCTAAGAGAGTGCTGCACCACTTTATATAGTGAGCTGTGCTAGCACTTGGTAAGCATGTGAGAACAGGAAGGCTCTCTCGTGCGCACTCCTCCTCCTCCGCCGCCGTCCGTCCGTCTCGTCACGACACGCCGCGGGTTGCGGGAATCTCGCCGAGCCGAGCTTATATTTTGCAGTCCGGGAAATTTATTGAGTCATTAATTAACGGACGCGTTAATTGTTTTGCCGTTTCCGTTTGGTGGAGGCGTTACCGACTCAATCGTGGGCTGCAGCCCACGTCCTACCCGACCGCTCTATATATTGCTTGGGCGAACCCTAGCCGCCATATACGCAACACATGGTCGCTCGCCGCCCTAGTTCCAGAACCTTGCGCCGCCGTCTTCCAAGTCTTCTCCATCCCGTCTTCCGGCGTGCACCGGTTGAAGGGACAGCAGGCCTCCGGAACCCCGCCTCTTGTGATCCTGTACGGGAGAGGGGCGATCAGGTTTTTGGGGAGCGCACTCGCGCGACTGCTGGCTTCGAGTTCTTCCCCAACGACGACTTCTTCCCCGACATCGCCAACCTCTTCATCGACGACATGGGCGACACCGGGGCCGCTGCTGCTGCAACGTATGTCCTCTTGATCTTCTTGTTCGATATGCTGCTAGAGTTCCTGCTTGTGGTAGTTGCTCTAGATTCGTTCGTCTTGTCTACGGTTTTAGTAGATCGCATGATTAGTTTAATTCTGATTATTCTAGTCATATCATGTTTACTATTTTGTGGATTAAATCTACTGCTAAATTGCTTATATATTCAACAATCCAAAAACCTGATTATAGGCAATTTGTATCGCCTGGCTTTCTCGCGTCGACGAAGCCGTTTCCCTTCAAAGGTGTGCTTTACAAACGGTGGCGCATGAGAGCAGTTTACTGGTTTCAAACAGTAACTGCTATGCTGCCACCAAAGGCAAACCTGAGGGCGAGCTTAATCCTGAACAACAGGAAGCTTTTGAGAGCTCGATACTCTTTTAAGAGTGCCCTTCTGAGTATCCTTGACGATTCCATTGTGGATTCGTATATGTCGTTTGACACTGGCAAGGGCATGTGGGATGCGCTCGAGGCCAAATTTGGGGCCTCGGACGCTGGCAGCGAGTTGTACGTCATGGAGCAATTCTATGACTACAAGATGACTGATGAGCGTTCTGTTGTACAACAGGCTCATGAGATACAGTCGCTCGCAAAGGAACTTGAGCACTTCAAGTGTAACTTACCGGACAAGTTTGTCGCCGGTGGCATTATCGCCAAGCTTCCATCTTCATGGAGCAACTTTGCTACTTCTCTGAAACACAAGAGACAAGAGTTTTCCGTTTCGGATCTCATTGGGTCGCTTGATGTGGAAGAGAAGGCGAGAGCGAAGGATACACGTGCTCGAGTTGCCGAGGCTGGTTCTAGTGCCCATGTGGTACAGAAGAAGAATTACCAGCCGCCCCACAAGTCCAAATTTAACAAGGGTAAATCTGGGGGTAAAGGCAAGTCTGATGGACGGTTCAAACCGTCACAGCCTACCAACTTCAAGAAGAACAACAACAAGCCGAGGAAAGGATCATGCCATGTATGTGGTGATCCGGAGCACTGGGCACCTCGATGTCCCAACCGCCATGAGCTGCGCGGATCTGAGAACAAAGGCAAGACTGCCAATGTTGTTATTGGTGACACCGATATGAAGGAATTGGGTACGGAATATTTCCCACCATCCTTTCAGTTTGTCATTCTCCTGACTGGTTGATTGACACTGGTGCTAATGTACATGTTTGTGCTGATGCCTCGATGTTCTCTTCTTACCAGATCACAGGGACTGCCCCCGTGCTGATGGGGAACAATTCACATGCTTCTGTTCGTGGTGTTGGTACGGTCGATCTGAAGTTTACTTCGGGGAAGACCGTGCGCCTGAAGAACGTTCATCATGTGCCCTCCATCAATAAGAATCTCGTCAGCGGATCACTTCTGTGTCGAGATGGTTATAAGTTGGTTTTCGAGTCCAATAAAGTTGTAATTTCCAAGTATGGACAATTTGTTGGTAAAGGCTATGAGTGCGGAGGCTTGTTCCGCCTCTCCTTGTCAGACTTTTGTACTAAAGTTATTAATAATATTTGTCGTGAAATTGAGCATAATATCTGGCATTCACGACTTTGTCATATTAACTTTGGTGCCATGACGCGGCTAGCTAGTTTGGATTTAATTCCGAAATTCACTACTGTCAAAGGTTCCAAGTGTCAAGTATGTGTGCAAGCTAAGCAACCTCGCAAGTCCCATATGACTGCGGAGGCAAGAGACTTGGCACCACTGGAACTTATACATTCTGATCTTTGCGAGATGAATGGTGTGTTGACAAAAGGCGGAAAGAAATATTTCATGACGCTTATTGATGACTCCACTAGATACTGTTATGTGTATCTTCTGAAATCAAAAGATGAGGCTTTTAACTACTTCAAAATCTATAAAGCTGAAGCAGAGAACCAACTTGATCGGAAAATTAAACGATTGAGGTCCGACCGTGGTGGAGAGTATTTTTCCAATGAGTTTGATTTGTTTTGTGCGGAACACGGTATAATCCATGAGAGGACGCCTCCCTACTCGCCTCAGTCAAATGGGGTGGCCGAAAGAAAGAACCGAACTCTAACTGATTTGGTTAACGCCATGTTAGACACTTCGGGTCTCTCCAAGGCATGGTGGGGGGAGGCTTTGTTGACAGCTTGTCATGTCCTAAACCGAGTTCCCATGAAAACGAAAACTGTTTCTCCTTTTGAGGAATGGGAAAGGAAAAATACGAGACTCTCTTACTTTCGAACTTGGGGTTGTTTGGCGAAAGTCAATATACCAATTCCCAAGAAGCGCAAGCTTGGACCAAAAACTGTGGATTGTGTTCTTCTGGGCTATGCTTTTCATAGCGTTGGCTATAGAGTTTTGGTGGTAAAATCTGAGGTACCCGACGTTCACGTTGGTACAATTTTAGAGTCGAGAGATGCGACTTTCTTTGAGGAAATCTTTCCGATGAAGGATATGCCTAGCTCATCAAATCAGGAGATACCTAATACATCTAGTCAGGAATTGGTTGATATTCCTGATCCCACCACTTCGATAGAACACACTGATAATTCTGTGGAGGATGACAATGAAGTTCCTATTAGGAGCAAGAGACAGAGGATTGCAAAATCCTTTGGTGATGATTTCATTGTGTACCTTGTGGATGACACACCCAGTACCATTTCAGAAGCCTATGCATCTCTTGATGCTGACTACTGGAAGGAAGCTGTCCGTAGTGAGATGGATTCCATCTTAGCTAACGGAACCTGGGAAATCACTGATCGTCCTTATGGGTGCAAACCTGTAGGATGTAAGTGGGTGTTCAAGAAAAAGCTTAGGCCTGATGGTACTATTGAGAAGTACAAGGCACGACTTGTGGCCAAGGGTTATACCCAGAAAGAAGGTGAAGACTTTTTGATACTTACTCACCTGTGGCTAGACTGACCACGATTCGAGTGCTACTTTCATTGGCTGCCTCGCATGGGCTTCTCGTTCATCAAATGGACGTGAAGACAGCTTTCCTAAATGGAGAGTTAGACGAGGAAATTTACATGGATCAGCCTGATGGTTTTGTAGTACCTGGTCAGGAAGGAAAGGTGTGCAAGTTGTTGAAGTCTTTATATGGCCTAAAGCAAGCTCCTAAGCAATGGCATGAAAAGTTTGAGAGAACTTTGACTGCTGCAGGTTTCATTGTAAACGAATCTGACAATGTGTGTACTATCGCTATGGTGGGGGCGAGGGAGTTATTCTCTGTCTGTATGTCGATGACATACTGATCTTTGGAACCAATCTTGATTTAATCAAGGAGGTTAAGGATTTCTTATCTCGTTGTTTTGAGATGAAGGATCTAGGAGTAGCTGATGTTATCTTGAACATCAAGCTGCTGCGAGATGGTGATGGTGGGATTACACTGCTTCAGTCTCACTATGTGGAAAAGGTATTAAGTCGTTTCGGGTATGACGACTGTAAACCCTCTCGACACCATATGATCCTAGTGTGTTGCTTCGAAAGAACCACAGACTGCTAGAGATCAACTGAGATATTCTCAGATTATTGGCTCGCTTATGTATTTGGCTTGTGCCACGAGGCCTGACATCTCTTTTGCTGTAAGCAAGTTGAGCCGGTTTGTTTCTAATCCGGGAGATGATCATTGGCATGCGCTCGAGAGAGTTATGCGTTATTTAAAAGGCACTGCGAGCTATGGAATTCACTACTCCGGGTATCCAAGGGTACTGGAGGGTTATAGTGATTCCAATTGGATATCTGATGCTGATGAGATTAAGGCCACGAGTGGTTATGTGTTTACACTCGGTGGTGGAGCTGTTTCCTGGAAGTCTTGCAAGCAGACCATCTTAACGAGGTCAACTATGGAAGCAGAACTCACAGCATTAGACACAGCCACTGTTGAAGCAGAGTGGCTTCGAGAGCTTTTGATGGACTTACCTGTGGTTGAAAAACCAATACCCGCTATCCTTATGAACTGTGATAATCAAACTGTGATTCACAAGATTAAAAGTTCTAAGGATAATATGAAGTCATCAAGGCATGTGAAGAGGAGATTGAAATCTGTCCGAAAATTAAAGAACTCCGGAGTCATTGCGTTGGATTATATCCAAACGTCTAAGAATTTGGCAGATCCCTTCACAAAGGGTTTATCACGTAATGTGATAGATAGTGCATCGAGGGAGATGGGTTTGAGACCCACGGTATGAGTTGTCCACAGTGGTAAACCACTCTATGTGATCGGAGATCCCGTGAATTAGAAGTGGGTGACAAGCTGTTGGACAGCTGAGAGGAGAGTATCCTTATATTTTACCATCCCACTCCGTATAGATGCAATACTCTCCTGATCTGCATGGCAGGTTGATATTTATCTTAATGTGTTCCAAGCGGCTTACTTTTATAAGCGGAGATGTTGCCCTGCAGAACATCTCTTGAGGAATACACCTATATGAGCCTGACTGTTAAACGTCGCAGTCCGTGAGAGTTGGGTGCTCTTTAGTAAACTCATGAAAGGTCTCGGAGTATGACGCATACGCTCCACCCGCGGGGAAGCCTTGCGGTAGCCCAGTATCGGTAAAGGATTGTGTGAAACTAGATTTGCAGCAAACTTGTAGTTCAAGGCATAGTCCACTATTCAAGTTGCGGTCTAGTGTAGCATAGTTCTAAGTGGTGTTCAACTTAACAGTCTCCACTAAACACCGGTATATAAAACAATGTTTTGGAACAAACGTGGTATGATGTGCCAATGAGACTTTGTGGGGGATTGCTGGAATTTTGGTGTTGGGCTGTACTTGGGCCACAGCCTGAAAAGCCCAACTACTAAATTCGAAATTCCCATTTGGCCCATTTATTTGGCTGGCTGTGTGTACGTGAAAGCAACCTTTAGTCCCATACTGCTAGCTAAGAGAGTGCTGCACCACTTTATATAGTGAGCTGTGCTAGCACTTGGTAAGCATGTGAGAACAGGAAGGCTCTCTCGTGCGCACTCCTCCTCCTCCGCCGCCGTCCGTCCGTCTCGTCACGACACGCCGCGGGTTGCGGGAATCTCGCCGAGCCGAGCTTATATTTTTGCAGTCCGGGAAATTTATTGAGTCATTAATTAACGGACGCGTTAATTGTTTTGCCGTTTCCGTTTGGTGGAGGCGTTACCGACTCAATCGTGGGCTGCAGCCCACGTCCTACCCGACCGCTCTATATATTGCTTGGGCGAACCCTAGCCGCCATATACGCAACACATGGTCGCTCGCCGCCCTAGTTCCAGAACCTTGCGCCGCCGTCTTCCAAGTCTTCTCCATCCCGTCTTCCGGCGTGCACCGGTTGAAGGGACAGCAGGCCTCCGGAACCCCGCCTCTTGTGATCCTGTACGGGAGAGGGGCGATCAGGTTTTTGGGGAGCGCACTCGCGCGACTGCTGGCTTCGAGTTCTTCCCCAACGACGACTTCTTCCCCGACATCGCCAACCTCTTCATCGACGACATGGGCGACACCGGGGCCGCTGCTGCTGCAACGTATGTCCTCTTCATCTTCTTGTTCGATATGCTGCTAGAGTCCTGCTTGTGGTAGTTGCTCTAGATTCGTTCGTCTTGTCTACGGTTTTAGTAGATCGCATGATTAGTTTAATTCTGATTATTCTAGTCATATCATGTTTACTATTTTTGTGGATTAAATCTACTGCTAAATTGATTATATATTCAACAGTTTCTTCAGGTAAATTAATATGCTGCTGCAGTTTGGTCAGACAATAAAAGAGCGTACTAGAAAGATACACGCGGTGAGGAGATAAGACTGGACTCTAGAAGTATTTGGGACTCTAAAGTATTTTGCGTAGATGCTGCTTTCATCTGACAAGATTGAAATACTTGACGAAGTATTATTTTGGAATTGGCATGAATAATGCCATCGACGATGTATAGGTCGTCGCCACTTGAATACTCCAAATAGATCAAAATGACCGGAGTTCAAACAATAGTTGTAGGCAAAACAAAGGTGTGGATCTGACCTGAGTTATGGGCACATTGGAGTAGATGTGTGTATCAGATATCCTTCAAATTTTCATTCCGCTTCTTGGAAGACTATTTTTACGATACAATTGTAATGCACCTGTCCTTCAATGTTTTGCTTCTTTAAATGGAATCACTAGATTCTTTCATGTCAGCAAAAAATTCTTTGGCAATTTAATTATATTTTTATGTTAGTGATCATCCTAATAATTTAACAAATTTTTCATAGTGATTTTGTTGCCGACTCATAACACTATGTCCAATAATTTCATTACTTCTGGATATCCATGATATTTAAACACATAAGATTGAAAAAAGTTGTTAATTTTACTTTTCCTTTCCATAAAGGTTGTTGTATAGACAATTTGACATATAGTGAAACATGTAAGAGGACAAAAAACCATTGGTGCAGCCAATATATTTAAAGGGTACATTTGATGTCACGTCACGCCAACTGATAAATTTGAACCCGTTGCAACGCACGAGCATTTTGCTAGTTTGGGTAATCCCAAGATGAGATCTCCTAGCACCACATCTTTGACCACGTACGTGCGACTCAATCGTCGGCTCGTCAACATGCCTATACGCGTAGTAGGGATTGTTAGCGGCTACACGATCAAGTACATTGGCTCCAACGTCAAGTCAAGGTTGGTGAAAACAGTGACAGCCCTGCATTGACCACGGCATCTTCCAAGTTGTGGTCTAATCCGTCAACCACGGCATCTTCCAAGTTGTGGTCCGCATATGCTACGAGCAGGGCGTAAAGCACACAAGTGGGAGGTCAATCATGCAACCATTGTGGATCTAACAGGGTGGAGATGGAAATAGGAAATACCAACTTGCAAGAATGGCCGGGCATGGCATGATAGATAAGAGCATCTCCACCGGCACCTAAAGGTCGATTTAGGTACCGGGCACGAAAAACAGACACACCGACACCCACCAAGTGTTCGGTCTAACCCGATTTCTGCCCGGCACCCCGGGTGGGCCTCCAAACTTGGGGGTCTGCTATGTACGAAAAGGTAACAAAACTAGCTAAGTTTTTTTTTTTAGAAATGGGGTAGTCCTAGACTCTGCATCGAATTGATGCATACGGCCGCTTTATTAACTTATTCAAAGTACTGTGTGTATCTTATTACATCTAAGAGCTCTCAAGCTCCTGCCGGCCACACCGTGATTAGCAGTCCTGCTGCTTACCCATTGGGCTAGTTCCGGATGATGTTTACACATCACATTTTTATTAGGTTTTCACTGTACTTCTCTGAACTATGTTTAATAGACAATTTTCGTTCAAGATCTGAAATTATATGAACAGTAGAAATGCCTTTTGCTGTGAAAGATGCATGGTCAGATCTGTCTCAAGAAGAAACGCTTTCACAGTTCTTAATTAGATTTTGCCAATAAATTTCAGCAGAAATTAGGCAACAAATCATGTGTCTGGTGACACTAGGCAGGAGTGTATAGTCTGTACAGGGTATCCACACCTAAAATTCAGATTTATGATGTTATATGTGTGAAGCAAAAATATAAGGTAATCTTCGTACGGGACCAGGTAATGCCACCATTTACATAGCACGTGCCTCTGATCCAGGTCGTTAAATTATGTAGAATTTTTTTCTATAAACGAATTGTCTAGAAATGTGTCTAGCTTATACAAGTGGAATATGTGTGCGATTTAGGAAAATGCCACAATATATATGTTGGCATTCGTTTATGCATATGTGCCCAGCTCATTATAAAGGTGACGGTCGAGTCACCGCTCCGCGGCTGGTACGGCTCCGGGTGCTCCTCCAGGGCCCCGCCCCTGCCGGCGCTGCTGCATGTACATAGCCCGCCGCTGCAGGCGCTCCTCGATGGTCCTCAGCCACCGCTCGTTCGCCGGCGGTAGGTGGTACGGCTCTTGGCGCTGCTCGATGTACATGGCCCGCCACTGCAGGGGGTCCTCGTCGTAATAACCCCTTAACGTTTGGAAGGCGGCGCCCTCGCGTGTGTTCTGGCCGTCGTCGTCGTCCATGTCGAGGCGGTGGCTGGTTCGATCCATCGTTCGCTTACTGTTCCTGTTCGTGTTGAGGTCGGCCTACAACTGAATTTTCGTCAAAAGGAACACTTCGCCGAATGAATTGTCAAAAAGACAACCTCCTCAAAAAATTGTCAAAAAGACCACCTCCACCGTGGCGGCAGGCGGAGCAGGCGACACGTGTCGCCTGCCGCCGCACTGGAGCGGCGCTTAATTATTTTGTCTCGCCGCTGACTGCTCACGCATGCATATCGTGCTGTGCATGCATGTATACTTTAATGTATTGAGCATCAACGGTGGAATAGTACCAGAGGAGAGAGGGCAAGCGATGGACATCATCATGGCGCCTTCACCTGTGGCGGCAGGGTTCACCCTGCTCAGTTTCCCGTTTTAGCCCGACTTTGTGTCCTTTCTTGCTACGCAAACAGTGATGCCGCCACTGGTGGTGGCGGCAGGCGACACGTGTCACCTGCTCCACCTGCCGTCACGGTGTAGATGGTCTTTTTTGACAATTTTTTGAGAAGGTGGTCTTTTATAGCAATTCACTAGGGCAAGTGGTCCTTTTCGCCAAAAAAATCCCTACAACTTTGATACAAGTCGTACCAAATACTGGGCTTTAATTCCATGGGCTGTTATTGTCTACACCGATGCCCGCCGACGGCGGTTCGAGGTCAGGCCACGCCTACTGCTTCTTCTGCTTCTCGCTCTCCTTTAGTTTTCTTCATGTTTCGCGGAAAGCCCTAGCTAGATTATTAAACACTACTCCCTCCGTTCAAAATTAGTTGACTTCTATTTATCTACATACGGATGTATCTAGATGTATAACAAGTCTAGATAAATCCGTATCTAGACAAATGGAAGTCATCTATTTTAAAACGGAGGGAGTACTAGTTAACGTGCACGTACACGTCTCAAAAAATGCACCAAAACATATGTGTGTATGCAAAGTTTGCTTGAGCCAGATCTGGCAGTTCGCAAGTTTCAGTTTCTTGCAACCCAGCCAGGGAACAAAGAAGCCTGAAACCAAATGAGAAAGTCTCGTAGAAAAGTTAATATACTGAGCTACCTTACAGCCAGATAAGATATAATATTCAAATTGAAAAGTTTAGTAATGCAGCTGCAACAATAGAGAATGAATTACATATTTAATATGCTCCAGCTGCCCCTATACTTGAGCAATCTTTGAGATAAGCTAGCTGATAAACCTTGGTTAAGTGGCAACACCTGAACACAAAATTAACTGATCAAAGAGAAAATATGAAACGGATTATGTTCCATGGTTCAAACGCCTTGAACACGTGACACTGACTGTTGGCCTGTTCTATCTAAACATGCATATAAGTGTTCCCTTGGCCACGTCTTGATTATAGGAATTGAACACATGAATTCGCCCTATCATGAAATATGGTAAAAGCTTGTGCATAGAAGGTAGAGAACACAAACCCTTCAGCTTTGTTGTGTTCTTGTATCTTCTCCTTATTTACAAGAATAAATCAAGATTGGATGGAGGAATCCTTCATTCTAGCTCGGGGTTGGATTTCGTCAGGAAGTCATAAATAGTGAAGTCCAGGTCTCGCAGCTTGCAGGGAGACCCTTCCCCTCATAGTTGAGAGTCAGCCACCTGTGACATCCGCCACAACACCGATTTACAAAGCCTCGAAGTCACATAACGCACATCCACAATCACGACCCACTGCCACATCGACAAACGCAGCGACGGCACATTGGCTACCTATAAAAGCACTCTTCCTCAGAAAATCGGAAATACAACTCATGGAAAATTATAAAGCACCCAACATATAATGCTTTGCTAGTGAACTAATATTCAGTAAGATAGCACAACTTGATATATAAAAAAATGTATAGTTCCAGAAAGCCATGAGTTAACATTAACGCTGATTTAACTAATATGTTACAGAGAAAATACTTCAATGATTGAGTTTGACAAGGAAACAAGAAAGACAATAAAGATTTTTGTAGCATATACATGTACAAACTGCTACACTAATCATAACAGATATGTGTTTTCACTTCCTTTAGAAAGCAATATAACAAATTACATTCAAATATAGCACATCTCTCTCAACACAACACCTAGGCAGAAGATTAGTTCTGAATTCTCCTTCTTTCTCTGAAAATTAGCACATTACCAAGTTAGTAATTACCATGCTCAATAGTAATTAACTTTCATGTATTTGTGATTGTTCCCTATTTCAATAGAGGAGGTTACTGTCAAGATATGACCTGTGCTAGGCTTATCTGTCCAGTTATAGATTGTGGATGCAACGTGAAAAGCAAACTGAAATTGTAGCTAACATGACACAAATAAGAGAAGAAAAATACAACAGCGACAGGACAATCAGGAACATGGGAGAAATAGCTAGTTAGGTAACACCGCTTGCGCACGCCACCGCTGCTTCTCACGGGGCAGCACAGAGCGATGCTCCTAGAAAGTTCAGAACTATGGCCAGCATAAGTTCAGGTAAAATAAAAAAGAAGAAACAATCGCAGACTTCAACAAGAACAAGACCAGTGTTACCCTTCTGAGTGGCATGAATTTGGGTAATGTCGTGTGTCTTTGTGCTTGCTCGATTGCATTTCATCTGGTGATAGTTAGTCTGGATTCGTCTGCGCCCTTTACCGAATATGTAAAGGGGGGGGGGGGGGGGGGGGTGTATGCTACACTACCGGTGTGTCCGTGCTCCAGGAGGCGACAAGTTATATACGCTTGTCTCCGTTTGAATTCTTTTGTTGGTGAATCTCTAGATTAGAATTCAGTTGTCTTTATTCTAAATACCTTACCTGAATATGCAGTACTTGATCATGATTATAATTTTTTTATCCTGCTTATGGATAGAGAGCATTGTTCTGTTCCACTCATAACTTAGCAAGCACGATATTATTCTGTTTTCTTGCACTTGTCATTGTTACTTTGATTATGATTTATGACTAGTTGGCTACTTGTGTCTTGTGGTCTGGACTCTGGACTTCGATAGCTTTGGAGTTTGGTCCCTTCCTTTTGTACATTATCAATATCAATTACTGAACTATTATTATTGTTTGTTTGAGTATTTGTAGGAAGTCTTGTTGATCCCACTTGAATTCATGCGAGTGAGAAATAACACTTACTTAGTGTTCGTCTATTTGGCTTTTGTCCAACTTAAGGTCATCACGGGGCCATGACTCCTAAGTCCTAATACATTATCTCTTCAACAAATAATGGAGTCATGGAGACAAAGCTAGTTTCATCATTCTCTACAATGGATCATTGTTGGGATGCCTTCCAGATTTACTGCAATTACTTGCTGATCATGATTGCATTTAATCAGTGAAGTTATTTTCATGTTCAGAACCAAACTTGTATTTACGACATCATCAAAGGGCTGCGATGGCGACGACATCGGTAAGGGGTTGCGACGACGGCAATGGAGACATCGACAAGGTGTTGCGGCGACGATGACGACGACAAAGACAAGAGGTTTGCGCCGCCAACCTCTACGACTGGCGCGTATATTGTATACACATATTTATTATCCGCATCAGATATGTATGATTGAGTGAATACATAACATGTAGGTACCATGTAATGCTTGCATGTGCGTACAATAAAAATGTTTTTTTTCTGAAATTATGTGCCAGCGCAAAATGTTTTTTGGTAGACCCCACTAGTGGACACATGTCCTTCTGTCCCGGCCCGTGAGGGCCTTTAGTCCCGGTTAGCCAACCGGGACAGGCCAAGCGGCTCGTTTTTTGGTAGACCCCACTCACTCGTCGGCTCGTCAACATGCCTATACGCGTAGCAGGGATTGTTAGCGGCTACACGATCAAGTACATTGGCTCCAACGTCAAGTCAAGGTTGGCGAAAACAGTGACAGCCCTGCATTGACCACGGCATCTTCCAAGTTGTGGTCTAATCCGTCAACCACGGCATCTTCCAAGTTGTGGTCCGCATATGCTACGAGCATGGCGTAAAGCACACAAGTGGGAGGTCAATCATGCAACCATTGTGGATCTAACAGGGTGGAGATGGAAATAGGAAATACCAACTTGCAAGAATGGCCGGGCATGGCATGATAGATAAGAGCATCTCCACCGGCACCTAAAGGTCGATTTAGGTACCGGGCACGAAAAACAGACACACCGACACCCACCAAGTGTTCGGTCTAACCCGATTTCTGTCCGGCACCCCGGGCGGGCCTCCAAACTTGGGGGTCTACTCGGGATTGCAGAATATTCGCTTGCAGCCAATGATATGCGGGTCCTGCCTGTCATCCGCACACCAGTCATGTCGCGGCTTTAATGGTGCAGCAACCTTCCGAACGGCGCTGCCAGGCCAAAGCGGCGGACACGTGTCACCGGCATTAAACCAACATGTGGCCTCATGATGACCCACAAGTATAGGGGATCGCAATAGTCTTCGAGGCAAGTAAAACCCAAATTTATTGATTCGACACAAGCGGAGTCAAAGAATATTTATAAGCCTTGACAGATGAATTGTCAGTTCAGCTGCACCTGGAAGTAGACTTGCTCGACACAGTTTATCAGTAGCAACACTTTTATGACAGTAGAAGTAGTGAAATAATAGCAGCAGCAAAATAAAGTCAGCAGTAATAATTGAAGTAGACAGCAGGATTAAAGATACTGTAGGCATAGGGATGAATGAACGGGCGTTGCATGGATAAGATAATTCATGAAATAGTCATACGTAGGGCAATTGCAGGTAAATAATAATAAAGCATCGAAGTAATAATCAATCATAGGCATGTGTTCCGTATTTAGTCGTACGTGCTCGCAATGAGAAACTTGCACAACATCTTTTGTCTTACCAGCCCGTTTGCAGCGGGGCCTCAAGGGAAACTACTGGTAATTAAGATGCTTCTTTTAATAAAGCACCGGAGCAAAGCATTAACACTCCGTGAACACATGTGATCCTCAAGCCGCAGCCATCCCCTCCGGTTATTCCAATGTCTTTCACTTTGGGGCCTCGGGTTCCGGACAGTGACGTGTGTATACAACTTATAGATATGATCCAAAACAATAATTATTCTCATGATACAATAATATGTTCAGATATGAAATCATGGCACTCGGGCCCTACGTGTCAAGCATTAAGCATAACAAGTTGCAACAATGACATAAAGTACTAATAATGAATACTAGGCACCATGCCCTAACAATCTTACATCTATTAGATGAAAGATCTCATCCAATCCCTACCATCCCCTTCAGCCTACAGCGGGGAATTACTCACACATGGATGGGGGAGTCATGGATGGTTGATGGAGAAGCGGCGGTGATGATGATGGCGATGATCTCCTCCAATTCCCCGTCCCGGTAGGGTGCCAGAACGGAGTTTCTGATCCCCGAACTAGGGTTTTCAATGGCGGCGTAGCTCTGGAGGGTTTCTGGAAAAAGCGTCGATCCCCCTGGCGTTTGTAGGTCAGAGGCAATAAGTAGTCCAAAGGGGAGCGTCGAGGGCCACGCGAGGCGCCCTCACCAGGCCTCGGCGCGGCCCTACCTCTGCCGCGCCGAGGATGCGTGTAGGGCCCCCGTGCCCCTTCTTCACTTCATCTTCTGGCTCCGTGGGTCTTCTGGGAAAATAGAATTTCTGTAATGTTTCGGGAATTTTCCCGAAAATTTGACTTTCTGCACAAAAACAAGACACCAGGGCAATTCTGCTGAAAACAGCGTTAGTCCGTGTTAGTTGCATTCAAATCACACAAGTTAGAGGAAAAACAACAACAAAAGTGTTTGGAAAAGTAGATACGTTTTGGACGTATCAACTCCCTCCAAGCTTAGCTTATTGCTTATCCTCAAGCAATTCAGTTAACAACTGAGTGCGATAAAAGAAAATTTTACGAACACATTTGCTTCATATGATGTATACATACCTACTATATGATCAAAAGCTTAGGCAATTCATAATAGGAACCATGCAAATAATGACACCTAGTAGTTATGCAAATCATGAAAATATACCAAAATACTAAGAATAAATAACATAACATACATCTATCCACATGATGAGTTGCAATGTTCGTAATAAGATATGACAAAATGGTATCTCGCTTGCCTTTATTTGAAGGGAAAAACATAAATGCCAAGGCACCTCTGAAGTTCAAGTGAAGACTAGATATAGAGATATCAAAGATAAAAGCAAAATAGTTATACCTCAATTAATCATATTCTGGGACAAGCACACTATACTAAGAATGACATCCATGCTCTCGAAGAAGTGCTAAAAAAAAGGATGATGACTCAACATGAAAATGAAAGATTGGCCCTTCGCAGAGGGAAGCAGGGATTAACATGTGCTAGAGCTTTTATTTTAAAACAGAAGTAAAAACGTTTTGAGATGTGTTTGTTTATTGTCAATGAATGGCAGCGGATGAAAACAATATTCCCCCTATCAAACAGACTTTTAAGAGTGGCTCCCATGAAGGACGTTATTTCTACCAGCAAGGCAGATCATCCCTCTTTCTCTTTTGTTTACACATGCAGATGTTTCACTGAGTAATCAGTTGACAAAATGTGAAGAGAATTAAGCGGTTAAAGTTGTAATTAATTGGAACTGGGCACCCCGTTGCCAGCTCTTTTTGCAAGGTTAATAGATAAGCGGATGTATATGCCGCTAGTCTGGCGGTAAAGTCTGTTTGACAAGTTGAATAAAGAATAACCCACTACTTCCTCATGAGCTGGTAAACATTGACACAAATAAGAAGTAATTTGAAGGTTTTAAAGGTAGCACATGCAAATTTACTTGGAATGGCTTGAAATACCATGCATAGGAATTTATGGTGGACTCTTTGGGATAACTTGGTTTTAAGGATTTGGATGCACGAGCAGCATTCCCGCTCAGTACAAGTGAAAGCTAGCAATAGACTGGAAAGCGACAACCAAGAGAGCAATAATTGTCATAATCATACTTGCGACAAAATGAAATTAACGGAGTCATAAAAATGATACTAAAACTCTGAGGCAAAATAGATCATCAAGGCTTAATTGACTTTTATTTTTTAGTCATAAACATGTGTGAGCATGTGCCAAGTCGATTCAAGTAAATTATTCAGAGGAAGATACCATCCTGCCATACCGTTTTACGAATAGAACAATACATGTAAATATCTATATGACATGTTATTCTATATTAGCAAATTGGTACTGATCATAAGAAGACATGAACTACTAAGTAATCATTAAATAACATAACCTCTATCATGATAGCTGAGCATGTTCACATGAGTAGGTATATTTACAAAAATGAAAAACAAATAGAGTTCATATCAGCCTCTTACCACATTCGGATTGTCGTAAATCATCATTATTGCTTTTCACTTGTGTGGCTTGAATGATGTGAAATGATATCCAAGTCCAGAGTGGAGTCACGGAAATTTTCGAACTCTGAAACAACTATACAAAACAGAAAAGAACAACAAATATTTTTGGATTTTCGAATTAGAGCAAGCATGGAAGGAAACAAGCAAACAAAGCAAAATCTTTTTGGATTTTTGAATAATAAACCAAAATGAAAAATTAAAGTAAACTAGTGCTACAAATTCAAAAGAAAGAGAAATAAAGGAAATATTTTTTGTCTTTTGGTGTTTTGCGAAAATAAAACAGATACAAGAAACAAAAAGTGAAAGAGAAAAGAAACAAACTAAAACATGGATATACAAGGTACTGACATGATATGAGTATAATAAATTGAGTGAGCTGTCGGTGGTCGGCATACCTCCCCCCAAGCTTAGGCTTTTGCCCTAAGTGGGAGACAAATCATCCCCATGGCCGCCAGCTAGGAGCGCCCTCTGTGTATGACGAGGAGGGTTCCTCGTCCAGGTACGAGCTCGAGGATGCACCACCGCGGTACATAGTGTAATCCTCAGGGGGCGCCACGAAGGTCTCTTGTCGGTGCTCGGGTAGTGCTGTAAATGGAAATCCGGTGCACCGAGGTAGTTGTCCAAATCCTCCCTCGAATATGACAGAGGACTCCTGAAAATACTAAACAAACTAGGCTGTGGAAGCCGGACCTCCCACTCAGGTCCATTAGCAAAAACAACTCTATACATCAAATATCCATTGTATGAACTAGTAGTAACAAAATCATGAACTTTCATGGCAGCAAGATCAAGTCTTTCCGGAACCAATAATTCATCAGCGGGATCAACAGAATAACCAAGGTCAGCTAAAACATGTGCAGCAATAATCCCTCCAAAGATGGGACCTTTGGCGGCAAGGCGGCGAGCAATCAAGGCACCAAGGTTGTAGGTTTTAACATTTTTAAGTGCAGTAGCAAGAAAAGCTAGATGGTAGTTAAAAATATTACTAGTGTTCTCTCTAGCAAGCACACTTGTGACAAGATAATATGTGAAGTACCTGATAGCTGGAAACTAAATGTTCCTTATCTTACCACGCTGCGCCGTACGGTGATCATCATAGCTCAGCTCATGGTAAAGATCCAACAATTCGTGCGGCTGTGCCTTGATCTTCCTCGCTGTCCCAGATGGAGCAACACCTATGACCCTGCAAAATCTTTTCAGCTCCATGTTGCATGCACGATTATAAATCTTAAACTCAACAGTTGGGTTAAAAGTAGAGTTATTAAACTTAAAGCTCTCAACAAAAATCTTAGTGAGTCTAGCATATTGTGGCCTCTCATCCCTCATGAATTCCATCACGCCAACATTGTCAATTAATCTCATGAAATCATCATGAATCCCTGCAACTTTCATAAAGTCAAAACATGGAAAAATGGATGGATGTGCAACACCATCATCTTCCTCATCACCAATCCTTGGTGCCAATAGATCCTCATTATATGATGGTCTAGATGGAGCTCTTGATCTTGAGGACCTTGTTTCCCTTGAAGAGGGTGGTGTTTGCCTCTCAAAGATTTCTCCATAAGTATGTTTGTCCATCTTCTTTTTCTGAAATTTTTAAACAAACCTCATAAAAAGTGATTTTGGAGTGATTATTTCAAGGGGAACACTATGGGGACTTGCTAGAGGACTAAACATGCATCAAAACTAGTTAATCCAAACAAGAACAAGCATGCAAGCTCGCATAACATGTCACCTACAGTACCAAAATGCTCAAGATATACACAACTAAACAAAATTATACTTGGATAATCGGAGGAGTCACATACCGGAGAGCAATTGATCCAAACATCAGCAGCAAAGATGGGCTGAGCAAGTAGATCAAAAAATCGTGAGCGAGAACAACAAGAACACGAGTTTGAGCAATGGTGGTGTGTATGGTCGGGAGAGAGAAAGGAGTGGGAGGAGGATGAGTAAGTGGAGGGCCAGGTGGGCCCCACACCAGGGCAGGGCGCGGCCAGCCCTCTGCCGCGCCGTGGTGGCGTGTGGCGCCCTGGTGGGCCCCCCTGGTCATCCTTTGGTACTACCACGTTCCATTTTAAAAACTAGGACTTGTAGAATTTTTTCAGAATTTTTTGAAAATTTTATTTCTGACATTTTCTGGGTGTTTTAAACAATAAAAACTGAGTAAAAATAAATTTATGTAAAGACTAAATATTGCTTAACTTGCAAATTACAGTAGTAAAATAGTAGGTAAAACAAGGAGAGAAAGAAAATGTTGTTTAGCAATTTTATGTATGTAAAACATATTTGTTAACAAGGTTGATCAAGTGATGACGTGAAACACACGTTCGTTGGGAGACCCCAAGAGGAAGGTATGATGTAGTCAGCAGCAAGTTTTTCCTCAGAAAGAACCCAAGGTTATCGAACCAGTAGGAGCAGCAACTCTTCAGAAGGTTGTCAACGGCGCCAGAAAAATAGCTGTCGCAGGGAGTCTGGACTGTTGACGTGGAATCTGCACACAACACAATCAAATTACTTTGCCCCAACGAAACAGTGAGGTTGTCAATCTCACTGGCTTGCTGAAAACAAAGGATTAAACGTATGGTGTGGAAAATGAGTATTAAATTGCAGAGAATGAAAAAGGAACAGTTTGCAGTTTGTGGTTGTTTAATCAGTGTAAAAGAATGGACCGGGGTCCACAGTTCACTAGTGGTGTCTCTCCATAAAAGATAACTAACATGTTGGGTGAACAAATTACAGCTGGGCAATTGACGAATAGTGAGCGCATGACAATGCATATACATGACATGTTGACTACTATGATATTTAATTGGGCATTACGACATAATACATAGATCGTTATCCAACAGCATCTATGACTAATAATCCACCGCCGGGTTGTCATCCGAGTCCCCCGTTGGTATTAAGTTGCAAGCAACGGATAATTGCATTAAGTAAAGTGCGTAATGTAAACAAACACATATGTCCGTGGACATAGCATCGTTAGGTTATCCCTAGTGGCAACAGCATATCCACAACCT
This sequence comes from Poa pratensis, assembly GCA_947311845.1. Lineage (NCBI taxonomy): Eukaryota > Viridiplantae > Streptophyta > Magnoliopsida > Poales > Poaceae > Poa > Poa pratensis. Next base: position 76,446,791 of record CAMZMU010000043.1, on the reverse strand, counting down.
TAGAACTTTCTGTCACTGTCCCAGGTTAAAAGGAGACATGAACCCACTATCTAGCATAAATACTCTCTCTTGGAGTTACAATCATCTACTTGGCCCAAGCATCTACGAGTAACGGAAAGCATGCAAGATCTTAAATAACATATAAGATAGATTGATAATCAACTTGACATAATATTCAATATTCATCGGATCCCAGCAAACACAACATGTAGCATTACAATAATATGATCTTGATCATGTAGGGCAGCTCACAAGATCTAAACATGATGGCACAAAGTGGAGAGACAACCATCTAGCTACTGCTATGTACCCGTAGTCCAAGGATGAACTACTCACGCAGCACTCCGGAGGCAGGCATGGCGATGTAGAAGGCTCCGGTGACGATTCCCCTCTCCGGCAGGGTGCCGGGAAGAGGTTCTGAACCCTCCCGGGCTAGGGTTGACGACGGCGGCGTCTATGGAACTTTTCGTGGATATTTGCTCAGGTACTTAGGGTTTTCGCGTCGGGGGGAATAAGTAGGCGAAAGGGCGGCGGCTGGAGAGGCCTGTGGGGCTCACACGCACCCTGGGCGCGCCAGAGGGGTGCCCCGCGCCCTGGCCACGTGTGGGGCCCACGTGGCTCCTCTCCGTCGCCTCTTTGGTCCGTCAGATGAGTTCTCGTAAAATAGGGACTTCCGTGTATTTTCGTCCAATTCCGAGAATATTTCCAGACTAGCTTTTCTGGAATACAAAAACAGCAGAAAACAGGAACTGACACTTCGGCATCTTGTTAATAGGTTAGTCCCAAAAAATATATAAAAGTGATATAAAGTAGATGCAAAACATGTAGCAATTGGTATAAAACAAGCATGGAACATCAAAAATTATAGATACGTTTGAGACGTATCATCAAGTCTTGCCACTAAACACATTTTATATGACATAAAAGAATGAAACCACATTGAACAATCATTTTACCTTGAATTGTATAGCTATAGATCCAATCATAATACATTGAAATCCTTCATGAGGTTCATATATAGGGCAATCAATACTTCCCACTTTGATAGTTCTAAGGTTGGCAATTGTATTCACTCCAAATATCTTGTCTAGTTTCTTGGGAAAATAAACAGTATGTTCTTTGTCATTAACATGAAAAGTTACTTCTCCTTTGTTGCAATCAATAACAGCCCCTGCAGTGTTGAAAAAAGGTCTCCCAAGAATAATAGACATATTATCATCTTCAGTCATTTCAAGCACAACAAAATTTGTTAATATTAAGCAATTATTAGCCACTTGAACATGAACATCTTCACATATACCAACAGGAACAACAGTAGATTTATCAGCCATTTGCAAAGATATATCAGTTGGTATCAATTTTTCCAAATAATGCCTCTTGTAAAGAGAAAAAGGCATAACACTTACTCCTGCCCCTAAATCACATAGGGCGGTTCTAACATAATTATTTTTGATAGAGCAAGGAATAGTTGGTATACCTGGATCTCCAAGCTTCTTTGGAATCTTACCATTGAAAGAATAATTAGCAAGCATGGTAGAAATCTCTTCATTAGGAATCTTTCTCTTGTTAGAGACAATATCTTTCATGTATTTCGAATAAGGAGGTAACTTAATAGCATCAGTCAAAGTATTTTTCAAAAACAAAGATTTCATCCATTCACAAAATTTATTATAATGTTCTTCTTCCTTGGATTTGTGTTTCTTATTAGGAAAAGGCATTTGCTTTTGCACCCAAGGTTCTCTTTCATTACCTTGTTTCTTAGCAAGAAAATCTTCTTTAGTGTACTTTTGTTTTTAGAATGCTTTTCAGGTTCCTCTTCACTTTCCTCTTTATCAGAAACATCGTTCTTATCTTTATCATTAGCATGTTCATTCCCACTTTCAGTTTTAGCATCAGAGATAGATATACTATTTGGATCATTAACATGCTCATTGTCTTTAATGGGTTCAGGAGATTCCTCAACATGTTTATGTTTCTTCTTCTTTTTCTTTTTCTTAGAAGGAGTTGTAATTTCATTAGCTAGTTGAGAATCTTGCTCAATTCTTTTAGGTTGTCCTTCAGGATACAACGGATCCTGAGTGGAAGCACCACCTCTAGTTTCTATACCAAAAGCATGTTTATCATTTTCTCTAGAAGCATTATCTAGCAAATCTTTTTGCACTTTAGTCAATTGTTCAATTTGAGCTTGAACCATATGAAAATGTTTAATGAGTATTTTAACATCATTAGCAGTTCTTTCCAAAACATCATGCAAATTATTAATAACATGAGAATTCTTTACCAGACTCTTTTGTGTTCTCATATTGCAATTATTTTGCTTAACAATAAAATTATCAAACTCATCTAAGCATTGATCAGGAGGTTTAGAATAAGGGATATCTATATCATCAAAGTGTTGGAGAGAGTGTACCTCAACCGTAGATGGGTGAGGAATTGGCTTACACAATTCTTCTATAGGTGGAAGATTTTTCACATCTTCAGATTTAATACCTTTCTCCTTAAGAGATTTCTTGGCTTCTCTCATTTCTTCATCATTTAGTTCAAACATTCCTCTTTTCTTTGGTGTGGGTACCGGAGTTGGTTCAGGCAGGGTCCAATCATCATGATTTTGGCTTATCTTAGCTATTAATTCCTCGGCTTCATCTGGAGTTCTTTTCCTGAAAACACAGCCAGCACAACTATCCAGTATGTCCTAGATTCAACAGTTAGTCCATTATAAAATATATCAAGAAGTTCATTTCTAGCTTGTTAATGTCAGGCCGAGCTCTAATTAAAGAACAAACCTTGCCCAAGATTCAGGCATTTTCTCTTCCTCAGTTTGCTTAAAGTTAAAGATTTCTGTAAAGCAGCATGTTGAGCACTAGCAGGAAAATATTTCTGAAAGAAAACATTGACCAAACCCATAGGTCTCTCAATAGATCCAGGAGATAAATTATTAAACCAAGTTTTAGCTTCATCTTTCAGTGAAAAAGGGAAAATTTTAGTAACGAAGTAACTGCGTTTCTTAATATCATCAGAAAACAAACTACTTAGAGTAGAGAGAGTGTTCATATGATCTACATCACTTTCATTTTCAGTTCCTCGAAAAGGTTCTTTCTCGGCAATAGATATAAACGACAAGTCCACAGAGAAATCATAATCTTTATCTTGTATATTTATGGGAGATGTAGCAAACTTAGCATCAGGAGAAAGTTTATAATTAACAGCACATCTTTGAAGAAGATTTTTAATAGCATTACATCTTTAGAGGTATCACAATTCATGTATTCATCAATAAATTCATCATCAAGTTCAACATAAGTTTCCTCAAGATTGTCACTAGTATGCTCTCTCGATTCAGGTGAATAAACAGGTGTAATTGGAGTTTCATTAGGTGTTTCTGTATTTTCAATTTGTCTAGATTTAGCAATTGTAGCATCTAGAAAAGGACCCAGTGACCCTCTTTCATCAAGCACAGTAGAAGCATCATCAAATTCATCAGAAATATCCTCAGATTCAGCAGAAGTAGCAGCACGTGAAACATGTGTATGTGGTGGTGTGACAAGTTGACTTATAACAGATGGCGAATCAAGAGCAGCAGAAGTGTTCAGAGTTGTAACTCTCCTTGTAGTGGATGGCAATATGGAACCTTCTCATCACGAGGTTTGCCCATGATGAATAAATAGCAGCGAACAGTATGACTCCCTTGTGACCTTATAAATAGAGCTATGCTCCCCGGCAACGGCGCCAGAAAATAGTCTTGATGACCCACAAGTGTAGGAGATCGCAACAGTCTTCGAGGGAAGTAAAACCCAAATTTATTGATTCGACACAAGGAGAGCCAAAGAATATTTATAAGCCTTGACAGATGAATTGTCAGTTCAGCTGCACCTGGAAGTAGACTTGCTCGACACAGTTTCTCAGTAGCAACAGTTTTATGACAGTAGCAGTAGTGAAATAATAGCAGCAGCGAAATAAAGGCAGCAGTAATAATTGAAGTAGACATCAGGATTAAAATACTGTAGCATAGGGATGAATGAACGGGCGTTGCATGGATAAGATAATTCATGAAATAGTCATACGTAGGGCAATTGCAGTTAAATAATAATAAATCATCCAAGTAATAATCAATCATAGGCATGTGTTCCGTATTTAGTCGTACATGCTCGCAATGAGAAACTTGCACAACATCTTTTGTCCTACCAGCCCGTTTGCAGCGGGGCCTCAAGGGAAACTACTGGTAATTAAGGTGCTCCTTTTAATAAAGCACCGGAGCAAAGCATTAACACTCCGTGAACACATGTGATCGTCAAGCCGCAGCCATCCCCTCCGGTTATCCCAATTTCTGTCACTTTGGGGCCTCGGGTTCCGGACAGTGACGTGTGTATACAACTTATAAATATGATCCAAAACAATAATTATTCTCATGATACAATAATATGTTCAGATCTGAAATCATGGCACTCGGGCCCTAAGTGTCAAGCATTAAGCATAACAAGTTGCAACAATGACATAAAGTACTAACAACGGATACTCGGCACCATGCCCTAACAATCTTACATCTATTACATGAACGATCTCATCCAATCCCTACCATCCCCTTCAGCCTACAACGGGGAATTACTCACACATGGATGGGGGAGTCATGGATGGTTGATGGAGAAGCGGCGGTGATGATGATGGCGATGATCTCCTCCAATTCCCTGTCCCGGCAGGGTGCCAGAACGGAGTTTCTGATCCCGAACTAGGGTTTTCGATGGCAGCGGAGCTCTGGAGGGTTTCTGGAAAAAGCGTCGATCCCCCAGTCGTTTTTAGGTCGGAGGCAATAAGTAGTCCAAAGGGGAGCGTCGGGGGCCACGCGAGGCGCCCTCAACAGGCCTCGGCGCGGCCCACCTCTGCCGCGCCGAGGGTGCGTGTGGGGCCCCCGTGCCCCTTCTTCGCTTCATCTTCTAGCTCCGTGAGTCTTATGGGAAAATAGAATTTCGGGAATTTTTCGGGAATTTTCCCGAAACTTTGACTTTCTGCACAAAAACAAGACACCATGGCAATTCTGCTGAAAACAGCGTTAGTCCGTGTTAGTTGCATTCAAATCACACAAGTTAGAGGAAAAACAACAGAAAAAGTGTTCGGAAAAGTAGATACGTTTTGGACGTATCAGCGACCCACGAGGCCACCACTACCAGGAAACTGCGTTTCTATAGAACAGAATTTTGTGGCGCACCAAAACGTGCGTGCGCCACAAAAGAAATTCTGTGGTGCACCATACAAGGTGCGCCACAGAATGTGTGCGCATTTTGTGGCGCACGCAGCTCAAATGCGCCACTGAAAGAGAACATTCTGTGGCGCACGCATGGAGATGCGCCAGAGACAATGTGTGGACCCCAGCACCAATCATTGGATTTCGAATTCTAGGGTCATTTCTGTGGCGCATGCCCACAGATGCGCCACAGAATTCATGCTTTCTGTGGCGCACGGTGGTCCATGAGCCACAGAAAGGAGGCATTCTGTGGCGCATGTGGGCCCATGCGCCACAGAATGGCTTTCCCAGATGTAAAAAAGGGGCCAGCCCCCGGCTCACACGTGGGCCCATACTTTTCTCCATTTTTTGTAGCTAAACCTATTTTGGTTGATAGACAAGCATTTATGTAGGGATGAAAACGGTACGAAATCTTTTCGACTTTTCCATGAAAAACAGAAACGGAATGGAAATATGGAAATGGAAACGGAATTCTGCAAAACGGAAACGGAAACAGAAACTTTTATGCGGAAACGGAAACGGAACAGCGTATTCCGGCGGAACGACTGTGGAAACGGAAATTCCGTTTCCGGTAATACGGAACTTTCCTTTTTTTGTTACCCTGTGATTTTAAATCCAATAGACACGGAAATTCTAGTGAGAATATTTAGATACAACTAAAGAACAGAATAAAAATAAAAAGAATCGGAAGCTACCATGTTTAGGACCTATGTTTTCGCATATCATCTCTTACTCAGGTCGTTATTTCAGTGTTATACTAGGAACAAGGACGATAATAGATATTTTTAATGTTGCCAAAGTTGATAACTTAGACACACTATATTATATAATCAGGATATCTCTTTATAATTTTATTTCATCTTAGAAACTTGATAGTTTGTTGATATGTTTGCCTTTTCCTTAATTATTTAAGATGTCTCTCGATTCCGGTAAAGATATGCTTTCCGTTCCGTCTCCGCACCGTATTTGGTTTATATCTGTTTCCGACAATATTTGTTTCCGTATTTGTTTTCGGGGTGTCTGTATTTGTTTCCGCTTCCGTAAAAAAATATGAAAACAAATGTGACACCAGTCAGTTTCGTCCGTATCCGCTCCGTTTTCATCCCTACATATATTGTATATCATGTATAAAATAATGGTATACTAAATATAACCAAAAATGTTTTTTTTAAAGGTACCAAAAATGTCTTTTTTTATGTATTATTTTGTGTGTGTGAGACAAGCATATATATGTATATCATGAATAAAATAATGGTCTTTAAAATGTGTGTCTGTTCTTTCTTTAAATATAACTAATTTTTTTTTTAAAGAATAACAAATGTGTGTATATTCTTTTCTTTAAATATAACCAAAAATATTTTTTTAAAAGAAAAAAATGTGAGACAGCCAGGATTCGAACCTGGCTGCCCAAAGTACAAGGTTTATTTGCTAACCAATGGGCTATGTTGCTGTTGTTGTCATAGAACAGCAGCACAACTTTTTATAACTTTAGACCACCTAATTCTGTGGCGCATGCCTCCAGGTGATGCGCCACAGAATCGCACATTTCTGTGGCGCACCAAGGAGGATGCGCCACAGAATGCCTTTACTTAGCCGTTTTCTCGACCACAGACCCCTTTCTTCCCCAAATCCACACACACCACACGCGTACGGTTGCGCTCTCGATCGCGCTCCGGCCGCCCTCGCTGTCGACGTCTCCCCCTCGCCTTTCTCTCGCCATCGCCCCCACGCCGTTCTCTCGCCGTCGCCACCTCGCCCATCCCCGTGCGTCGGAGCCGGAACCGCGCGTTGTCTCTCTGTCGCCACCGCGCCCATCCCCGTGCGTCGGCGCCGGAACCGCGCGGTCCTGCTCGGCGTCGGAGCCGCCGCGCCCTGCTCGGCGTCGGAGCCACCATGCCCATCCCGTGCGCCGGAACTCCACGCCGCCGCTCCCTCCCCCTGCCCGAGGTACACGGGGCCCTCCCCTGCCTCCCCTCGCCTGCTCGCGATGTGTTCGACAAAATGCTGCTGTTAGTTGCTTGCTGTTAGTTGCCTATTCTACAAAATTGTATGCAAAACCCAAGTAGCTAGCTGATTCATGGTGATTAGGGTAGAGGACTAGGGTTTCTGCTGCTGTCCCCTGTCAGCAGTAACACAAATCTTCAATTTCGAGTACCTAGATGGCCAAATCAGAGGGGAAATAGTCAAAGTGATTTGTAACCCTTGTTTGCACGATCATTTTGAGTGGTCAAACGTCTTAATCGGAGTTGTGAAGCTCCTGATGTGGCTGTTTCTTTGCAGCTGTCCAAAAAAAATTACAGTAAAGAATAGCGTTTTACCATGCGTTTTAGGATTTGTTCTTTCCTAGCTTGTATGTGATGCATATGTTCTAATACAAAAGGATTCGATTATTTCCCATGAGCATTCTTGCTTCCATGCATCTCCGAATGTAGCTACTCTATATTCTGAAAACTGGAAGCAGCAGAGTAGTATTTGTCGATTTAAACCTTCATATGCTCATATTTGTTAGTGGACCCCACCACCAATCATTGGATTTCGAATTCTGGGGTCATTTCTGTGGCGCATGCCCACACGATGAGGCTCTCGAGGGCTATGCCCAAAAGGGAGGCCATTTCCACAAAGAAAAGAATGGGGAACGTTTAACGAAGGACAACAAACACATTTTCTGGCATGGGATCGGGTTCCATTGCATCAAGCATGCGCCTGGCAGCGTGAAGGATGCCTTCTACGTCCTCCATCACATTAAAGGGTTTGTTCGGGATGTAGAGACAACGAGGTGGCCATCTAGTCTCCAAGAATGGAGCAAAAATGCGGGGGAAATCACCAATTCTGAGCTTAGAGAAGACTTCCATCGCATCCAGAGGCAGTTATCGCAAATCATCGTGGAAGATGTCATGATAGAAGGGGGGTCCTTACACAACGCCAGAGGTAGGATGTATTATAAAAGAAAGCCTTGCCTCACTCGATAGAAGTGCTTCTTTATTTTATTTATTATAGACTTATCCACTTAATGGGATGAATAAATCATACTCTATTTATATTATTAACCAAATATATATCCCAATCCATCTCCGGGGTTGTCTAAGTGGGAGATCGAAGAACGCCTAGACAGGCAAAATGACATGAGGACGTGGATGACGAAAGACTACTATAAACCGTTCCCGGAGCCGATCAAGAAGAAGGCTCAATCCTACCAGTGGAGCTAGACGTGTTCTCCATCATCGCCGATGTACTCGATTTTATCCTAGTGTAGGCGGTGAACACTTCATTTGTAACGTGTGAAACGATGAAGTTTTGTATCAACATTTGTGTAAAAATTCCGCACTTGTCAACTCTATATGTATGTTATCTCGGGATATATATAAGTAATGTGATGACATAGTAATGTGTTTTTTTTCATATACCTGTCAAAATATATTATTTTTTCTGTTATATCTGTATAAATACTGTAATATACCTGTATTCCTATAATATACCTGTATTTGTACAGCGGGCAGCAGCAGCAAATTCCAAATACCTATACAGAAATTCTGTGGCGCATGGTTTTTTGTTCTGTGACGCACCCTTTTCTGTGGCGCACCCCCCTAAGGATGCGCCACTAAACAAGTTTCAGTGGCGCATGGAACAGGGTGCGCCACAGAATGTTGGGATTTCTGTGGCGCACCAGTGGGTGCGCCACAGAATTCACATTTTTGTGGCAACAATTCTGTGGCGCACCCACCATGCGCCACAGAAAGCCATTTTTGGTGCGCCACAGAAAGGCTTTTCCCTGGTAGTGCACGATTCCCTGTCCATCGCTCTCTCATCTCGCACTGGTCCTCTCTCTCTTGCATGCACGAACTGCTCTCAAGAGATGCGATGGACGAACACGAACAAGTAACGAGTCCGGAGGAGGCGTACCGCTAGGTGCACGCAGCCTCCGCAGAGGCAGCCACTATGCAGCGGTCGCTCGAGTCCGCGGTGATGGACGGGCATGCCCGCTCCTTCGTGCCGGCCGAGAGGGCGGCACATGAGGAACTAAGCTGTCCACCGGGCCGACATAGCACGACCACTGGAGAGGTCGCGCCGGATTCCAGGGCATGGGGAGATGGCGTGGTTTGGGGGTTCCTGCCGATGAGAGGAGACGTTGATGGCCAAGCCGACGGCGAGAGAGGAGTTCGCGATGGGGGTGGAGAGGGTGAGGCAGGCGCACGAGGTAGCGGCGGAGGATGAGAGGCAGCTTCGCGGTGCTCAGAGCGTGGGCACGGGCGCCTGCATGCATGCGTGCAACAGCGGTGGAGGCGCACGCCATTATGATGCATGACAGGGCGGAGAGGCGTTGGCTGGCTCATGCCGCATGCCGCAATGAGACTAGGTCCCCCTCCATTTTGAACGACGACGAGGCCAGGTCCTCTCACGCGACGTTGGACGTCGAGCCTGCCCCTAGCGCGCGGCCTCCTCCTGGAATTTAGTTCAATTTTGTAGTTTAAGTCTATATTAGTTGTAGTTCAAATTTTAGTTTAAATTTCGTTTTAATCTTTATTTTTTTCAAATTTCAATGAAAATCGTGTCTTTTATTCGTAATTTGCAAAAGTCGGTCAGTTTTTTTTTTTTTTTTTTTGCTTGGGGGTGCCGGTGTGGGCACCTCTCTCCCTAAAACAGACATAATTTGGGTGGTGCCGGACAAAACTCTGGGGGTGCCGGTGGAGAGAGTATGCTCTAACAATAACGAGTCCGGAGGTCATGTCACATTGCACTCTTCTTACAAGGTAGGGTTTATTCACAGATAACCTGGTACTTTTTTTTTTCCAAAGAAGGGATGAGTAGAAGTCGACGAAATGTATGTATAGTATAGGAGTTTTTCAAGATATTCATGGTTAGGCCCCTGTGAGCTTAGGTATAAGAAAAAATAGATGTGTGACAAGTATAGAGCTGTTAGTCATGTACAGAAGGGCCCAATTAAGAATTACGTGAAACAGAACATTGGCTTATGTGGTGAATAAACTTACAAATACAACAGTAGATCGAGAGGAGCGACAAGGGCGTCTGGTTGCTTTTCCCCTCCTTCCGCCGGAGCAGGTGCAGATCCTTGCCTCCTCTCGTCACTCCGGTGGCGGGAGGAGGTGGGGATCTCGTTCCCTGTCTCCCGGCGAGTAGTTAGGGTAGTATTAGGGCTCGCCGGCGCCGATTTGGGTTGGAGGTCGCCGTCGGCTTCGGCCATATGTTCCGCCATCCTTCCTCTCCTTGCCGGTCGTCGGTAGGTGGGTGGCGTGTTTGCTGCTCTTCGATCTACGGGTCGGTGGAGCTTTTGGTTTCCCCGGGTGGCTGGCGGGATGGCGCCATCGTCCTCCCTCTGTGGGGATTTTGTCCCTCCTCTCCGTCGTCGTCGGGTCGCCGTTCCTTTCTTCGGTGACTGCGGGAGGGTGAGGTGCTGTGGTGGACGTGGTGCTTCGCTTGTGGTCCTCTGGCCGGCGGTGGTCGCCGGGGGAGGAACCGGTGGTGCTCGGCGTTCTGGTTTTGCTGCTGTTTGCTGGTGGTGGTGTTCTTCTTCGGCTTCTCTGCTCCGGCCGGCCGTGGTGGCGAGGGGTGCGGTGTTTGCCGGAGTTTGGGTGATGCGGCGGGTGGGCCTCGACGGCGCTGCTTCGGCTGGAAGAAAGGTGGACCTGGAGAGGAGGTGCTCTGGCCGTGTCCGTTCAGCGAGCTCAGATTCCGTCGCGCGGCGGCGGATGGATCTTGCGGCCGTCTGCAACTTGTGGTGGTGCCTCTTCTCCGGCGGCTGGTGGTACGGCGACAGCGGTGGCGTCTAGGTTTCTCGGGAGAGCGGTGGTGGACCTGTTCGTGTTCTTTCCAGGAGGCTTAGGGTGCTCTGTGCACTTTGCAGGGGTTCCTTTGTAATTTAGTTTCTTCGTTGAATCGCCTTGTAATTTGTACTCTGCTTCCTATATTATGTATCAGGTCCTTTCCTCAAAAAAAAAAAACTTACAAATACAACTTATATCATACCCCAGAAAAAACGTACTACATCGATAATTCATCGTGAGGTGTCAATTCCTCATCAGTTCCCTCGTACACTTTTTCAAGTAGTTGCCAGCTCTTCCATTCTCTATTGCAAGTTTAGTTGCCTCAGGCGTTTTGCAAAGAGATGTATCCATTGGTGATCATCCACTGCATACTCCAGTGGTTGTTAACATTCTTGTAGGTCCAGTAAGCCCATCCAAATGTGGCTTGCCGATACACAGCCATCTGTGCATTTGCAAATCGCTGGAAGTCTTCCTTCGATGCACCGTTTACCTTCCACTCGGCCACCCATTCGCCTGTACAAAACATAGTATGCATAAGATAGTTTAGACCTAGTTTTAAATTCAATTGCTAAAGTTCCTGCTGGAAATGTGATCTTGTTACGAACAGGACGATCTAACTAGCTATCCCACACTTACCAACAAAGGTGAGAGGGCCATCTCGCTTGGTCATGGCACTGAGATCACTGGCGATGTTATTGTTGACGTAATCAATGTTCTGCTGCACTGTGAAACTGTCAAACTTGCTATCAAACAGCGTGTAGTAGTGCACGTCAAGGACGGCCCTGCCGAACCGGGAAGCAAAGTCGACGAGCTCGGTCGAAGACGCGGAAAGTCGGTTGGACATGATCACATAGGCTGTGAGCGAGTGTTTCCTGACGGTATTGTAGGCCTGTTCGTAGTACGTTTTCAGGCTATCTAGTGAAACGCCGGGAGCCAACGGCTCATTCATCAACTCCACCGCCAGGAGGCCTGATCTCCTGGCATACCTGTATGTACATTAAACGCCGAAGAGGTTAGCAACAAGGAGATCGAATTACACGGCTAGCTTCCTGAATGACCCCTCCATTGGAGCCGCTAGATTTATTTTATGGTCTTTACACATTTTGTATTGACATCTTTCATGTATTCTCATTTTTTGAAAGATCATATTTTAATTCTCGTTTAAACCTAGATTGTTACAAATATACCAGCTGCGAGGAAATCAATGACTTTCACGGTTTGCACGATGTTGGAGTCGGTTGTTCCCCAAGTCTGTGAGCCGTCCCTGGTACTGCTGTGCTCGTTGGGGTTCTGCGACCCAGGCGCTGCATGCAAATCTATGATCACGCGAATATTGTGCCTCCTGCAAATATATTTCCACAAAAACACATGTCATTTTGAAAACAATGCCCACACATTTTAGTTTTGTGAAGTCTACACGTGTATGTACGCACTCTGCCCATGTGAACGCGTTGTGCAAGGCTTGGAGAGATCCTCCGACGAATGGTGCTGGAGGGTTGGGGTCGCTGGCGATCCACCATCCCACTGGGATCCTCACCGCATTCAGCCCGTTTGCTTGCATGAACGCGAAGTCATCTTCCACGATGTATGTGCTCCAATGGTCCTGCAAAACATGTACGAAATCAACCAAATTGAAATGCCAAGAATGATTGATACTTGTATATGATGCAACTTTAAGAAATTATACACCTATAATATCACTTGAATTCTCTGCCACTCTAATATATAGCTTTCATGTCTACCCTATATCCTCTAGGAACATAATAGAGAAAATAAAGGAGGTCTTTCAGCTTACGTACATTCATGATCTGTGTAGCCTTATCTTTGCCGTAGCCATTGCAGATCTGGTATTCCCCTTGCAGCCCATTGACTATGGTCACTGCAAACACGGACGGGTCATCCTTGCCCCAGGTTGTGCTCTCACCGAAGTCAGCGGTCACCGAACCATCTTTGTTTGCCTGCCGTACCAGCAATGGAACAGATTGATGGCTCGTAGTTAAATCGTGAAACATAAGTAACACCTTGGATGTAACTTGAGGTTTTAATAAGTCATAGTCAGTGAAAGATAATGAAGTTTGCCTGCTAACTACATCAATATGTCTGTACAAATAATGATCTAACCTCAGAATAAGGTCAACAACTACTACTGAGAATAAAGTTAACAATACCTGCAAGAAGGACCCATTTGGTGCTTTGATCCTCATCCTATTCTTGTCAGTGTCGTTGCGCACAAGCCGGAACGTCTCGGTCTGGCCCGGCGTGGAGGCCGTGGCCACAACATTAACACCGGCGACGGTCATGAACTGGTTGCTGAACACCTTGAAGTTGAATGTGTTCTGGTCAATCCGCCAGAGTTTGAAGGTCTCCCAGCCGGAGGCGGAGGGCCGGCTGGCGATCAGTGTTGCCCCGCCGCCATTCTCGGCGGCCACGAACGCGTTCTGTGTCACGGACCTGAACTGCAGCTGCGTGCCATCCTGCTCCATGGATCGAGCGGCAAGAATTAAGCAAGAGGATGGACATGGCATTCCAACCAGCAGACCAAGTAAAAAAGCTAGGTGAATTCATTACCAGGAGATCTTTATTGGGGATGCCGTCGAACAGAGAGGTCAGGATCCAGCCCTCAGTGACGAGCCAGCCGCCGAGGTTCGCCGCCCGGACAATTGGCCGAGGAGAAGCCGGGTTCGGGGGCGGGACAAAAGTTTGGCCAAGGGAGGACGGCCATGAGCAGCACAGGAGGACTAGGAGGCACACGCAAGAACTCCTCGTTATTTTGGCCATTACAGTACTAGGCTAGCTAGTAGCTCTTTCAATTGCCGTGTTGTGGTCTTCTAGCCGGTCTAGCTTAAATAGGAGATGGATCAGTGGGTCAGTGAGGAGAATTTAGAATTCCATGTGGAATATCAGAACCTCCTTGGGGTCGGAAATTCATGTGTGGCGCACGTTAGGGCTGCTAAACAGTGTGTGAAGAGACGACTTGGCTTATACAAGGGTGAACTCTGTCAGAAGCAAAGGAGGGAGCTACGTGGACACTTCCTAGTGTCCTCGGCTGAGTGGCAAGGCAAGTGGCAGCCATGTTAGACAGCGTAATTTCCTGCAAACGCGGGAGTTGACTTCGTTGATTAGTCCGATGATAACAGGCCACAGGTAGGGCTGGATGCATAACTAGCTTAGATGTAGATGTAGATGCAGGGGCCGGCAAGTTTGTTCCCTGAAAAAAATATCATTTCACATAATTCTCACATTTACTAAGCAACCATCCTGCCACACACTCAAAACTACACCCAATATGAACACACACAAAATCCAACCAGGTCCATTTAGCAACAACTGACGTGGGGATAAACCCCGGGTTACCAAAGTCCACGACTCGACAAGAAAGCAGGAGAAGCAATTCAGCTGCCCGACTCCGGCTGGCGGCCCGAGTCCGGCTACTCGACTTCTGCCCGGCTGCCCGACTCCGGCTAGCGACGCCGAGTCCGGCTGGCCGCTCTCCGTCCGGCTGCCCGACCTCCATCGCCCGCCCGACTCCGGCTGGCGGCCCGAGTCCGGCTGCTCCTCCAAGTCGTGGCTAGCAAGCCACCCAGTACACTGCTCCCTGCCACTATTCAGACAAGACACCCGGCACTGCTGGTGAATAGCAAGAAGGAAGAGGACTATTGATGAATAAGCAAGCACTATGCACTACAGCACCGGGGCCCCCGCTTGCCCCCCGCTTGTCCCCCGCTTGTCTCACCCTTGTCCCCGGGCTCCATTCTATAAGAGCACCAGGGCTGCCATCTAAAGGGAGATCGATCCCTCACTCCACTCTCCTCTCACTCACCTACAGGAGGCAGGCCTCACACAGCTCACCACACTCACGTACTGGATAGCTTTTCCTCTCAAGCTCTTTGCTAGCCAAGATCACGAACAGCTCGAGGAGCAAAGTGTAACCTCATATACTCCACCAGATATACAGATTAGATGCATGCTGTAGGGGTTTTACCTCCTCACGAGGGCCCTGAACCTGGGTATATCGCGTGTTTTCCGTGCTCGCGCACAATCCCGCCGGAGCGCCGTCGCTGCGCAGTAGCTACCCCTCAAGTAAGCCACCCCGTGGCATATGCCGTGACCGAAAGCCACGTCAACAACCCAATCGCAGAAATTCACATTCAATGAAAAATAGGTAGGTCACATCACCCACTTGCAAAGTTTTAAATATCCGACTATATCTCGACCGCTTATATGCTCTAGCAGTATTTAGCCATATCCACCGTTGATTTTTTGGGCTAGTTGAGAACTCTTCCGTGGACTAGTGGTAGCCGTGCATATGCGCATAAGGGCCAGGTCCCGGGTTCGAGTCCTCACTTCTATCTTAATGACAAAGCCGGGGTGGAGTCCCCCCTCCGGTCTTGTTGTTTTCATTTTTTGGGCTAGTTTAGACAACTTAGTATTGTGGAGGGGGTAATTGACTATGTAAACAGAGCTCAATCCGTAGTCCTGTGGGCCGGCGGCGTCGTAGCCTGGAGACACATCACGAGTGTTTTCCCACGCGGCTCGTCACGCTTGCCCGCGCCCTTGCACACGCCGTCGTTGGCGCCGCCGTCCACAGGAAAGTTCGCCTGCGTTCCTTGGCGCCGCCGTCCACATGAGACAAATCGCCGCTGCTATCGAGCCTCCATCCTCTCACTGTCCTAGCATAAGGTTCTGAATCCAACTTTTCTCATATTCTTTGAACTTGTCATTGCGGATAGAAAATTAGGTTTTGTTTGGCAGGACAATGAGCAGACGTCGTGCTAATGAATTATAAACACCGTCACTGAACAAGTAATTCACGTATTTGCTACAGCGAGACAGGGCACTCATAAATCAGGCAAACAACAGCAATTGGTATAAATATTTATCTGACGACTCAGAAATCAAAACAAGTAATGACATCTCAGCAGATCGGGAAAATCTGCTATAGACAGTCAAGTGACACCAGCCACACGAGCTGGAGAGGTGGCTATGATGAGAAGTGACTAAAATATTATACATCCAAGTTCTATAGCAGGTTTAAATTATTCATAACAGAAGGCAAATTATCGAACTACAGAAGAATATCCCATTTCAGATTCAGATTGCAACAAACTGAAAGTGATATATATATTATACAGCAGCTGAAGCCCATTCATTATCTGAGTCCAAAATACTTGTTTATTAAGATCAGGTGTCGCATACACAATGCTTTCCAGAGGATATGCAAGAATTGCTACTCGAAAGATTTCATGCATTCATGAGGATAACTGCACATTTTGCCAGATATGTTTCGTCAGAAGAATTTCTAGATGAGTCATGACAATTCCTTGAACATTAATTATCAGAGATACTTTCCTGAAATGATGCAGCTACTATAGTAGCATAGATCGATATGGTATATCACACAGACCTCTAAGATACTGTAAACGACAATGTGCAATATTATTATGTGTATCTTTCATCACCGTGAAATAACTAACTCTTCTTTCTGACAACAGTTATACCAGGAATGCTACTAGCTCGCTGCAGGTCAACTGCAAATGCAGACACACATATAGATGTGTGTTAAAGAAAACAAATCTGGGCATATACTAGAATTTAAAACGCAAGCAATAGAACCGAAATACGGACATAATATCACTGCCTCTGTGAAACCAGAAAAATTTATAACCAAATGTCCTAACATAAATAGATGAGCATGCAAGCCCCAGAATTGTAGTAGTTGTGCACTCGGGTCCATGTATAGACTAGAACGACTACATGATACTGACAATACATGACAAGGCTTTAACAGTTCAGTATGGAAAAATCAGTAAAACAATCTCACGTCCTCAATCAGAGTTTGAGCAGAAGAGCACAGAAGGAAGGGTGTGTTTGTCGCAAACCTCCACTGTGCGCCAACAGGCAGGACGAAACGCATCCGCCTTGTCATGTAGAACCTCTTGGCGTGCAACAGGTGCGTGTGCATCCGCCGTGCTCCATCGACAGCGTCCCTCCCCGACCACGTGCGGAGGAGCTGCCCTCTTGCGATGCAACACCCGCCGCCACGCCTCTGCTTGTGCGGCGGCGCTTGGAGAGAAGGTACGCCAGCGGTCGGGATGGAGCTACTCCCGACCTCCTTCCACATCGTGTGGCTCCTCTCCCTACCGGAGGTGGCTGCCGTGGCGGTACCCTCTTCTTGCCGCGGGGCTCCCGCCACCATTCCTGGCCATCCGCGTGGCCACCCGGTGTCCGCGAGATCGAAGTAATGGCTTGCGACGGCGGCCTGGAAGAGGACGTTGCGAAGTGGAGTGTAGTCGCCGAGCGAGTGGGGATATGCGCCGCCGGCGCCGAGCGAGTGGCGATGGAATCGGCCTAGACAGGCGGACAAATTTCAATCTCCCCCTGCTAGATGTCGAAATTCTTTTGCGGGGCGCGCTTTTTTTGTCTACCCATTTTACCCTGGGTGGAAAAATACTGTTGCCTTCGTTGACTAGTATGGGCTGATAGCTCCTGTGCGACGTCTTTGCACAATTTTGAAGAAAATGCGACATCGTTTACAAACCTAGCTCATGCGCGACACCCTTCATTGCCTAAATAGCCAATACACGACATGGCTGATTAAACGGTCTTAACGCTGTCGTGCGATGTTTGTTAAGGAACTTTGTGCACAAGATGTGTACGGCCATTGAAGTCTAAAGCTGATTAATCGTACCGGCGATGCAACGAACAAGCTCGAGTCGTGAAATAACCAAACATCGTGTTTGGGTCGATGTCCAGTTCCATGCACGTATACGTAACGCATCAAATAATGCCGGCACAAATCCCGATCGATGCTTCAACCCTGCAGCTCAGATACAGAGATCGACGAAAAAGATGTTGAGGAGCAGGTCGCGTTCCCTGATCTCGGGCCTCCTGCAATTCTGCAGGAATCGCCGCCCACAACAACCGCGGTGGTCGCCGTACCACGACGCCGCGTACTCGCAGGGCCGCCTGAACCTGGAGGCACTCCGATGTCGATTGCTCTCTATCTTCTCTGAGTCTGGCCACGTCATTAAACACCCACAGCCGCCGATCAGCTCTCGCCGTCCAGGGAGGCAACAGTTGCTGGCCCCGTGGCACGACGACCCGAGGAAGGTCGCCGTGGCGATGGCCCTCTTGGCCGCCGGCGCGGCCGTCGCCGCCCACCTCAGGTACAGCGAGAAGGTGCCATTCACCGGACGCACCCACCTGGTCGTGCTCTCCCACGGAGAAGCGCGCGAGCTCGACGAGGCCGTGTTCGCCAAGTTAAAGAAGGAGCACGCCTCCGAGATCCTCGGCCCCGGCCATCCCCAAACCATCCGAGTCCGCCACATTGCCCGTGAGATCATCACCGCCGCCCACACTGGCCTCGCTATAAAGCGGAAGCAGATGGGTGGCTGTAGCATGAACCTGGATTGGCTGGAGTGCCTTGACTGGGAGGTCATCGTTGTCAGAGGTCATGACCTCGTGGCAGGCACAAGAGGCGGCAAGATCATCATATACACAGGAATTCTTGACAATTTCAAGAGCGATGCCGAGATCGCCGCAATTATTGCCCACGAGGTAACTACCCCATAACAATCCTTGTCAAAGGCTGCAAAGATGCAAAGAGACATGCTATAAAACGCTCTTTATGTATCAAGCTGACACTGGCTTTTTTTCGTATTGTGCACCTAGGTCGCGCACGTTGTCGCAAGACACTCATCAGAGATGACCAGTAACTGGTTTCCCTTGAAATTGTTGTTACATAGGTAATTAATATAGTACGTATACATTGTGCATGCATGTGTCTAAGTTACTTTTATCGAATATATATTATGTTGTGATGATGCAGGCAAGAAACGGAGGCGGACCATATTGGTATGATACTCTTTGCTGTTGCTGGTTTCGATCCACGCATAGTCCCACTAGTCTTTGACAAGGCTGCAAAGATGGGAGGAGTTTCACCATGGCCAAGATGTCTAGCCTACCTCACCGATGAGCATCCACCGACAAAGAGAAGATCAGAATTTTTGTCGCAACCCAAGGTCATGGAGGAGGCGCTGGAATTCTACAGCCAAGTTAGGCCTCGAGTGCAACCAAAATATCCAAAAATAAAACAATATGAAAAACACAAGCGTCAGACCACACGATGACTTGTGTAACCCTATAGGAATCAAAATATATTTTTTTTGGAAAGAAGTGCTGATACCTGACAAGGGCATGTATTTTGTAGGTAGATGTGTTTCATGTTAAAAATCGATCTTTCCATGGACTTTTGTGGATTTTAACCCTAGCTCTGATATGATGTTTTGAATTCGAGTTTAGTACACTTATTTATCTTGACTTGTCCAGAAGTTTGTGTTTAGTTCCTGAAATTCGGAAGGAGATAAGTTGACCTCCGAGCTTTCTAAACCAAACAAGTTGACCTCCGAAATCCAAATGGCTCTTTCATGATGTGGGTGGTTTCACTTGATCTTCCATGTGACATGCTTATTTAATTGGGATCTATTTAATACTTCGACCCATCTACTCGATTCTACCAGTTTGGTATGTGCTCTCTATCTCTCTAGATTACATGTGGAGTACATATGTGAGGAGCATCATCAACCTTTACACGGTAGAAATTTTCTCTTTTTCTGTCGCTAGTGTCTCCACCGTTAAAACAAGGATTTATATTCTCCACCATATGGGATGGAACATTTGTCGATATGCCAGATTTGGTAAGTCTGACCCATGAAGTTTCTCAGCAGAGGCTTGGCGATAAGTTGTGATACAAAAGATGAAACTAGAGGCAAAAGCTACTTCTAAGAAATTGATGCAGCTTTTGGTTGCACCCGAAACCTTTGAAGTCGTTGGTGCGAGTTTTATTTTCTTCAAAAAGACACTATTTTTGTTTACTTAATGAGCGAAGTCGGATCGTTTTTCAAAATATATGTTCATATGATTGTATTTTCACTGGTCTATATAATTTTGGTTGGTAGCAAATTTTGTCGTTTGGAAAAAGGTTTGTACCGGACTATAATGATGGAATTTGTTTTTAGGTGAAGCACAAACATACATCGTACCGCAACGTAGTACATTTTTTCATCCTTTGGTGAACAAGCATGAACAACTTCTAATAATAAACAGCATTTTTTTTAATTTCCTTTCTGCACACGGCGTTGACAGGCCTTTGCGTGCTGGGCCACAACACAGTGCCTCGAAGACTTGGGGCCATCATTTCCCCAATGCACAGCCCATTCCAGCACTGCTTGATTCCATCCCGTGCAGATTTTGGCCAGGCCCAAGCGCTGCCCATTTTTTATTGGCCCAAACTTGGCCCGCCGCATGTATGCTGCACTCTCCAATTGTGGGCAATCACTAGAAAAAGGGTCCCTTTGCAAAGGGAACCCCACCATCGTTCTAATTATAACAAGTGTCGGTTTCTCCTAACATGCTCCAATTTTGGTTGTCTGCATGTCTGCCATGTGTCACAATTAGATTAAAAGTGGGGAGTATGAGGGAGAAAGGGAGGACATGCACGAACATGGCATCAGGGGCGGAGCCAGCCTAATTCATGGGTATGCACCGCATACCCAATATTTTTGGCCAAAAATATTCAGTACATATTCTCCTATATACATACATATGAATGATAGCGTTGTTTGAAATCCATCCTCCAGAGCATTTCCGCGAGCAGGAGTCACAACCTGGGCCGTAAAAAGATAATGGGCTTCCACCGAGCCAGGTTTACGTAACTTGGGCAGCCACCTCTCCCGATCTCCGTACCGACAGACCACATCACGGGAGGGCGTGGCTGCCATACCCTCTCTACTCGGCTCGCCGCCGCCAGCGCTCCGTGCGCCCGTTACGCCGCCACTCTGGACGCACTCCTCCGGCACTCAGCCTTACAACCCTCCGCCGCTCCGCCCATCTTTGGTTCCATTCGCGGAGTTCAAGCTTGACAAATTAAACTTACTTTAGTTTCCCTGATTTTTCAGACATTAAACTTACTTTAGTTCAGCCATATGGGAAGCATCGCTGCAGTAGCAGTGCAGGCGTGCAACATCCTCCCTGATTTTTCAGACATTAGACCGTGAGTGCTCAGTACTTTAAACTTACTTTAGTTTCCCAAATTGACATTAGAGGATGATACTTACTTTGCTATTAATTCATTGATTTGTACGTCTAAAAAATTAAGATGAAGCTTGACAAGTATGGTGATTTGAAATGCATGTGGGATAGAGCTTCAAAGATAGTGAAGATTACTGCAACCACAACGTCAAAAACAAAATATGTTGAGGTTCTACATATTGTGACCTTCTATATTTTATATTGTTCTGTCAAACAAAAATGTGTGACTTCGCATACCCAATATGAAAATCCTAGCTCCGCCACTGCATGGCATGCAGTTTTCCCTTTTTGCCTTTTATTTTTCAAATCCAAATTTTGAAAACGAAATATTTTTAGAACCGTTTATCCAAATTACGAATCGTTTTCACTTTTGAGCTTCTCGCGTCGAGATCTTCAAAAATTGATATGTTTCGACGAATTTTTTTTTTGTACTCCCGGTTATGTAGAGTTGTACAACCTGTATCTGTGTAGTTGTATAACCTGTGTCTGTACAACCTGTGTCTCTCTAGTTGTACGACATGTGTCTGTTTAGTTGTATAACCTGTGTCTGTACAACTTGTGTCTGTCTAGTTGTACAACATGTGTCTGTGTAGTTGTACAACCTGTGTCTATTTAATTGTACTACCTGTTAGTTGTACAACTTGTATCTGTTTAGTCGTACAACCTGTTAGTTGTACAATCTGTGTCTCTATAGTTGTACAATATGTGTCTGTGTAGATGTACGTTGTAGACGTTATTTGGTGCACCTTACTTCTGTTTAGCTTGTATTATCTATTCTGTGTATTTTGTAGTTCTGTACCCCTAGTTCTGTGTAATTTGTACACCGTATTTTTATGTGATTTATACTTCCTATATAATATTTATATAGTTTGTACATCGTTCTTCTCTGTATGTTTTGTACATGGTGTTTTTTTTCTGGTACTACCTACTGTACTACGGAGTAGATGCTAATAGATACGAATGTCTCAGATTGTACACTGCCAGGACGGGAGGCGTACGCGCGAAGGGCTTCGGCCATGCAGAACGTACGCGGAGGGCTTTGCTGCTCCTGTACGTGGGGGCTTCGACCGTAGGCACTAACCAGGGCGTGCTCTAAAGAAGCTCTAAAGAAGCAAATTCGAATTTGGAACCCTTTTGATAGTTGTACCCCCAATTGTGATCTGAGCAGACACTCCATAGCAGGCCGGTGCCGTTAATATTTCTAAGACAATTGGCCCGCTGTTAATTTTTAACTAGTTGCCCCGCCGTTCCGTTCGCCATTCTCTGATTCTATCGATCGACGCTGCCCACTTAGACGCCTCAGTGCCCAGATCATCTTCAGTGTCCGTTCGGAATTAGCAAAGCTCACTTCTGAAGTCCTGTTTTCTACGTCGACTCTGTTTTCACCACTTTAAGGAAAACGGAGGAACCTGGACTATGTTCTTGCAAGAGGAACAGCCGCTCTTGTGACAAGGACAACTGCCAATTTTTGTATAACAAGCTCGCCATCTTGTTCACTGCCGGCTCGAAACTGTAATACTAGGTCACCACTACTCCTTGGTTTCATCGGCTTCAGCCATGTGCTACTTTGATTATTGCTATAGCTGCGTGAAACCCGTATTTTTCACAAAAATTCGTTTTTGCTCCCGGGCACAGATATACCCGAAATATGTGCCTTTCATGACTCATCAGGATCTACGTCTATCAGTGTGTTTGGTTGGGTATCGCTTTTACTTATGTTATTACTAGGATTATGCTATAGATGCGCGCAACCCGTATTTTTCGTTGCAAGAAAGGAATATGGCTTGTTGTTGTTACCATGCCAACAGGTGGTTCGCAAGGAGAAAAGGAGCCCGTACAACAGCTGTATAATGGATTGCTACAAGTTTCGTGAACTACTCCCTTTGTTCCAAATTACCCTGCGTTCTAGGTTTAGTCAAAGTCAATGTTTATAAACTTTGAATAACCATATCAGGAAAAATATCAATATTTATGATAAAAAATAAATATTGTTAGAATTGTTATAAAATAGATAATCGCCGCTCTGCCGCGGTGCACCCATGGGCTTGCGAGCCACCGACCGGCTGCGCTCCGGCTACCGATCGTCGTCTCGCCGCAGCCCCGTGCCCCTCTTCATCTCTGCTACTACGTCCTGGTTCCCACTTTCGTCCTGCGCGCCGTTCCTGCAGAGCCACCATTTCTCTGACTCCCGCTCTGGCGCTCTTGAGCTATCACTAGCAGGTCGTGTGCCAGCCCACCCGAGCGCGGCGGCTGTGAACACGCTGTTACAGCAGGCTCCATTACCATCCCGGTCTGTGCTTCGTTCACCTCTCGCTAGAGGAAGCATGAAGCATGTTGTAAGATGACGTAGCAGATAAAAAAAGATCCCATAGGCCAGTTCATTAGTTTCTACCCCCACTTGCTTGACATATTTATGAACTCTGCATCTAGGAACATCATCGTGTTCACTTCTTAATCCTACAGCGTGCCTTGGGCACTTAGCTCTAATCCTACTCCGACATGAACTCTTCATTATGTTTCGCTATATAATGCTAGCCCATGTCTCTCTGGCCTGGTTCGGTCTTGGGACGAGCGCGGCTGCCCATCAAGGCATCAAGTAATAGATAGTTCTTAAAATATAAAAGAAAAACTGCAATATGAATCCTAAGCCAACTAGACTAAGGAGTACTAATCAGACTAAGCTTCAAACAGTTCCGCCAATAAATATACATGCCGTGCGCTACCGACTCCTACCTTTCCTTTGATTAAACTTCTTAGCGAGCCAGCTTTCCACGGTGAAGGCAATTACAAAGAAACACAACAATCAGCTATTCTTCAAGATTCAACTTTATTTGACAAGGAATCATCCTAAGACAAGCACAGCATCCGCCTTTCCGTCATAATCTCGCCTTTCCGTCTACCTTGCCGGAATCCTGACGTATCACCGAAACTCGGTCGTCGTGGCGCTGTTCTGCTGATCGACATCGCTGGCACCACGTCCGCCGGTGCTTCACCTCGATCAGCTATCCAAGAAGTAAATTGAATTTGCTTTGTTCCCTGTACCAGAGGGAATCGATAGACCTGCTCGGTGGTTTCTATCGAGATTTATTATAAAGAGGCCAGGTATATCTCTCTTCTAATAAATTGGTACTAAAAAGCCATATTAAACTGATGATTGATATAATTATTATTAAATAAAGGTACGTTCTACTTATATTGGTCCTATGGTATTCTAAATTGTTGTAGGGCTTAATTATCTATTTCATCCCGGGGTAACCATGTTCATGCAGATGTCAGAGGCAAAACAATATGCAGATAACTACAACGGCGTACCAGCTCACGCATACTCGACAATTTCACTAAATAGTACCCTCACACCATCTCATCTAACAAATCCTGATGAAACTGTCAACGGTACCCTCCTACACCAATGCATTCTAAACATCGCATGATCTGAATATAGTTACATTAATTATCAACCAGATAGATTCATTAACTTCTATAACATGTATCAGTGTTATAATAATATAGTTTTCTTTAAAGGTGAAAAACTTGAACTAGATTGTTCCCTTCCACTGGGTGAGGACACACCAAACAAATGTGAACTCATTTTGACAACCTCGATTGATCATGAAGACGACGCAATTGCAAACATGAGAAAATGCAAAAATCAAGCAAGACGGGAACGCGACAGAGCACGGCGAAATAGCTTGACAGCCGAAAAAAGGGATGACATGAATGCCCAAAGTAGAGTAGCCAGGCAAAAAAAAATATAGATGAGAGAAATGCTCGCCAAAGACAGGCAAGGCGGAATGTATCAGCAAGGAGAGACAAGAGATGAACGCTCGTCGAAGAGAAAGTTGGCAAAACATACCACCTGAGAAAAAACAGGCACTTCTAGCTCATCGTAATGCAAGACTCAAGGATAGGAGGAACACCCCTTGCGCTGAATCCATCGCAATGCCATGTCCGTACGGAGCTACTATGTCATCCTATTCTTGGAATTGAATTGTTTGCTTATTTAATGATATAGTCCACATAAAGTTTTATATAAACATAATGTGGAGGTTTGGCTACAACAAGTTAGATATAAGGAACGATACAAAATAGTCCGTGGCAACGCACGGGCATTCAACTAGTTATATATATTACATATTATGGGTGTTTATATTTTTCTCTATATGTTTGGTCAAAATTTAAAAAGTTTGACCTTGACCAAACCCAAAACGCTGGGTAATTTGGGACAGAGTGAGTACGCTGGATAATCATATTATATATATTACATCTCACTAGTCATGTTGGTTTGATAGTGTTTTGATAGAAATATTTCTAGCTAGCTACATACGAGGATATGGATTTCGTTTTTGCAAAGTTACCCGTCCATAACGAAATGTCCGAAATTCGGAAATTGCGGAAATTTCGTGAAATTCTTCACAAAAGGAATGAAACAAATTTGAAACTTAGAACAAAAATTATCCGAAAATTGACAAAAAAATTGAACTTTTGAGCAAATTTTAACTAAACATCAATTTTTTGAATTTATTCTACCAAAATTCCCTAAAATTAAAGGGTTTTCGTCCGGTAAATACTTTTACCGGTCATGACCGAAATGGCCGAAATTCGTTTTTCTCGGACGAAATCCAAATCCCTAGCTACATCATTACTTTCACTTGGACGTTCACTATACTTTCTGCGGAAAGCATAAAAATAAGAGTTCAAACACAAACTAGAGCATTATGAAGTACTTTCTCCGTATCAAAATATAAGACTCTCTACCTACTTTCTACACACATGTATCTAGACATATTTTAGACTAAAATATGTCTAGATACATGTGTGTAGAAAGTAGGTAGAGAGTCTTATATTTTGATACGGAGGGAGTATATGATATCACCGGCGTAGCTCCTTTATCTTCGGATTGGACGTGGTGGAGAGCGAGCAAGTTTTGTAAAGGTGAGCCGGCCGGATGGATGTAGATTGTAAAATGTAGCCGGAGAACGGAGGTCCATCTCAATCTGGCCCAACTAAGCAATGAGGCACATAAAGCGCAGCAAACATCTGTCATGGAACAACACGAACGCATTGGTTGCTTGCTCAGGACAAAGAAAAAACTTAGCAGACGGTTAATCCAGAGATGCAGGCTTGTCTTCGATTTACGTAGCTTTTTATGGGTTAACCCTCTCACACGCTCGCAGATAAATAATTTACTTTCCTATTGTAGGAAAATAATTAAATCCCCTTGCATATTCTAACAGCAGAGTTATTCCAATGGAGATATATAGTCAAAGTGTAGTAGTGGCGATACAAAAGGACATTTCCTAATGTTGCTATAAATATAGGTTCCTTCGTGGTTCGGGCAATTGATCTGTATGGCTGTCTCAGTCTCCTTATTCAGCTGAAATCACATCCGGGATACAAACCAAGAGCCGAACATAACGACCAATTACATCATAAATAGAGCTGAGCCTCCTTATTGCAAATTCTCTTCTCATGGCAACAAGAAACATCATCAAACAGAAGAATTGTACCCAGCGAGCCATCGATCATGCAGAGTGTTAATCACTATCAGACAATCTGAAGCGATGCAGCACATCATCTGTTTGTTTTCTGTGAAGGCTATGAAAGCCCAGTCAAAGCTTGGAAACCGGAGTCAGCTCAGCGGACTGGGCCGGATCTGGTCTCTTCTTGTCAGTAGCCCTAGGCCTCAGCCCACGGGCCCTATCCCGCAGCACTCGCTTCTGCACTTTTCCCGTCGTGTTCCTGGGCAACTTATTGACGAACACCACCTTCTTTTTTTTCTTTTTTTTGTCTGCGGGTAAAATAGGAACTTTATTAAGCAGGACGGGTTACAGCCTGATCGCGCTCTAGCTCCTGAAGAACACATTCAGGTCCAGAGCCCAACCATATCTCATTGTGGTTCTCTAGTCTAGCAAAGGTTGCAAGACAATCAGGGCCGGTCCTAGGGGGGGGGGGGGGGGGGGGGGAGGGGCGGCCGCCCCGGGTCCAGAAATTTTGGGGACCCCTCCCGTGTATGTGTAACTAGGGTTAGTTACGTGTATGCAAAAAAAAGAAATATCAATTAGCTTAAAAAGGCCGTGGTTGCGTGGTGCTGATCAGTTGGGCCTAGAGGCTTGCGCTCGTAGCTGCACGCGGCAATACGCGATCGAGTCTGGGCGTCATGTACCTGTACGTCGCGACTTGCGAGCATTTACATCACAGAGCCATTCGATCGCATCGGCTGTTCGCGTCTAATAGGTAAACCGGAAAACACATCCGTATCGCCGCCTGCATCGGCCGTCGATCGCCCGCCACAGCGCAGCAGCTCGGCGAGTCGGCTGATTTCGTACTTCGTCGCCGCATTCCGGATCGTCCAAGGCGCCGCGCCGCCGGCAGGTATTGATTAATTTTATCTTCCCTAATTCTTTTGTAGGTTTATGCCCTAATTTGGATTACTAATTTTTCTTTGTTTGTAGCTTCGTTATGAAGCCTCTGTCCGGAAGCGCAACTTTTTAAAGATTAACACAAGCACTTCAACACATCTAGACGAATTGGTGATAATTCTTGTGAGGGAAATGTTCTGAAAGATGGGATCCTTTTAGAAGATAATGTAGATATCAACACAGCTGATAACCATGTGAGTGATCATGAGCACATATTTAACTTATTTTCTACAGAATATGCTAGTGTTTTTTTTACGATCGGAATATGCTAGTGTTGATGAGAAGCTAGTTCGTGTGGATATTTATGACCTGGTAAATTAGGCTAATCTTGCTGACAAAGCAAGGGACACATTAGTGCAGAAGGGGCCTATTGGAAAAAATATTAATTTTCCTTTAAATGACAAGTCAAAACATATATGCTTATTAGCACACCACCTATAAATTTGCGTCTCATTTCTCTCATTCTAAGGGGCCCCAAATTATGGTCTCGTCCCGGGCCCCTGAAATCTCAGGACCGGCCCTGAAGACAATGACTAACCCTAACCTGCGAACGTTCCACTTTTACAATAACACACTCACGCCCTTGGCTAATCAAAGACCTAATTTCGGACACCAAATGTACAAAAGATGATCTATCCTTCTCTAGCGAGTGCACGGCTTTAACCAGCTGGGAGCAGTCGGTCTCGATGATGATCGGAAGATTACTCCTGCGCAAAGCTAGGTCCAATCCCTCCATGCACGCCCGAAGTTCAGCTTCTAGTGGTGCCACACAGTCGACGAAGAAACGGCAGGAAGTGAAGATCGGAAAACCCTCAGTATCACGTAAGACCATGCCAATACTAGCTGTGCTGTCTTCCGATCGAAAAGACCCATCAACAGATAATTTAACCCAGCTAGAAGGGGGTTTACACCAGGGTAAATCCGGAGGTTTCTTCGCCTTACTAGGAGCTGGTGGGGGACTAACGTCCAGCAGTGGTTGTTTGCCCTTCAGTACAGAATTAGTTGAGGAATTTTCAGAGTTGCGGATCAACTTCCAAAAGCTGCAGAGAAACCTTTTGCTCTCAGAATATGGGAGAGGCTTGTCATGTGTTACTTCGTTCCTGGCATACCATGCTCGCCAAGCAACCAGCAGAGTTGTGTCCACTAGATTTTCAGGGATACGAGAGAGCACTGCCTGGAACCACAGTTCATCATTCAGCTGCAGGTCTGAATCTGCTGGCAGCCCCCAAACTGTCCGCATATTCTCCCATAGCTCATGTGCATGAGGGCAGCTGTATAAGGTCCCGTACCACAGATGGTACACATTCCAGTAACCTTTATATGTCGCTGCAATTTGTTTGCCTCTGTAGCTAGTATAGAATTGCTGCACTAGCCATCTAGACCAAAAGTCCGAACTGATGGAAAGGGCTAGACAATATATTTATATTCAACACTCCCCCCTCACGTCTAGGCTATTTTAGTCCTTAGCGTGGGATAGGAGCGGGCCGCAGGATCTTTTTTTTTTCTTTTTTTAATCCGCGTGAGCGGGGTCTCGAACTCGAGACCTCTTGGCTCTGATACCATATAGAATTGCTGCACTAGCCATCTAGACCAAAAGTCCGAACTGATGGAAAGGGCTAGACAATATATTTATATTCAACAGCTAGTGCATTAGATGCCGCTTTCCAGGCAAACATCTTAACTTTCGGAGGCACAGAGGCTCGCCAAATTTTCACCCAGCAGGGGTTAGCTTGAGCACTGGAATCAGGCAAGTCACACTGATCAGAATGGGCCACGAGACCCAACCTGTAGGCACTACGAACAGAAAATACACCTGATGGCTCTGGATGCCATGCAAGTACATCGTCATC
Organism: Poa pratensis; assembly: GCA_947311845.1. Taxonomy (NCBI): domain Eukaryota; kingdom Viridiplantae; phylum Streptophyta; class Magnoliopsida; order Poales; family Poaceae; genus Poa; species Poa pratensis. The sequence goes on along the minus strand of CAMZMU010000043.1, from coordinate 76,417,417 downwards.
AAGGCGCCGAGACGGTTTAATCCTCAGTATAGCCGCTGCATCAATTGGGACAAATAAGCTGCGAACCAAATCAGACTTCCACTGGCCATGACCGTCCAAGAGTTGCGAAAATTTTCTGTAACGACGGTTTCCTCTCGGGGTGAGTGTTTTGAAGTACGATGTTCTAGGTACCCAGCTATCTCTCCATATCCTGATGCTTCGCCCATTACCCACTCTCCAAATAAGACCCTTTTTCAGAAGTTCCAGTCCATGCGCTATAGCAGTCCAACTGGATGATGGGTTACCGGTGAAAACCGTGTCAATCAGTTCACCATTAGGATAGTACCGGGCTTTGAGGACCCTTGCGCACAAACTTTCTGGGAAAGCCAGTAGGCGCCATGCTTGACGCGCGAGAAGAGCTTGATTGAATAGCCTCATGTCACGGAAGCCCAGTCCACCATTGTGTTTAGCTCTATTCAATTTTGCCCAACTGACCTAATGGGTTCTCCTCTTCCCTCGATCAACACCCCACCAATAGTTACGAACAAGCTTTGTAAGATCATCACACACCGAGAAAGGGAGTTTGAACACGCCCATAACACATGTAGGAATAGCTTGGGCAATGGCCTTGATGAGAATCTCCCTAGCACTCTGTCATAGCAAGCTGTCTCCCCATTCGATTAGTCGTTTACTTAATCTAGACTGCAGATTTTCGAACTTCCCCTTGTTCATGCGCCCATCCGGAGTGGGAAGGCCAAGATATTTGGCTTCAAAGTGAGCTTGTTCCACTTGCAAAACAGATCGAATGTTGTCTTGTATTCCTTGAGGACAAGAAGCACTAAAGAGGATAGAGCATTTTGCGGGGTTTATAAGCTGACCCGTGCACTTAGCAAAAGTGTCCAATGTACACTTGACCCGATGTGCTTCATCATCAGTGGCTCTGAAGAATAATAAAGTATCATCAGCAAACAATAAGTGGGAAATACCCGGGGCTCTGCGACACACCTTCAGAGGAGTAATCATATTCTGATCCACTTCATTTTTCAGTAACGTAGATAGGCCATCAGCAACAAAGAGGAAAAGGAAGGGGGAAAGGGGATCCCCTTGCCTCAAACCTCGGGATGGAGAAAAAGCTTCCACTAAGGTTCCATTAAATTTTACCGAATATCTCACCGTGGTAACGCAAGCCATAATCCACTGTACCCAACGGTGAGAGAACCCCATCTTATGCATTGTACTCTCCAAAAAGTGCCAATCCAACTCTATCATAAGCTTTTGATAAATCAAGTTTATAAGAGCAATACGAGGAATTTATAGATGTACCATGTTCCATGTAGTGCATGCATTCAAAGGCTAATAGTGCATTATCCGTGATCATCCTCCCTGGAACAAAGGCGCTTTGATTTTCCGAGATAATGTCACCTAGGAGAGGGCGCAGCCTATTAACAAGGCACTTAGACACCACCTTATATAGAACATTGCACAACCCAATGGGCCGATAATCCTTTAGTTCCAAAGGATTTTCAATTTTCGGAATTAACACGATGGACGTGTCATTCACGCCCTCGGGCATATGACCTGTGGCAAAGAACCGTAGAACAGCCGCAATAACCTCATCCTTCAATAAATCCCAATTCTGATGATAGAACCGGGCATGAAACCCGTCAGGTCCTGGGGCTTTTATAGCACCAATCTGAAACAACGCATGCGCGATCTCCTCCCTCGAGAATTCCTTACAGAGTTGTACATTCATATCTTCTGTAACTTGCACCGGTGTGAGGGTTAAAATAACTTCAGGATTTAGGGAGGGATCACGTGTGTATAAAGATTTGAAATAAGACACCGCCATGCGTTGCATCTCTGTCGGAACCGTCTGGATAACACCATTATCATCTTTGAGCTTAGCAATTTTGTTCCTTCGAGCCCTCCAAACAGCACGATGGTGAAAGAACTTAGTATTTCGATGGCCTTCCTTTAACCAGTCAATCCTTGAACGCTGCAACCAGAGCATTTCTTCCCTGTACATCATCTCGTTCATGAGATCAGTAGTAGTCCGGATCTCCTCCCTCGAGGCATCATTGGCATGCAGAGTTTCTAGTTTGTCTCTTAGTCGTGCAAGCTCGCGAGAAACACTACCAAACTTGCCACGGCCCCATGCATGCAGCTTCTTCATGAGAGAACCGAGCCCCGTATTAATCGCTCCCAAGTCCGGCATGTGGCCTAAACCTCTCCATTCACGGTCAATGATCTCCTTTAGTGCCGGGTCTCTTTCCCAGAAAATTTCATACTGCAGGGCACGCTTTGCTGGCTGATTACGTACCTCTCTCGTAAGAGACAGTAGCACCGGGCAATGGTCCGAACACGGCGATACCAGGTGAACAACTGAAGCTGCTGAATATATATCCCGCCATGCATCATCAGCCAAAGAGCGGTCCAAACGAACACGCACATTGCGAGCACCAGCCCTACGGTTATCATAAGTGAACGGCAGGCCCGAAAAACCCAGGTCCTTAAGTTCACAAAGCTGTAGGCAGTCGCGGAAAGCTGCCATTTGCGATTCTGCACGAAGGGTGGCAGAGAAGTGCTCATACTGCCAGAGTGCTTCATTAAAGTCACCTAAGAGAACCCATGGCAGTGTAGATGATGCCTTTAGCGCCGCTAACTGGGTCCACATAAGATGACGGTTCTCCGATCGTGGCTCCCCATACACAAAAGTCACATGGATCAATGGCTCCCCCGTAGCAACTCTAATATGTGCATCAATATAACGTTCAGTAACTTCTTTTATATCCACCTCATAGCTTTCATTCCAAAACAGCGCGAGACCGCCGCTCATGCCATTGGAGTCAATGCCTGCAAATCCCCTTAAGCCAAGACGGTTCCGTAAGCGACGAACTCTATCACTCTTTTGCCTAGTCTCACATAAAAATATCATCTGGAAACGGTGTGTCCGTTGCAGGACACCTAGCTCATGAACTGTCGCGGAGTTTCCGATACCGCGACAGTTCCAGCCACACCAATTCATATTGGACCCGGCGGTCACCCGGCGGTCTTTCTCGCACAGTTTACTGCAGACGTACAAGCACAACCAAACGAACCACAAGAAGACCAGTTGGTCGTTGTAACCTTGCTGCAGACCACGCCGGCAAGCACAGCCAAACCTGCGGCCAAGCCCTAGGAAGCTGCCCCCGGATCAAACAAAGAACAGATCACGTTGCCTCTCTCAACTCAGAAACTTCAAACCAGAACGGGACGAAAACTCACCGTCGGGATACATCCGACGGGAGGAGGTTATAACCCTGAACGGGGACAAAACAACCGGTGCCAGGCACCGGGAAAAGCAGCCGCCGTCGGCGGCCGACGATGGAACCCTAGGTCTCCCCTGTTATCGCCATAGCGAGAGAAAAAACGCTTAACACCACCTTCTTGGGCACCATGAAGTGCGCCATCTTGCTCCGGCAGAAGGCCACCAGCTCCTCCTCGCTCACGTTACCAGCGCCCGAGGCGAACTCCTTCTTCAGCGCGACGAATGCGCATGGGGTTTCGCCCCAGTACGGGTGCGGCATGGCTACCACCGCCGCCTCCAGCACCGCCGGGTGGCTGTTAAGCGCCGCCTCCACCTCGACGCTGCTGATGTTCTCGCCACCGGAGATGATCACGTCCTTTGACCGGTCCTTGATCTTCATGTACCCGTCCGGGTGAACGCCGCCTCCGTGGCCTCCGGGTTCTTGTAGTAACCGTTCATCACAGTGTTCCCGCGCAGGACGATCTCACCGAGGGTGGCGCCATCGCGAGGCACGCTCTGCATGGTGTTGACGTTTTTTACGTCCGCGCCGGCGAGGGCGAGCGCGCTCACCCCCTGCCGCGCCTTGAGCAACGCCCGTTCCCGCGCCAGCAGCGTGTCCCACCGATCGCGCCACTCGCACAAAATGGCAGTTCCGGTCGCCTCCGTCATGCCGTATCCGTGCGTCACGGGGAACCCCAGCCGCTCCACCCGCTCGAGCAGGGCGGCCGGCGGAGGCGCGCCCCCGATGTGTGTTAGATTAATCTTGGCTCTTATTGGTTAGTTTTGTAGTAGCGATTAGTAGTAGTATATCTACGTGGCATGCATGTACGTTGGTACATGTCTGAGTCCAAGTAGTACTAGTACGTGAGTGAATTTGGTATGTCTAAAGTCGGCAGCTTCGTTTGGTAAGCTTCCGGTTTGTTACGTCCAATTAGTAGTTGAATAGGTTTGGGTACATGTGGTATTCGCGTAGGTCTACGTCGGTGGTTTAGCTGGCTATGCGTGTATATAAGCATAGAATCGGGTGTATCGAGTTGTACCGAGAAAGATATTGAGAAAATAAAGAAAAACAAAGGGCACAATACGAGCCCTTGGCTATAAGATTTTGAGTGCATCGTGTTCGTGATATGTTGATGTGATCGATCCGTGGGCGAAACCCAACAATTGGTATCAGAGCAAGGTCGAAGAGTTGAAGCCATGCTTGCCCCGGGGAGGCGACCTGTAATAGCGCCTCGGGGTGGGCGATCGTCGTTTGGCGGAGCGACACGAAGGAGATGGCGGGGAGATGCCGTCAACAAGGTGGTGGAGGTAGATGAGCGTTGCTGAGAGCGTGGTGCCGAGGCGTGGTACCGTAAAGATCTCCGGGGGAGTATGAAGGAGGTCGTTAAGGTGTGGTGCATGAGTTCTTACAAGATGCGTCCAAGAGCTTATGGTTGTGAAGTTTTCGGCGGCAGTTGTGTTACTGGCGGAGAAAATTGTGCGCGGAAGGGAGCAAGCGGACTGGTCGAAGTTCCAGCGAGTTCGTATATGGAAGTTGTGTTGCCCATATACGGCGAGTTGTGTTGCCGCTGGACCAGTGGAATTGCCGCAAGATCGTGCGTTCGATCTTGGGAAAAGGTAGAATTCTGGCGAGTTCATGTACGGAAAGATGTGTTGCGCGTACATGACGAGTTGTGTTGCCGCCATACGCGAAGTGTTGTTCGGTTGCGTCACCGACAACAAGAATAAGTCGTGAAGTTGTGTCCAAGTGCTGATCTGCGGGAGTTCGTTGCAGTTGAAGCGCGTCATGGTCGAGGGACTCCAGTGTAGTGTATCTTCAAGAGGGAATACGTGAGACGTCACGGTCGAGGTACCCCAATGAAGGTTACCTCCAAGGAGCGAAGACGTGCGCGAAGACAAGATGACAGGTGGTCATCTCTGTGTCTCAACGAGAAGACGAAGACCGACGTGAAGATGGATGTGAACCGGTTAAGATGTGTTCCTACATGAGGCTATGCGTTTAGTCTGCATGTGGCACGCTAAGATGCGACAGCGTGGGCTGGTAATCCGGAGGACACGTTCAGTCTCGTCGTCAAGTTGTGAAGCTGCATCGAATTAAGACCGGAGAGTACAAGGAGACGACGAGCCAAAATTAGGGGGATATTGTTAGATTAATCTTGGCTCTTATTGGTTAGTTTTGTAGTAGCGATTAGTAGTAGTATATCTACGTGGCATGCATGTACGTTGGTACATGTCTGAGTCCAAGTAGTACTAGTACGTGAGTGAATTTGGTATGTCTAAAGTCGGCAGCTTCGTTTGGTAAGCTTCCGGTTTGTTACGTCCAATTAGTAGTTGAATAGGTTTGGGTACATGTGGTATTCGCGTAGGTCTACGTCGGTGGTTTAGCTGGCTATGCGTGTATATAAGCATAGCATCGGGTGTATCGAGTTGTACCGAGAAAGATATTGAGAAAATAAAGAAAAACAAAGGGCACGATACGAGCCCGTGGCTATAAGATTTTGAGTGCGTCGTATTCGTGATATGTTGATGTGATCGATCCGTGGGCGAAACCCAACAATGTGCACCTCGACGGTGCGTCGCAGCGGCTCTCGGTGGGCGTCCAGGAGGATATTAAATAGCACGGGCGCGCAGCACATGTGTGTCACGCCGTGGTCGGCGATGGCGGTGTACATGGCGTCGGCCGTGGGCGCGCGCACGAACACGTTGGTGCCGCCGCGCGCCGCCACACCCCACGGGAACGTCCAGCCGTTGCAGTGAAACAGTTTCCATGAGGAGTTAGCTACAAGATAGAATGATGTTACCATGGTCTTCAAGCTCATTAATTTGGTAGCAATATAGACAGCAATACATCGCTTCAGTTTCACCCTTTCCCAGATTCGTATCTACTCCAACTCAATTAGTCTGTGAATGAAATTAAATTTCATGAGTTCTTTAATGTCAGCTCCTCTAAATCTCCCTCGCGGCTTCTTGATCACACTTCTCTCACAAGGTAAAAATATTTTTAGTGACTTAGCTACCTCGACAGCCAGCCAGCCAGTTTTTTTTAGATAAAGGGTTTTATTATTTAAATTTTAAGCAATACATCCGGCCTCTGCATAACAATGCACACAGCCGCAATCCAAAGTGACGAAAAAATAATAGTGACTAGCACTAGGCAAATTACAATCATGAAGTGAATACAGTAACTCGCCAGCGCTGAAGATGAACGCAACCGTCGCCTATGGAGGACCAATCCAACGATCAAGCGGCCATCCATGTTGTGAAAAAATGTCCGTCACCACCTGTTCCAGTCGTGCACATGCCTCCGTAAAGAGGTCTCGATGTTCCACTCGTTGTAAGGTGGACCACAAACGGATAATGCTTGTGCAACGGTAGAGTACCTGCATAGGAGACACACTTTTATCGTTGAAAACTTTGTCATTTCTACTAAGCCAAAGCGACCAAATAACGGCAATCGCTCCCACCCTAATAATCGTTCTAAGCTTCTTATCTATCCCATGTAGCCAGTTGCCAAAAACATTTGCAACAGACTTGGGTGAATATAAGTTAGATGCTATTTGGATAGATGACCATATAGAACGTGCGAAACTACACTCGAAGAATAAGTGTTTTATTGTCTTTTGATGTGGACAAAACACACACTAGTACTTCCATGCCAGTTCCGTTTGACAAGGTTATCCTTGGTTAAAATGACACCCCTACGAAGATACCACGAAAATACTTTTATTTTTAGTGGAATCTTCATGTGCCATATTTTTTTATTATCATCGACTGGAATATCAGAATGCACAAGCGCCCTATACATAGAATCTACTGAGAATTTTCCATTCCCGCATAAATTCCACCGAAATTCATCGGGACCTTGTGTAAGTTGGACCGAGTCCAACCGTGCCAGCAAGGCATTCCAAGAAGTTAATCTCGGACCAAATAAATCTCGTCTGAACGTCACATTGGGTGGTGAGCACTGCATAACAGTGGCTATAGTATCCCCTTTGTGTCGAACAATGTTGTATAGAGCCGGATATTGCTCTCGGAGGGTGGTGTTTCCTAACCATTTGTCCTCCCAGAATCTAATATCCGTGCCATCCTTAATATTAAATATGCCAAAGCGAAAGAAATGTTTCTTAGTCGCCATTAGGCCAGCCCAAAAGTGGGAGTCACCAGGTTTCCAATACACCTGTGATACCGCCTTCGTGCCGATGTATTTTCTTTTAAGTAGTGTTTGCCAAATTCCATCTTCGGTTAGCAACTTAAACAGCCACTTCCCTAGGAGGGCTGAATTCTTGATATAGAGATCATGAATACCTAGCCCTCCTTGATCTTTTGGTCGACAAACAACATCCCATTTAGCCAGTCGATACTTCTTTTTCTCACCATCCCCTTGCCAGAAGAATCTTGATCGGTAGTAATCCAATTTATTCAAGACACCTTTTGGTAACTGGAAGAAGGATATCATATACAGTACCATGTTTGTAAGTACCGAATTAATGAGAACCAACCTTCCACCAAGGGACAGTAATTTGCCTTTCCAGCTAGACAACCGTGCTTGTAGACGCTCCTCGACATGTCTCCATTCCGCATTAGTCAGTTTCCGATAATGTATTGGTATGACCAAGTACATTATAGGAAATTGACCCTGCTCACAACCGAATATTTCGGCATACTGAGCAGCTGCGTCCTGTGCATCGCCGAAGCAAAACAATTCACTTTTATGGAAATTTATTTTTAATCCTGATAATTGCTCGAATGCTGACAATATCAATTCCAGATTCGTCGCCTTATCAAGATCGTGTTCCATAAAAAGAATCGTATCGTCCGCATATTGAAGTATAGAAAGTCCCCCATCGACAAGATGTGGAACTACCCCTTCAATCTGGCCATCTGCTTTTGCACGTTCAATCATGGTGGTCAACATATCAGCCACTATATTAAATACTATAGGCGATAAAGGATCACCTTGCCTTAAACCCTTTTTTGTTTGGAAGTAGCGACCGACATCATCATTGACTTTAATTGCCACACTACCCCCATAAACAAAATTCTGGATCAAAGCACACCACTTGTCCGAGAAACCTTTCATTCTCAGAGTCTGTAGGAGGAACGGCCATTTGACCTTATCATAGGCCTTTTCGAAGTCAATTTTGAATATCACCCCATTTAGTTTTTTCGTATGCATCTCATGGACGGTCTCGTGGAGGACCACGACCCCATCTAGGATATTCCTCCCTTGCATAAAAGCTGTTTGGGTAGGTCTTACCACATGATCAGCCACAGAATATTCATGTAGATGGCGATGGCTCCATATATTCATATATTCATGTAGATGGCGATGGCCTGCCATGCATGTGAGATTCCTATAGGACGCGACTACGTTTAGAACGTTCTGTGGTTAACCAAATCCGTAGAACAATCCGACAACCCTCGCGAACACATGTGCAGAAAAAACGAGAAAACCAACGAACGTAGCAACGAACAGCATGCGTAGTGCATAGCTAGTGTTTCGACAGTCACCAGCACCGTTCACACCGGTCATTAGGTGTGCATGCATGAACTAACCAACATGTGACGTCATTTCACATAATTGTGAAATTCAAAATTTCAAAATGTTTTCTATCTCAAACCGTTTTTCCGTTTTAAGATCCGTTTTCACCGTTGGACAAGTCGCGTCGAGATTTTCGAAACTAGATCCCATGTTAACATGTTCTAACGACTTTTTTTGGGACCCAAAAGTTACCCACCTCTAACATGTGAGTTATCCAGGACCCAAAACTAACGCCGGTGTTCTACTCTTACACATGATTTACTAGTTTAACAACATAGCGACATGGTGTCATTTTAACATAAAAAAATGATGTGGATAATTTGATGGGCTAAAAAAAGATGATGTGGATGCTTGCATGTACAGATATAGAATATTTAATAAAAGTTAGTGGGATGACATGAACAACTGATTGGTTAAAACAGCAAGTGATGTGGATAGCTTGCATGTGGAAATAGAAAAATATTAATTACACTTAGTGGGGTTTTACTTTATAAGAAGTATAGATTTTCTCTGTATTTGGAAAACAAGCTAAAATTTATAACGTCACTTTCACGTATTTTCCAATTCCCCTGAAAATCTAATCTAACTAGCCGCTAGGGATCTCTCTCAAAGAATATTCTAGCTGCTAGGGTGACATCGAGGAAGAAGGTGACGCAGACGGCCATGGTTTCCATGTGGAGTTAACTAGTAGAACGATGTTACCGTGGTCTTCAAGCTCATTAATTTAGTAGCAATATAAACAGCAATACATGGCGGCGCGCGGTGCAGAAGGCGCAAGGAGCTCCTTTGACTTTTAAATTTTTTTCGAGATACAATTTTTTTATATTTGGGAGGAATTTTAGATTTTTTATTGGTCTGACAGGTGGGCCCATGTTGCCACCTCAGCAAACAGGCCACGCGTGCTGCCACGTCAAACTGACTGGTGGGTCCCACCTATAAGCACGGGTGTCAATTCGCGATCAATTCGATTTTAGCGCACATTGCAACAAATTTAGCGAATAGTAGTAGTTCTATGTGATTCAAGCGTAAAATGGTAGTTTTCTGAAATTTGGCACGTACAGTGGTAGTTCTATACAATCAACTCTTGTGATTGAGACGACGAGCAAGTGTGTTGTTGAGCCGAATAATTGGTCCCATTCTCAATCTGCCCCAATAGAATATTCCATGAATATGGAATGGCACAACACGTACACATTACTTTTCCCTAAAAAAACGTACACATTACTTAAAACCAAAATAGACTCTAGTAAAAGGTTAGGAACAAGTTTACACCTGCAAAGTCCCTAATAAGAAAAGTTCATAAGTGCAAAGCGCTCACTTTTATTTTTTATTTATCTTCTATGGTTACTATTTACCGGTGAGTTCCGTCTTCATTACCGCGTAGCTTGGATTCTGCTATTTCCAAAGTGGCGTCCCGATACGTTTTAGAATATGGTAGAGTAAATCGATACAGATATGGATTATGCAAAGGTTAATTAGGATAACACGAATATTTAAAACCGGAACATCTAATTATTTAGTCAAATGACAAGGTTAATCTGGCAAAGTTAGTAGATTTTCATTCAACGAGTTCCTTTGGTGAGCATCTAGCTCTGAATTCTATCATCGGTTGGTTCAGTTATTTAATTCAGAAGAAGGTCCAATTTTAGGCCCTGCACTCTTCAGTAAGTTTAATTTTCATCATAAAACTTTTGTTTGGTTCAAAACAAAGCTCGCACTACTGAAAAGGTTCACATCATCATTGACAAGAGAAAACTGAGACCGGAGTACCCACCCTGTCACCCTCTCCAAACTGATCGTTAGTTACACCTTCCAAAATGAAGGAAAAGGCATGGTGGTATGAATCGACCACAAGATTTCTGAACATGCTGATGATGCGAGCGAGGTGATTGCGTAGGCAATCAGGGTTCTGGACGGGTCAAACGAGGTCTAGGGGCAATGAGGAATCACGCGGCAACATACTCGATGATAAAGTGGTGTGGCATGCATGGGTTCTGATGTGGAACGGACACTTTTCAAGCCTTGGTTTTCCGGGTGTTTTGTGTTTGGAAAGAAGAACTGTTTTGTAACAGAACTTTTGTTGCTAGCAGCGGAAAAGGACAGTCTACCTTGTTGGCGACTTGGCGTCAAAGAGCAAAGTGGCATGTGAAGAAATGAAGAGGCTGCGTCATTTGTTTGGAGCTTGCATTCCTGTCCGGAATCCAAATGTCAGCTTGTATTGTCCGTGCCTCACATCGTTCAACTTCAGCACCAGCGATGGACTCGTTGACCACTGTCAGCTTAAAAACTCAAGCAGTAGTTGACTGAATCGAACTCGCAATTTCGATTTACTCTACCACTAGATGCATGCTTTTCAAAGATATAATGAATTATCTCCTCAGATTCTCTGGTCATATTTGTCTTCGAAATCTAATCAAAGGCTGTTCAACAGTGCCATGCTTGAGGTTGTTAGCGGCTCATTAAGCTACTTCGGCAAAGAATTACTACTTTGCCCTCCTCTGTTTTCTCCAAGTCACTCCACATGGCCGCTCGTTCTTTCTTCTTTCTTCCTTGTGCTCGTTCCTCGCCTTAGCCGCCGGAGCCGCTGCAGCCCGCCTCCGCCGCGTCTCCACCCTATCTGCCGCCCTCCATTTTTATCCGCTCCCCTTCTATTCTGGCCGCGTCTCCCCCATCCGCCGCCCTCCATTGCTGCCCTCTCCCCTTCTATTTTCGCGGATTTTGGCCTCTTCCTCTTGTACGGCTCGTCCAAATCGTTGAAATCCTAGTAGTGGAGGGAGATTGACAGGAGGATTTCAGAGTGGGTGGGCAAATGGGTATGGAACCCACGAACAAGGTTCAAGTGGAGGCACCTTTTGTCCATTGAGGTGCATGCTTTGCCCCCAATTTCTCATCATCTCATGATTACTTTTTCCTGCAGACCCCCAATTCCGATGAGGGAATGCGACGGATCGAGCCGAGCTGGTGGATGATGCGATGCCAGACAAGGAAGACCCACTCCGGTCCGGTCACTCAGTGCCGAAAGCATGTAAAAGATGCTTAACCGCACGATGCTCCTTCTTTAGTCTTTGCTACTTGCTAGTAGTGGTTTCAGATGGCCTCTACACTATCATACAGTCTTGGAATCTAATCCTGTCCTCGGTGGTAGGTCGGCATCAAGGAGAACGAGAAAAGTAGCTAGGTTGCCTGAACTATTTTCATGCTCAGCCTCACTTGGAACAAGCGCCACAACAATCTGGTTACCTAGACAGACCTTCTCAGGAAGGACAGAAATCAGAAGTGAGAAACACCGAAAAAGAGAGGCGAGGGGTGAGAGTCGAGCATGGAGTTCGCCACGGGGGCGATGAGCTGCCTCCTCCCCAAGCTCGGGGGACTGCTCCTGGAGGAGTACAACCTGCAGAAGGGCTTGAAGAAGGGGATCAAGGACCTCAGGGACGAGCTCTTGATCATTGAAGCTGCACTTGTGAAGGTGTCCGATGTGCCGCTGGACCAGCTAGATCCGGTGGTCAAGATTTGGGCGTACGATGTGCGGGAGCTGTCCTATGCAATCGATGACAGCCTCGACTCCTTCATGGTGCGCGTGGAGGGTCTGGAGACAGAGGAGCCTCACAACTTCTTGGGGTTCATCAAGAAGATTCGACGAGAAATGGCCAGCGACATCAAGGAAGTCAAGATCCAGGTTAAAGAGGTGAAGGAAAGGTACGACAGGTACAGGATGTTATTGGTAATACTGTTGCCAAGACGGAGGTCGACCCACGTCTCTTGTCCATGTACAACAAAGTATCTGACCTTATAGGCATTGATAAGGCCATGGATGAGCTGATGAAGCTATTGTCCGACCACAAGGACGTGTCAGAGAACAGACTCAAAACTATCTCCATTGTTGGCTTTGGAGGATTGGGAAAGACAACTCTTGCTAAAGCAGTGTATGACAAGCTTGATAAGAAATTTGACTGTAGGTTTTGTTCCGGTGGGTCAAAATCCCGACATCAAGAAAGTTTTGAAGGATATTCTGTTTGAATTTGATGTGGAAATGTATAAATCTGCTTCAACAATGGATGAAAGACAACTCATCAACCAGCTGCGAAAATTCCTTGCAAACAAGAGGTATGCATTACCGCCCTTTGTCATATTCTACGCAATACTACTTTCTTTATGTCAAATATATGTCCCGTTACTTGTATTTTGGTGTGTCATGCTGGTTGAATAATTATAATTAACACCTTGATATACAAAAAAATGTTTTACACCTTTATGCGGCATTTGAGAGTTGCCAAGCTTCATTTTTAATGGAAAATGTACACTCATGTTAGTTTTTAGTAATTTCAAGTCTCTTGGCTTTTGATGAAATTAGGTACTTGATAGTTATTGATGATATATGGGAAACACCAACATGGGAAACGATTAAATGCGCTTTGGTGGATGATGATACTGGAAGTAGGGTAATCACGACTACTCGTATTTGTGAAGTTGCTGACAAAGTTGGTGGTGTCTACAACATAAAACCACTTTCTGATGAGAATTCAAGTAATTATTCTACACAAGAATATTTGGTGGTAAAGGCAAAAGTTTTGATGTTCAATCTGCTGAAGTGTCCGATAAAATTTTAAATAAATGTGGTGGTGTGCCGTTATCTATCATCACAATAGCTAGCTTGCTTGTTGCTAAAGGGCCAGAGGACTGGTCAAAGGTGTATGACTCTATTGGATTTGGGCACGAGGATAGCGAAGCTGTTAAGAACATGAGAAAGATATTGTCTTATAGCTTTTACGATCTCCCTTCTTACCTAAAGACTTGCTTATTGCACTTGAGCATGTTTGTAGAAGATTATTTGATTTTGAAACATGACTTGATATGGATATGGATTGCGGAAGGTTTTGTTCCCAGTGAACCAGGGCTAAGATTGTTTGAAGTTGGAGAGAGCTATTTCAATCAGCTTGTAAATAGAAGTATGATTCAGTTGGTGGAGGATAGCCTTGGCCAAGCCTGCGTTGGTTGTCGTGTTCATGATATGGTAGTTGATTTAATCCGCAAGTTGTCCAGCGAGTTCAACTTTGTTACCATACATGATACTGAGAATGACCTCACGTCACCGAGCAGAAGGGAAAGTATTCGTAGATTAGCTGTCCACAGAAGAAGTGCAGAAAACAACCTTATTAGCATGGAAATGGGGCATGTGAGGTCATTTAATGCTACCTTGTGCACTGATAGTAGACTGCTTCAACTCCTGAGCTTTAAAGTATTACGTGTACTAGTTTTTGATAAGTGTAACTTTGCTGGGGAAGGTTATTGTCGTATTGAGCATCTTGGAAAGCTGGTTCAGCTGAGGTACCTAGGGCTCGTTCATACTCGTGTTGCAGAGCTCCCAAAGAATATTGGTCATGATCTCAAGTACTTGCAGACTTTGGATGTACGTGGGAGTGGCATAGAAGAATTGCCTCCATCATTGGGCGAGTTAAGCAAACTGATGTGCCTGCGCGCGTGGCAGCATACGAAAATGATGGGTGGGATAGGGAAGCTGACGTCCCTGGAGGAGCTTGAGCTATACTCAGTGGAAAACTGCCCAAACATTGTTACGGAGCTAAGAAAGCTGACGGAGATGACTGTACTTAAAATCCATTTTGATGAGATGGAGAAGAACGCATTCCAGACTCTGATGGAGTCTCTGCGCAACATGCACAAAATCCAGAGTCTACATATTTATTATTCTAAGCCAGGGGAGTTAGTCATTGTTGGCAGCTGGGAAGACTGGGTACCTCATTTGAATCTCCGTGAGCTGGCTCTATCTCGCATTTGTGTATCTAGGCTGCCGTCATGGCTCAATTTTTCATGTGTTCCGCACCTGTGCTTCCTGCATATACAAGTGGAGGTCGGGGATGAGGGGGATCTGCAAATCCTTGGAAGGCTTCCGTTGCTCCGATATCTCAGCCTCGTGAATCACCACGGGAACTATTTGCTGTATCCTGTCGGTATTGAAGAGTTCCCGAGCTTGAGATCCTTCCGTGTAAATGTGGAGATCCTGTTTGGAGGGGAGGGGGCGCTGCCGATGCTTGAAGAATTGATATGCGCAGCTACCGTGGGAACGCCCGTCGGTTTGGTGCCAAAGAATATGCCATTGCTCAAGAAAGTCACTTATTACCTTGACTGCACCAACTGTAGTTCTGAACAGGCAGAGGAAGCAGAGGCAGCGATGAGGCTTGTGGCAAATACCCACCCAATCGTCCCACCATTGAAATAGAAAGACGATACTACAAGGTACGTGCATGGGTTGATTACATTATTAATTCATATATATACACGACAATTCCGTTGATTGTGGGTTGTGACATGCGACTATTCCTTTGTTTCTCGGTTCCAGTCTGACGACGATGATGGATCGGAGGATGTTTCCTCTGCAGATGAAGAGGTACGGATATAACATTATCCTCTTCTATCATTCACATATAAACCATGCATGCCGCATCAAGAACATGCTCCTCTAAGTATTCGTTCGTTGCTTTTTTTCTCAATTCCAGAATGGCGAGGAGGAAGATGGCGGATCCGAGGAGGAGGCTTTGGGTACAGACCAGGAGGTATATTTATGGCTGGATGCTCACATTATGTACTGCCTCGTAACATACATTAAGGAGTATGTACTATTTTCATGCTCAGCCTCACTATGGGTTGCGCCATGCGACTATTCCTTTGTTTCTCAAATTTCAGTCTGATGACGATGATGGATCCGAGGAAGTTTCCACTGCAGACGAAGAAGAGGTACGCAGAGAACATTATCCTCTTCTATCATGCCGCATTAAGAACATGCTCTTCTAAGTATCGTTCTTCATTTCTTCTTTTTTTCTCAATTCCAGAATGACGAGGAGGAAGATGGCGGATCTGAGGAGGAGGTTTCGGGTACTGACCAGGAGGTATATTTATGGATGGATGCTCACATTAAGTACTTCCTCACAACGTACGTGTACAGAGTACGTACTACTCATTTACTTATTATTCTATATTTTCTTTTACTCTAGTCGGACGACGAGGTAACGGACAAGATATCTCATATCACCGTTAATGAGGCGGTGATGACTAGCCAACCTTGAACCTTTTTTCTCTTCCTTCAATCATGATTTCAAGGTATATACTAGTCTCTTCTCCGTTTCGATCTGTATGCACGGTACACACACATAATTCCATTCTTGACTCCCTTCGGTTCTAAATATAAGATGTTTTAGTCATTTCAAATATGGTCTCGATACGGACCAAAATGGATGAACACGTGAATCATGAAAAGGCTAAAACATCTTATATTTAGAAACGGCGAGAGTATGTTTTTACATTATGGGAAGTCACACCATCTATCCTTGTTACTATTTAAAAACTAAAGTACTGAATTCAAAGTATGTTAGGTCCTCGAGAACTTTACAATCCCAACTATCAGTACTACGTGAAATTGTAGCCTATTTTTCATTGCCAAATTACCCATCTAAAGCGTCCATGGTTCATATGCACATAGTGATGTATATGTCTTGCCTAGTGGATCTTCAATTTTCCGTTGCATGCTTTTTACAGGCTGCTGGCCAGTTGGAAGGCAAGTACATCAGCATGTGTTGGACTTGAGCGTCCCATAGATGCAAAAAAAAGGCTCTAGAAATGATCTACAAAGAAAGAAGTGGTTATTTGCTTTCAGCCTTGGAGTGGTTTGTTTAAAAATCTCAAAACAAATATTGTTAGTTTACTAGTTTGTAGAAGTAGTATTTTGCTCCTTGAATCAACATAAATAATCGTAAAGAAAATCCAAAAAAGCCTCTATGTAGGAAAAACAATCTCTTAAATGAAAAAAAACTTGAACTTTTATTGTTTTGGTTTGCAGTTATTTCATAAAAATAAAATTAAAAGTGTGCGTTTAATTTTATTTTATCTCTTTTTTTGTGGTGGGGTTGGGGCTGGTGGAGTCTGTTTTCATTATTGTTTCATGTTTTCCTTTTTGTGTGTGTTTGTGTGGGTTGGGGTGGGGTGGGGAACTCCGCCTATGCTATTTGAAGGTAACACTTACAATTGCGTAGCCGGTCCCAAGCCCGGAAAAAGGAGGAGGGACCAACCATGTGCTCATAGAGTAATATGTTAGGTCAAGTCAACTATTTATAAAATGAGGAATCATGTAGGAAATAACTATGGAAATGACCCCAAATTCAAGTCAAACAGACCAGGCTCTAGCAGAATTGCAGAAAATAAGGTGAGCCCAACACAACCTCATTTCCTTCTAGCAGTTCCTCTCTCAAGATACAATTTCCCTTGATTTATCATGTTATAATCTAATTATTCGAGTTTCTACTAGCCAATATAACATGGCTGGTAATGATATACAACAATGTAGCTGATCCATGTGAAGTGTATATACCTCTAGCTGCTAACAAGTTTATTATCCATGTAATTTATGATCTGTTGTTTCCTCGTGGTGGCCATGCTCACTCATGAGATTACCTACAGCATCTAGCAAGCAGGAATAGTTTTGTTGCTACAAGGAATAAGTTGCAGGAAAAGGGTCGCTTGTCTCAAAGGCATTTTCCAAAGAAGAGGAGAAACTGGAGTTGGAGGTCCTCTCCGTTATTCATTCCCTGCCATCTTAAACTTCCATTTTCATGTTGATAGGGAAAGACAACGTCGAGCGGGCATGCAATATCGCTGCTACTTCCCTAGTATCTGTACAATCAAGTCCTGGGACCACGAACAAATCTAGTGTATCCTGAAGCTCAGAACCTGTCTTGAATTTTCGTTTGAAGATTTTTGTGGGCAAACATTCTTTCTCACAACATGTTTTGTGTTTGTCTTTACTGCAGTCAGCTTTGACAATCAAAGGCATTTTCGATTCTGTTTATTTCCCTTACTTCAGTCTTAACTAAGTTCTTGCATATACATGTCCTGCTATTGAGATTGCCGCCCTTCATTCTCTTACCAGTGGCATATGCAAAGGCTGGTATCAAATCCTTATCTGGAGAACCAGCAAAAGTGCAGCGCAACTGAAGGTCCGTTTCAGCCTTACTGTTGCACTAGAGCCAGTACACAAACATCGCTAACTGAAGTATTTGAAACTTTTTTTTTACATTGCGTCCATGTGAAGCAGAGAAAACAGAGGAAGGATAAAGATGGAGGGGATTGAGGATTAGCAAATCTTGTAACAGGGCAAGTGGCTGGACAACAATTAATGACTACCCTTTAAATGCCCTAAGCAACATGGAAGGCCAAATCATCACGAAAGGGTTGATGTCACGGAACCATTGATCATGTTCTGCCTTCTCGGTGTCCTGCTCTTGATGTGTAGGTAGAATGTGCATCCACACATTCCCACTTGCTTACATGGTGAAAATCAGTGTGCCCATCCTTTGCTGTTGCCGAGATGCCGATGCTGTCAGCGTCAAGCCTTTGCTGTTGCCGATGCTGCCTTTGTGTATATAGTACTGATCGGCTCGGCGTTCTTCTGTCAGCGCTGCCGATGCTACTGATCCCCACTGCTCGTCGATGCCATCTTCCTTGATCTCCTGAAAGCTAGGCACACACCGTTTCGTTGAGCTGTCTGAGTCAACCTGCAAACAGAGGATTGAATTGAATGCCGTGTACAACAAATGGAGGAGGCTCTGAAGGTGAACCGGACTGACCCCCTGGAGGACGAGAGGTCCTCTTTGTCAGGGTCACCTTGTGTGCCCTCAAGCTCGGAGGAGAAACCTCCTTGCAACTTCACTGACTAGATCTTGATCGGCATAATTAACAAAGAACGGAATGCCAGTTGTTCAGCAAAACCGGTGGTAACTGTCAGTTGAACACATTGCAGGTAATCCAGAAATACAGTCTAATTTTCAGTTTACAGAGAGTTTATTCAGGTAATTCACAACGCAGTTGTAAGCTACCTATGAAATACACATTATTTTTACCCGAAATTTGCAGATCAATCCTTGCCAAATTTGGTAGCAGAATAATCCAATGGAGAAGCATACACTGAAGATGTGATTTCACTTGATTTATCATGTTACAGATCTGATCATTTGAGTTTTTTCAACAAGCCATTGTAAATGGCTCGTAATGATTACAAACAATAAATCTGATCCCTGTGAGGATTACAACTCTAACTAGTGGCAAATATATTATCCAGGTACATGGATGTTCTGTTCGCTAAAAGTATATGGTTTTGTAGATAGAAATAATTTGTGGTTTGCTGTTTCCTCGTGGTGATGCTCATGACTGATCAGCAGGTAGCAAACAGGAACGGTTCTGTTGCTACAAGTAATAAGTTGCTGGCAAAGTGGTCCCTTGTCTGAAGCTGGAAACTATTATTGATGCTCCGCTCTTTGTGTATTACTTGTATGATGCTTCCATGCGATGTTGCATCATCTTTACTACCAGCTTACATTTACTTGCATGGATCCACAACGCCTGCATCTTCCGTTTTCATTCAGCTTCGGCACCAACATTCCTTATCTGATGCTTCAATTACATGTGCGAAATCTTAAATGCCAGTTTACCTTGCTTGCAGAGAACGATGGCCAAAACCTTGGGACTGTGCATCCTCTGTTTTCAGTCAGCTTCAGATCCACGCCAGGAGCAATGAGCAAGTTATAATGCTGCAGTGATTTCATACTATGATGTGTTTGTTGTTGTACATTTTACAAGCTTGTCTACCTAATTTTGGTAGGTGCAGACTTGAAACTGGCATGCAGTATTTTCACAACCGAACATCATACGACAGGCATCAATTAGATTTTGCAACGTTTGCAACTACAGCTAGTACGAAACTGACCGAGTCACAAAAACAAGAGTGATTTTGCAAACAGAATAAGCAACAGCCACAATAGTCGAAGCAAACACATCTACAGGGAGTACGTCTTGTTCACGAAACATTGATCACGGCTGCGAACAGGCATGGTGCCACTGCCACAGGGATAGGATCATAGGAGTCATGTCTAACATTTGAGTACTGCTCCGGTTACACTGCATCCTGATTATCCAGTACAGGTCATAGTGGGCATAGCTCTCTGCTCTTTCTTGATGGCACCCGTATTGTTACTGACCATCCAAATGCTCTCTGTTTTAGAAAGGAAAACAGAGTGATTATGGTCAGAATATATTTGCATTGCCACTTTAAGCACCAAAATATATGTACTAACAAGTTGCTAGTACAACAATAGCCAATTGATAATAACGAATCTTTCAGCTCTTACTAGGGAATTAGGCGCGGCGACACGCCGCTCTCGTGTGGTGATAACGAAGGTTATAATATGTTGACCCTATAGCTGAAAGTTGTAACACAATTCAGTTTCGAAAACGTAGAAAAACAGTTTCAGTGGAACACGGAGCAAAAAAGTTCTCAAGTTCCCTTTCCCCTCCTCTTCTGCTACAGTAGAGAGGGCGCAAGGAAGGCGACCAAGTTTTCTCCTCGCTCTGCCGGCGAGGCCGCCGGTTTCCTCACTCTATGTTCGCCGCTCCGGCGACGGGTGGCGGGTGGGGAAACCCCGGTTCTCGTTCGGCTTGTAGATAGAGGTAGAAGTAGGTTCGTCGGCGGCGCCGCCGTGGTGGAGGGGACGGCGTCGAGACGAATAAGGTGCGCTGCAGCTTGCCCTCCATCTCGGCGTCGTCTTCGACGGTGTCGGAAAGCTGCTGGTATTGTATGCTCGCAGATCGACGGATCTGGTGAGCTTGGCTGTCTTTGCCATGGCGGGCGAGGCGGATGTGCCGGCTTTGGTGTGGACTTTTGTCCTCCGGTCTTGATTCCGCTCTGCCGATGCTCTCTCCGCCGTCGGTGGGAGGCTTGTGAGGGGTGTACAGGAGAAGATCAAGGCGCTGGTTCTGCTGCCCTCTTCATCCGTGGTGAGGAAGATGGTGGCATGTGCTCCAAGGTTGGCCGTCGTGCCGGAGGTGATGGCCCTCTGGCGGAGCTTTTGTCCCTCGCCCCTTCTTCGTCTTGGTGTGGATCCTCCTGGCCACTCCGGGGGGTGCTGGGGGTGGAGCGGCGGGGGGCTGGTGCTTGGCGCCGGCTGGCTCCTCCGTTTCTTCAGGAGAAGTTCTCTGGGATCTCGGTGGTCTTCGCCGGTCTTTGGCGCGGTGGTCAGGCTTCTTCTGCCTGCCTTGGTGGCGTGGGGAGGAGTGCTCCTGGCCCTATGCTCTGCTTCAACTTGTCTTCGTCTCCTCCATCTCCGGCCGGCCGTGGTGGCGAGGGGAGAAGGTGCGAGCAAGGCGTGCTCTTGGCGTTGTCTCCGGCAAGCCGTCTTCGTGCTCAGTGCAGGTTTGTTTGGATTGAGGGGTGGTTTCGGGGAGGAGGCGCCTTGGCTGTGCGCTTTCATCGAGTTTCGGTTCCGTCGCTTGCGGCGGGCGGCTTCTGCGGTCTCTACATGAGTGGGGTGCTCCCTTTCCCGGCGTTGGCGGCGGCCTGGGGCCTTCCTCTTCGGCGTTGCAGCGACGGAGTTCGGCGTCAGGCGTGGCGGCGGTTCATCGGGCTGGTTCTTTTGCGCTGCTGTTGTGCTGAGCTTCGGTGGCTTGTTCTTCTGCGTGTTCTGTTTCTTACTTTGTAATCTTAGTTGTACACGCAGTGTGGATCCTTTGAAAAAAGATAACTAAAAACTGGAGGAATACCTAGATGTGTTTAGCATGTCTAAGAAAGCTTTTTATGATGGTAACGATGATTTTAATTAATACAAATGCACTGTATTATTAGTAAATATGTACTGTACACTATTAGTAAATATATACTGTACACTGCTTTCAGCAACAGCAAACATGAGTAATATTCGAGATAATAACAGAACATATATACTGTACACTGCTTTCAGTAGAAGCAAACATGATTAATATTAAAAATAAGAACAGAACATTGTTGTATGAAGTTTAAGCAATCGTAGGGCTCGATTCACAGAATCCCAAAATGGGTCAGGAGTATGATTACAATGTCACACCCACCCAAACTATAGATAATCTTGATTCAATGGAAAATTTCCAATGCAGTGTGTCATAAATTCTATAAAAAGTTGAGTAATAAATCAAACAACTCCCATCAGAAAATATTGTAAGAATTTCAATCATCCAAGCTCTGTTGAAATACTTCGATTCAGACGGGACTTCCTGATAAAGTGTTGAATACGTGGACAATGATCTTTCCAGTACGGCAACCCCCATTATAAACCGGAATATGACCCTTGCCAACTGTAACTCGCTTACAGTGCTCCGTATACCAATAAGATGCATTACAGTATGGGCATGTATAAACAGGAGGCTTATAATAGGACCGCTTCAGCAAAAGAGGTACATGGAAAATAAAGCCCACACAACATGAGAAGTGAAAGAAGTCATGGGAAAGGAAGCACAAAGTATTGAACATGCAACTTTTGTTATCCGCTTTTTAGAAATTTAACATAAATTGCAAATGGCTATGCACTTACATGTGAACGAAATACAGCAAGGTAAACATAAACCTAAGTGGGTGGGCTATGCATTTCACCTTTACTAAGATTATCTTAATGTTTTTTAATCTAAGATTTTCCAAAGGGGAAACGAACATATACCACAGAAATTGTGATTAAATTAAACATCTAATGAAACACCTAAATGGCAATGCAAACAGCCAATACAAACATTTATGATAAAGCAAGATGATGCAACAGAAATGATAAGAGGATTGCTTGGAAGATAATAATATAGAAATGCTTCTTTGGTACAAAGGTTTGTTTTTGCATCAATAGTTTTGTTAGTTCAATGTAGATGGTAGCATCAATACGTGGGAGAGTGTTAATCTGGAGACTGCATCGATACATTTACATACAAAGTAGCTGCATAACCTGTTGAACTCTATAAGTGTGGAGAAAGTCTATAGAGAAGAACACAATGAAATCACCAAAAAAGTGCACATACATCAATAATACCTTTGAACCAAGTAATTTCTTGTTCAGAAAACGGTACTCTATTTGGACGAACTGTAGAGAGAAATGTAAGACAAAACAGGGGAGAAACATAAGGCAAAACAGTGGAAGTAAAGAAGACGACACAGTTGACGGCAAAAAAGAAAGAAATTACTGCATAAAGAAAAGGCAAAACAAACCTTCGGTTTCTCCACGGAGACAAAAGACAACAATCTTCCTCTTACGATGATTTGAAGAAGCTTTAGCTGGATTGACAGCAGGCACATGCAGATCTGAAAGAAGAGAAGACAAAGTGTATAAACGTCACTCTAGGCAGATACAATAGCATACAACCTAAGGACCACAAATTTGAATTAAAGGCCAAGCCGACGGAGTGATAGAAACAACGCGCCGAGTCATATCTGAATCTAACACAGGCGTGTGAATAAGAGGAGGACAAACCGGCTGGACCGGCCGAACAACTATAATAATAAACATAGCCTTCACCAAAAAATAGACTGAACAGGAGAAAAGCGAAGCAAAAGAATAATGAAAAGGCCTAAAGAAGATCAGCAACAAAACCTGAAGAAGAAGAAGAATCAACTGGCCGGTTTCCCTGACGGACTTCACGACACCGACGAAGCCGTTCAGCTGGCTAAATTGGCCCCTGCTGATCATAGCTAGTACCCAACTATCATTCAGCATCTTCTAAATTGTGGAAATAATATACATAGTACCAGAATACTATAAGAGTTGATTTTGTACTGACAGATCACAAGGCAGTGTTATGTAGTTTACCTTCGGTTGAATCTGTATGAGGAGAGTTTTCCAGAAGGATCTTTTGCTGCCCAAGCATTGCAGCTGCAACTCTGTGATTCAGCAGCCATACCAACTAAACTGCAAAAACTACTGAAACCATATTAGACGGACAACGAATGAGTTTATGTAACTTGACAAATCTGTAGACATTAATAATTATCTAAATAAAACAGTGTAAAACAGAACCTGAGGGTTGGTCATACGAACAAAAATATGAACAAATCATGCTCGCCTCCAGACCAAAAAGAAAAGTAGAATATAGAGATCTCTGAACCACTAACCAAGAGATGTTTAATGAGCTGGTTTCTGACGGCTTTTGTATTTCGTCATGTCATGCCAACTTGAGACCAGACTGACAGCTTTGCCGTGTTGATTATCATACTGGCATCTCCAGTTGCAATTTGCTTATCTCCAAAGGACATTATTATCTGCAATTTTTACCATCCATTGAGGTCGACGTTCATTTGCGAAGTTAAAGTAAAAATTCAGCACCCTTAAAATAACACAGATAAGAAATAAATGGGCAGTAGCAACTTTGTAATCTAGTATCCAGTAGTATACAGTATTAAACGTCTGCACATACTGATGATAGCACAAGGTCCTTCTAGGTAAATACAGGTCAGTGGAGCAAGTTGATGGCAGCAAAATATTGAGGGTAGATTGGGGTACAAAAACCATGCCCATAGTAAATAGATAAACATAAATGTTCACCGAATCACAGATATGCATATAAATGGCATCTTCAGTTTAGTCCAATGTAAGTAATGAGCACACACAAACCTGTGAATTTATCCTATGGGTGGTTACGACTGTCTATGGAGAACACATTGGTCGAATGCATAGTGTTGTTTTATCAAACCACTCTGCTTTACATGACATCCTTTCTTTTCTTATAAGGACATGAAACCGTCACTCTTAATCTGCTGTAACACGGACTTTTTGTTGCCCATGCGAAGATGCTTAAGTTTTACTAAGAAAGAACATAGGGCATCTGTAAGCTAATAAGTGTAACAAAGATTGATACAGAGGAAGTTCAATATAAATTTTGAAATAGCGAAGCTAGCCAACGCATGCAAGTGATGTACAGTAATTAGAAAAATGCTAATACCTATCTCAAGTAGAGCTTTATTGGGTAGTATATAACCAGTGCTTTCATCTTCAACACGAGCAAAACCATGTATCCACTGATATAGACCCTGTGATGAAAAAACAACTAAATAGTTTCCTTTTAGGTTGTAACCAATGATTAGACAGTCGTTTTAGCACTCCAACTAAGCAGAAAACCTATAAAACAGAATTTTCAATAACATAGAATTAGGGATGGTTTTTAGTAAGTTAGGGCATCTAGAGTAACAGGAACCAGGCACAGCCTATGACTGTCGTCTGTAATTAAGAAAGCATCTAAAAGGAACCAGCTTTGAGCCTGGAAGAACAACATGATCACTCCAGCAAAACTAACACATGTCTGCATCCAAGCACATAAACTTATGAAGGTCAAGATCCCAGTGATGTATCAAGCAGAATTGGAAACACTTCAAACAGGAAAAAAATACTTACAGTGAGAACGTCCATCTGCCTTGCACTCAATTGTTTTTCCTTTAACCTATAGGTACATTAAGAACACGTTATAATGCTTCAACGGGGTTTGAAGCAAAAAAGGTAAACTGAAAGATATACACGCTCATGTATGTAAAAGTATGATCAAACATACCGTCTTTTCTCATATCTGGAAGCCATCCAGAAGCATGATTGCTGAACCATAAACACCTAGCTAAAACAACAATTTTTAGGAGCTCATATTTCTGAAACACGTCGCTGCAGTTTTGAGATTCAAAAAGTAAAAGTTTATTTAAATGGGAAGAAAACAACATGGTAAATTGTGCAATAAATGGACAAACAACAAATTAGTAATAAACCAGATACTAATTCTAGCAAACTCGTAGCAGTTGCAGTTGAACATGCTAGCTTTAGCATCGGAGAGCATTGCTTTTCAATGTGGAGGCAACGTCCGCTACGCTCGACCTGCTGAGGCGGGAGCCGAGCTCCAGGCGACGGCCGGAGAGGATGGAGGGGACGGCGGAGCGGGGCGCAGGGCAGGCTCGGGCAGCCTCGGCCGCGTGGGCAGGAGGCGGCGCGGCCACAGGGGCGTGTCACCGGCAGCCTCCCACCACCAAAGCCAGTTCTCTCCCTCTTCCTTGGGAGCAATACCCATCTGGTCGACGACGCAGGCAACGCTACGGAGCGGCTGGAACAAATCGGTCCAGGCGGTCGACGGAGGAGAGCGAGTAAGACGTATCTGGGGCGGAGGAATGACCAAACGGTCTGCGAGACGGCGGAATCGGTGGCCGGAGCAGAAGCAGACGACGGATGACGACGGCATGAAGAATAAGAACGCGAAGAGGACGGAGGAAAGATCCACGAAGACCAGATGCTCACCGGGAAGAAGATAGAGGGGTCGGGGAGGACGGAGGAGGTCTCGAACGGGTGAATCGGGCGCGGCGTGCGGCGGCCGGCCGCGAGGAAGACGACCCCATACGTCGCCCTCGGGGCTTCCCGGCACGCTAGACTCGGCGAGGAGGGAGAGGGCGTGACGCCGGAGGTCTCCATGCTCAGCAATTTGGACGGGGAGGAGTGTGGCGGCCGTGCGCCGCGTCGGCGGCGCCGGCGACGCCGCGGCCGCGCGAGAGAGAGGAAAAAGAAGGAGCGAGTTGTACGGATGTTTTTGCTCGGAGGCCCCTGCCCTTTACGTAAATTGCAGAATAGTCCTTTGCGGGCGGTTTTTTGCAAAATGGCGCGCTGGGGCGCGACGTTGCAACGCGCGGTTGGTAGAAATCCAAGTGCTACAGTGTTACTGTAGCTAGCACGAAAATTGACGCGATCTGGACCGTCGATTGCTATGATCGAACGGCTGAGGGAAAAAAGGCGACGTGGACAGCGGGAGAGGGAGAGGTTTCGTCGAACTTTTATATATAGGGGGATTAATGATGTTTGTCTAGTTCATAGTTCAAATAACAGTGATGCACTCCATGCAAAAACACCAACAGTTGTTTTGCAGCATCACTGCAGATTGCTGTTACGAGACTGTCCAAATGTGGAAAACAATTTCAGGAAGCATGCAATCTGACGCCAGCAGAAGCTCTAATGAAAGTAAACATTCTGCAGAACCATGTGCCATATCCTGATACTTTAGTACATGACTTGCAAAGGACAACTACACCTGCAATTGACACTTGAAGTGGGCTATATGAGTTCGTGATAATATTGCAGGACAAGCGATAATGATAACAAGGCTGGCCATCTTTCAGCTCTTATTGGTGATGTTTTGTACTTTTATAGGTCCAGATCATAGTTCAAAAAATAGTTATAAACAAGAATGGGAAAATACTGCAGAATACTGTTACGAGACTGTCCAATAGGGGGGGAAATGAGTTCAGGAAGAATGCTATATGATGGCTGATGAACCTATAATACGAGTGATCACCAGTGCAGCAATGCTGAACATCTATTATAATGGTAAATTTATGAGATACAAAATTCAACTAAGCGGGAAGCATGTAACAAAACATAGTAGCGAAACCTACAATAGATTAACACGATGCACATTGCAAATCTATGTAGCCTCTAAAAGAGAAATAAACATGTATCTTATAAAGGGCAAAGGCAAACCTTGCTGGATCATCATCCTTGAGCGCAGGGAATGTTGGAGGCCAAATCATCATGAACGGATAGACATCGTCGAAAAACAATCCCTCATCCGTCTCAAGCACTTTACGTACTGTTCTGGACTTGACATCCAAGTGGAGTGTGCATTGACCCATCGCCAAAAACATAAATTCAGCGTTGTCTGCCACGTGGCTTATATGGACATCAACACAAGTATCAATGGTGTCATCACATATATCAAGCAAACCAATGGTGTCCACCAGCAACCACTTGTCCCCGTTGTGGAGCCAGATCCAAAGTTTATGAAGACCGTCAGAATGGACGAGATATACCGGAGAACAGTCATCAGAGCGTGACAACACGGTGTATCTACCATCATACCCAGGTCCCTGATCACACCTAACCCCTTGTGGTAGCAGAATGGTGGAGAAACTCGATGTCTTCAAATCCAAGACCATAATTCCTCTTGAGCCACCCGCCACGAGATAGATTTTGTTGTGGACAATCGAAGATGATATGTTGTTGAGGAAATAAGTGTTATGTTCCGTAGCCGCCGAGGCATGCATGCGCCACACACCATCTTGCAATACATACACCTGCACCAAAATATCTGATGACCACCCAGACTCCATGTACACATAAAAGTAAGACAAGCCGCCATCGCCTTCTTCTCTGGACAGGACTGTACTGTAAGTGTACAGATAGCCGTCCTGTGGTTTGTCTCGTGGGAATGGTGGCACGACGGTGACGCCCCTCGCAGGGCACAGCACGCTGCGTACTATGAGTGTAAGTCCGCTCTTGTCGCGGCACCCGGTGAAGACGCTGCCGCCCCGAGAGTCCATGATGTAGGTCCACACGTCAGAGTCGGCGCTCTGGCTGTCGTTGTCCAGGACGCAACTTGAGCCGCGGATGGCGGCGGCGAGCTCAGGAGGCTGGGGCAGCATCGGGACGAAGCGTGGGGAGGTCGAGCGGTTGTGGTAGAAGCCGAGGAGGCGGGGCGGGTGGAGCTCGCGGAAGCGGCTGAGGAATTTGCGGCATGAGGCGTGGTGGAGCCACCGCTTGCAGACGGCGGCGGCGCGGACGAGTGTGGTGGGGAAGCTGATGCGGAGGAGGATCTCGATGAGGAGATTGTCATCGTCGAGAACCTTGGCCACTGCCACCGCCTGTGTCGGGGAATAGAACAGTGCCTCGCCATCCACACGTAGTTTCTTCTCGGGGCAGAGCCTGGCAGCAAATGCAAATGTACATCAATTCGGTGAAGTAACCCATCAATGATCAAGCAGAACAATTTAGGAAAAAACTGTGCCAAATGATATGAGATGAACGAAGTCGGCCAGTTTGATCTCTCTTACTGATGCTAGATAGCTTTTGTGCTAGTTTTAATTAAAACTTGTATATAATCTGCCTGGGGCTCGTGATCATCCATGGGGCGCATTAATGCCATGGCCCATGGGTTTGGAGAATTATCAGTAGTAGGAATTGGATCTTACGGCATAGTAACCCATCTCATACGAACCTCTAGCTTTCTTACGTTTTCTATAATTCCTCCCACTAACTACCGATGCAGAGTAACCCATCCATGATCCAGCAGAACAATTCAGGAACAAAATCGTGCAAAATGAAATGTGGAGAAATTGGATCTTACGGCTGGGGAATCTCCTCCTCGCAAGAATCCATCGTCGTCGACCTGCCCCCCGAGCCGAGCTCCCTCGCTGCTACAGAAAGGAAATAGCAGATGTCAAGTAGGGTTTATATTAGGGAGAAAATTCAGCCGGCTAGGGTTTCCCGCAGGGCATGGAATGCGAAGAAATCAGCAGAGGATGGAAAGGAGAAGCGCCCACCTGGAATCGGGAGAGAGGACGGAAAGGGGAAGCTTCGGCCGGCGCCGGGAAGGGGCTCAGATCGCCGGCGCCGCCGCTCCGTTCTTCAGTGTCGAGCTGGGTAAAGACGTGAGGTGAGAGTCGGCCCGATCCAGACAATTAAGGCCCAATAGCCTTAATTTCTGAGATTCTAATTGTCAACTAATGATGTGTATTTTTCATCATTAGATCGAAAAGTTTTCGTCCAACGTGCCAGCTGCTTGATGATGAAAAGCAAGAATTTCTTTGCGGACTGCAAGGCAAAGAAATTATCGCAGCAATTCCTTTTTTTTTTAACTCGGATTGTACTGTAGTACTGTTATTTCTATGGGGGGAAGTATAAAGATACAAATGGTGATGCTGGATGACCATTCCGACAGTGTGACTCCATAGCTAGTTTTATATGTGTGGTAAAAAAGGGCGACGTATCTGATGCATAGGATACGGCGCCTAAAAAGATTGCAAAAAGATGGAGTAAAGACTAACAAGACAGCAGAAATGCCCAGATTAGATTAGAAGTCTTGCTTGTCAAACATCTCACAAATAAAACGATTGGGGATATATCCAACACAGAATGTAATGCAGATGTGACGTTTCACTCATAGCAGGAAACAAATAACTCAGGAAATTGGTTCTAGGGCAGTATACATCTTAGGACAGTTGCGAACAGATCCAGTCTAAGAAGTTCCTGGTGCCCTTCTTCACAGGGCATTTGATTTTTATGTCCAGATGTCTACAATGTGCCGTCGGACTGAATTTACCTGACAGAAAATACCCGTAGTACCTGCATCCACTCACAGGGGATCTAATACCCGTAGTACCTGCCCATCGCACTGTCATGCAAATGTAAGGTTCATGATCCAACCTGCCAATAAAGACAAAGCTTGTTGGTTGCTCGTTGATAGAAGATGATAGGGAGACAGCTTGTCGAAGAGGGCCTGCACCTTCTTCAGAGCAGAAGCGGTGGATCGTCGCAGATCAACGCCAGGAAATAATTTAAACATCCCTGTTACGTACTGATTGGTCCAGTACAAACTAACTGCAATGAACTTTTGTGATTTACATACAGAAAGAAAACAGCACAGAATATTATTAACAAGGGAACATGACGAATTCCGCAAGTACCACAATTAACAAGTGCAGCAAGCATTGGAACCAAAAGACTGCCAGAACACAAGAAGGTTAGACGACATAGCTACTAAGCATGCATACAGGGAGACTTCTTCCCGAAACGAATATGTTGGTCAAAGATGGTCATGGTACCATATGGACAGGACTACCTGATCCATTTACATAGAATCCAACTAATCCGCTACGAATTATAACAAACAAGGATAGAGCTGCTACTAAGGAAATGCAGTTCACTGGTTTTCTTTGACGACGCCCTTGTCGCTGAGTATCCAAACCTTCTTGATATTCTTCTTCACATGTCATTCCTGGTTCAAGAAAACAGAGGAAGGATCAAGGTTGATGTAATGCAGTATTAGAATATTTCATTATCTTTTTCCACCTTATGCATCAGAAAATCAAATTGACTAACATGAGAAGTAGCTATTACAACGATAGTCGCTCAAATGTTATGTGCGTCAGAAATTAAAAGAATGAATTTGGTCTAGAATTAGTGGATTATTTTTTAAAAGCTATAGCCAGTGTAGATTAAATGCCCTCAATCGCAGGGCAACATGCTTCCATTTTAGGTTGTATTTAGCAAAACAAAAATATGATAGTGCAAGGAGAAATGCCGTCACACAAACACAAATTATCCACTGTTAGCTTGGACGAAAATTTACAAGGTGGTACATCGGACTCATATATCATGTATAAAGTCAAGTATGCCTGGCCTCCTAAAATCTCGGACCCACTTGTGTGCGATACACTCAGCCAAAACCAGAGTATTAACAATCACATACATCGTTTCAAAAGAAGCAGTCACATGCAAAGCTTAAGATTCACACTTCAAGATAGGCAGTAGAAAAATACACTATGATTATATTAAAAACTCAAATTCCAGGGTTGATGGCTTAGTGATAATATGCAGATCATCTAAAAGGCCAAGAGACAAACCTTGCAGGATCATCCTTGAGTGCGGGGAATATGGGTGGCCAAGTCATCATAAAAGGATTGATAGAACTGTAATGTTGATGCTCTTCTTCGGTGTCGTGCACTTTATGCAGTGTCTTGCTCGTGACATCCAGATAGAATGTGCACCCACACATTTTCAAGAACACAAACTGAGCATTATCCCCCACGTGGCATAAATCGGGAAATTGACGCTCAACCTTGAGCATTTGATCGAGCATCCTCAAATTAGCACACATCTCATGCAAACAAATGGTATGGACCAGCAACCAATTGTCCCCCTTGTGGAGCCAGATGCAAAGTTGAAACTCATTGACATGGGTGAGATATACACCTGAAGCATCATCAATCCACGAAAAGGTGGTGCTATAATAGTGATATTTCACTTCTGGTGGGATTGGGATTCTGGATAAACTCGAGGCCGTAAAATCAAACACAACAATGTCGTCAGTAAAGGCGCCAATTAAATAGATTTTGTCGCTGACCAGCACAACTTTTGGTTTCGCCAGCGGTTGAAGGATCTGGTCTGTGGCCATGGTATGCAGGCACCATGAGTCATCTTGCAACACATATAAACTCATCTTGAAATTCATTGCCCCCGTAGTACACTCCGCCAACATATACAGGTAGGAGAAACCGTCGCCTTCCTCTTTAGAGAGTACTGCACCCAAAATTCTCTGCAAGGGATCCGGGGCAGCTGGGAGTTGTGGGAAGATGGTCATGCCTCCATCGAGACACATCGGCGGTGCAGTCCATATGTGAACTCTCTTCCTTTGAAGCATGTGGCTAAGATGTGGCCATTCCGGCACTCCCTGATTAATAGTGAGTCATCATCATAGGGGCCGAAGCTGTATCCGGCCACGCGGCGGACAACAGCGGCGAGCTCTATGGGCTGAGGTAGCATCGGCACGAAACGCGGAGCAGTGTCCTGCTCCGACCAGTCTTCGGTGTAGAAGCCAAGGAGGCGGGGCGGGTGGCGCTTGCGGAAATTGTTGAGGAACCCACGGTCAGAGGCATGGTGGTACCAGCGCTTGCAGACCAGGGCGGCACGAACGAGGGTGGTGGGAAAGCCGAGGCAGAGGAGGATCTCGATGAGGAGGTTGTCGTCCTCAAGCACCTTGGAGACGGCTGCCTCTGTCTTGTCATCCGCACATTGCGCCTCATTGGCATCAACCAACCTGGAAAAAATGGCAAGCCGGTGTCAATGCATACTATGTTTATTTAGTATCATATTATTGATATTTATAATATACTAAAGTTGGTCACAAGTTCTAATATGGAATCGCAATTGCCCGGCCATAGAATGCAGCCTTTCATGCCTGGTACTCAATTAAGTAGTACGAGTAGTACCTAGCACTTTAGCACTACCTAGCACTTCATCTAAGGGGGTCGGCGGCCATTCCCGCACTACCTAGCAAATTTCTAATATGAAGTTGGTCAAACTTAAGAAAATTTGACTTAACACAAAACACAATATGCAGAGTAAAAAAGGAATGGAGAGAGCTTAAAAAACGTACTGCCGTATTTACATACCATTTCATCTATGGAGGTCACAAGTTTAAGTATGGAATCACAATTGCCCAGCCCTAGCCATAGAAATATAGAATGCAGCTTTGCCAAGAAGGGCGGTGGGCGTTCTGTGAAGGTGCTCAACTAAGT
This sequence comes from Poa pratensis, assembly GCA_947311845.1. Classification (NCBI taxonomy): domain Eukaryota; kingdom Viridiplantae; phylum Streptophyta; class Magnoliopsida; order Poales; family Poaceae; genus Poa; species Poa pratensis. Next base: position 76,384,675 of record CAMZMU010000043.1, on the reverse strand, counting down.
ACTAGTACCCAGCAGGAACAAACTGGATGAAATGAAATAATCGGAAGATCTGAGGAGTGGATCTTACGGTGGGGGAATCTCCTCCTGAGAAGCATCCATCAACGTAGTATATGTAGGCTAGGATTTAGGGCGAAAAATCCAGCCAGCTAGCAAGCTTAGTTTAGGGTTTCCCGCGGCGGATGAAATGCGAGGAAGTTGGATGAGAGAAGGAATGAGAAGCGCCCACCTCAATAAATCGCCGGCGTCGCCGCGGAAGGGCTGAGGTCGCCGGCGCCGCCGCCGCCGCTGTTTTTCCGCCACGGAGGAGAGAAGTTGTGTGAATCCCAGGTGGAACAAAATAATGAAGGCCCATCTCGATCCGGCCCAAGCCCAACACATCTAATTAATCGCCTAAAAAAGAATTGTAATTTACAAAGCTTCCCAAGTCCTTAGGCTAAGAGTAGACCTCGCAAAAAGAAGTCCTAAGAGTAGTACTGTAATTACTCAGGATCAGAATGTGTCGGATATATGTGATCACGCATTCGGAAACGGAAACGGAAAGGATTTGGATCAGAAACAAAATTAATCAGATATATACCACATAACTAAATTATCAAACGATACAACCAAAATAATTATTCGAACCTATTAACAAACAAAGTTGTACTCCATATATAGTCTTTGCAGCGACTATTTAAGTGAAATGTTGTTCAACGGATGAAGTCAATAACTTAATACGTGTAAGTTCTGCTCTAGTAGGTTAGGCATTTCGGTAAAAATCAGATTATTCAGATTAAAAACCATCGGATAATCCATATTCTGTGCTATTTAGCATACCATATCCGGGTGTCAATTTCGGATATCCTTATCCTGGTTTTGCTACCCTTGCAACGAAATTAGCCCTTACAGTAGAAACGATGCCCAAATTCATGCAAAGAGGAATTTCACTTGGGCTCTACAAACGGAGCATGATATTTACATTTCAGTCGGTTACACTACTGTAGCATGTTATTTCAATGTGTTTGTCGAGTGTCATTCAGTTTGTACGTTCGACCTGCACTATGTCTTCTCTTTGAAGGTATGGTTTTCCTCAATTTCGGGTAATTTTCTCATGTTGTATGTCTTAGTTATTTGACATGTATAATGACTTGATTATCTCATTGGATCCTCTGACCAAACTTGTCTTCGAAATGTAGACGAAAGACTTTTCAACAGCACCATTCTTGTATCCTGGAGAGAAGACTGTAATTAGCTAATCATATGTGAGAGTGGTGTTTTGGCTAATTCACAAAATTTTATTTAAGACTTTTTTGATATTTTAAAATATGATTTTTAAATACTTGATGCATATGCACCCGCCTGTCAAAGTGAATTTTTGATCATCTGTCCTCTACCATTGTACTTGTTGAACAATATTTAATTGATGCTATGAAAATGAATGTGAACAGGACTGACTTTCTCACCTGCCAGTGCAGGACCCGGTATCATCGCATCAATAACTGATGGAGGACCCAGCCTCTTATGATTTTACCCTCTCTTGTTTCTCTATACTTTATGTATAATTTTTTAGCTTTCATAAATATAGAGGTTCTAGCATGTTTTTCCATGGCAACAGTTTTTTTAGATTTTCGGTTTTTAAATTTTTATGGATTTTCGGGTATATAAGAAAAATAAAACTAAACAAAAATAAACAAGACAAAAATAAACAAGGATAAAATAAACTAAACAAAAGTAAACTAAGCAAAATAATACTAGACAAAAGTAAACTAGACAAAACAAAATAAAATAAAAACAGAGAGACATGTAAAGTGTACTCCCCAGGTGAACTTATGAGTAGAGCTATGCTCCCCGGCAACGGCGCCAGAAAATAGTCTTGATGATCCACAAGTATAGGGGATCGCAACAGTCTTCGACGGAAGTAAAACCCAAATTTATTGATTTCACACAAGGTGAGACAAAGAATACTTATAAGACTTAACAGCGGAGTTGTCAATTCAGCTGCACCTGAAAAAGCACTAGTAACAGGGGTGATGTGAAAGCAGCAGTAATATGAGAGCAATAGTAACAGTAACGTAGCAGCAGTAATGGTAACACAGAGGCAATGCTACCAGAAAATAGTTGATACTACTTCTAATGGCGTACTTGACGGGAAAGCTATGATGATTACAGATGGACCGGGGTTCCCAGCTATCTACACTAGTGGTAACTCTCCAATAACAAGTGTTGGATGAACAAATTACAATTGGGCAATTGATAGAATTGAAATAGCACTAAGATAGAACATCTAGTCTATTAATCATGCAGGCATGTTTTCCATATATAGTCATACGTGCTCGCAATGAGAAACTTCCATAACATCTTTTGTCCTACCAGCCCGTTTGTAGAGGGGCCTCAAGGGAAACTACTGGTAATTAAGATACTCCTTTTAATACAGCACCGGAGCAAAGCATTAGCACTTAGTGAAAATATGTGATCCTCGTATCAAAACCATCCCCTCCAGTTATCCCAGTTGCTGTCACTCTGGGGCCTCAGGTTCCGGACAGAGACATGTGCAAACAACTTGTAGATACAATCTAAGCAATAATTATAGAGCTTAAATCTAAGATCATGCCACTCGTGCACTAGTGACAATCATTAAACATAACAAGATTTCAGCTACAATAACTTCACAAACTTTAATAGATAGACTGATCATAATGTAACAATTCATCGGATCCCAACAAACACAACACCGATTACATCAGATGGATCTCAATCATGTAAGGCAGCTCATGAGATCCTTGTATTGAAGTACATGGGAGAGAGAGTACCAACTAGCTACAGCTAGAACCCGTAGTCCATGGGGGAACTACTCATTGAGCATGATGGAGGCGGTGGCGTCGATGGAGAAGGCTCCGGGGGTCAATCCCCGTCCCGGCAGGGTGCCGGAACAGGACCCTCTAACCCCCGAAACTAGGGTTTGATGGCGGCGGCGCTCGTGAACTTTTTCTGGAATATGACTGATGTTTTTAGGGTTTTCGGGGCAGGAGCATTATATAGGCGAAAGGGCGGCGGCTGGAGGCACCCGAGGGGCCCACACAACCCTAGGACACGGGTCCCCCCTCTGCCGCGCCCAGGGGTTGTGTGGAGGCCTCGTGGCGCTCCTCCGTCTCCCCTCTGGACTCCGTGTACGTGTCGGTGAAATAGGACCCTCCGTTGATTTTCGTCCAATTCCGAGAATATTTCCAGAACAACTTTTCTGGAATACAAAAATAGCAGAAAACAGGAACTGGCACTATGGCATCTTGTTAATAGGTTAGTCCCTGAAAATATATAAAAATGATATGAAGTGTGTTTAGTGATCAACATGGAACATCAAAAATTATAGATACGTTTGAGACGTATCAGCCAGTTCCAAATATATCTTACCAAGGGGCTGTGCAGACTTCCCTAGTACAATGCCATGAAAAATAGTTGAAGTTGGCTGAAGCTGCTTTTCCTGCAAATTCATCCTCTTAAAGGTGCCATAGTACAGGATATTGATACTGCTCCCCCATCCATCAGTACTTCTAATAACTTGTAGACGTCAACCTGCGGCGCAACAACCAGAGCTACACTACCAGGGTTATCAACCCGTGGTGGATGATCTGCCCGACTCCATGTGATGGTTTGTTCTGACCAATTTAACCAACGAAGTACGGAAGGTGCGATAGTGTGAACTGCTCATTGCTTAAACTTTCTGTCTCTTCTGGACGAACTTGTGGTGAAGACGTGATATTGACCGCCACTTGGTTGCTTAGGATTGACCTGGAATCCAGAAGAACCTCCCTGATTCTTCCCCAGATGGCCGGTTTGCGGACTGCCGGCTCCCTGCTGGTCGGCTGACTAGTGGTCGGCTCCGGTATTACCTCCATGTCCGCCAACATTGCCTCCATTGTTGTTACCACTAGGGCCTCCATTCTTCCAATTTTGCATGATAATGCAATTTTCCCATGTGTGGTTGGCAGGCCTGCCTGGCCGGCTATGCTTTGGACAAGGGGCTTTGAGAGCATCCTGGTAACTAGTTGGACGGTATCCCTGTCCCTTGAAGTTACCACCTTGGCGCTGGCTTTTAAAGCCTGTGTTGTTATTGGCGACCAAATCAGAGCTACCTTCTCCGTTCTTACGCTTGTGGCCACTGTTGTTGTTATTATGCTGGTTATTGTTGTCGTTCCCTTTGGCACCGTTCTTCTTGCCTTTTCCAATTTTATCTTCCTCGCCATCAGATGCATCTTTGGTTTTGTCAGAATCTGCATACTTGGTGGCAATGTTCATGAGCTCACCCATACATTTAATCGTACGCTTCACTCTTCCCAGCTTATGAGTCAGAGTTTCAAACTTGCAGTTCTTCTCCAAAACAATCACAGTTGTTTCGGGGCAATCATCTCAGATGAGTGGATAATCTCTGCTACTCTCTTTGCCCAATGATGGCAGGATGCATTCTCCTTTTGGACACATCGTTACAAATCTGCAATTGTAGTTGTGCACTTGCATGTTCCTTGAAAGTTTTTGATGAAATAGATCTTTGCGTTCCGCCCATGTGTTAATGGAGTTAGCCGTCAAGTTCCTAAGCCATGTGCGCGGCGGTCCTTCCAACATCATGGACAGATATCGGGCGCAAACTGCATCATTGGCCTCTAACATATCCATAGTAAGCTCGTAATTTTCTATCCAAGCTACTGGGTCCATACCAGCTCTGTAGTTGGGAACCTTTCGAGGTCCTTTAAATCCTGAAGTCAGCCTTTCAGCTCGTAAAGCTGGACCCAGAGTTTGTACACCGACCGATCTTGCAGATGATGCTGGTATTGAGGCTGAGCCTGGCGCTGCTGCTGCTGCCGGTTGTCCTTCCAGATTTAATGGCTGAGCCTGTTCAATCATCTCATTACCTGTGGTAGCTTGTCGCCCTGTTCGCCCATTATTGATGATAGTTTGTCCATGGGAGGCGACCTGCCTAGGTTGCTGATTTCTCTGGATTTCTGCTTGTCCTCTCGCATTGCTCGATCCAACTGGACGCGGGGAGTCTCCGTGCCTACTCCTGTTTGCAGAATTCCTACTATTATATGGAGTGGAACGCAAGTGGTCTGTATACCTGGAATAATTTATATGTTGGGTGATGGCTGTCTGCAACAGTTCAATAGCCCTCCTTGCCTGGATCTCACATAGTACAGAACGACACATCGGATACCCCTCTATGGCAACGGCGAGAGTTAGGCGACGGAAAAATGAGCTCCACGCGCTTCCGCGAGTGCGCGCGCGCTAGTCGGTCGATGGGCCCGACACAATGTTAACGGAGGCTGAAAAGATCTCCGTTGCTCATATATAGGCAACGGAGGAAAGAATATCTCCGTTGCTGATATTACCACATCAGAAACGGAGATCGGTCTATCTCCGTTTCCCATGTGAAGGCACATTTAGCGGTGCCGGTATTAATATCTCCCACTCCAGTACTGTATCTCACTCTCACTCTCAGTCTCACTCTCCCCAGTTCCTAACCCTAGCCGCACACGCTCTCCTCCTACTTCACCCATCGATGGCGAACCCCTCCGGCGCCGACGGAAGTCAAGATGGAGCATCTTCCTCCTCCCACCCTCGAGGCGCAGCCCGGATCTCCCCTACAACTGGGGCGAGATCCCCGGCGACTGCGGTCGTGAGTTCATTCTGAGCCGTCAAATCCCATCCGGATCCACGGCGGCGGCGACCACCGACGCCCGGATCTCGTCCTCATCGTCCTCCTCGGACGATGAGGACGAGGATCTGGAGGTCGGTCTCCTCCTCTCTCTCGCCTCCTTTGAGCGCGAGCGCGCCGAGGGTGTCATTCGGGCGTCTATGATGCAGAGAACTATCCGCATCTCCGCCGCCGAGCACGCGATAGAAGCCGCCGAGGAGGCGTTGTTCCAAACGCGGCTCCGGGCGGCCATAGACCGCTCTCTTCTCCCTGGCCAGGGCCCTGGGCCAGATGCGTCGGCGGCAGCGTGGCGGCGGCGGAGGAGGAGGATGAGGAGGAGGAGGAGGAGGAGGAGGAGGAGGCTCCGGTGTTCGAGCAGGATGAGGTCTCCTCTGACGTCTCCTCTGGCAGTGGCTCCGGCGCCGACGCCTGGGACGCAATCCGCGACAGAAAGCGACCCCGCCTCGCCTAAGGTAAATGACCGCTCTGTTAGCTACTTATTTAGCTCGGTTTGCTCTGTTAGTTAGCTCTGTTCAGCTATGTATTTGCTATGTTAGCTACTTATTTAGCTCGGTTTGCTTTGTTTAGCTATGTATTTGCTATGTTAGCTACTTATTTAGCTCGGTTTGCTCTGTTCAGCTATGTATTTGCTATGTTAGCTACTTATTTAGCTCGGTTTGCTTTGTTTAGCTATGTATTTGCTATGTTAGCTACTTATTTAGCTCAGTTTGCTCTGTTAGTTAGCTCTGTTCAGCTATGTATTTGCTATGTTAGCTACTTATTTAGCTCGGTTTGTTTTGTTTAGCTATGTATTTGCTATGTTAGCTACTTATTTAGCTCGGTTTGCTCTGTTTAGCTCTGTTCAGCTATGTATTTGCTATGTTAGCTACTTATTTAGCTCGGTTTGCTCTGTTCAGCTATGTATTTGCTATGTTAGCTACTTATTTAGCTCGGGTTGCTCTGTTAGTTAGCTCTGTTCAGCTATGTATTTGCTATATTAGCTACTTATTTAGCTTGGTTTGCTCTGTTAGTTAGCTCTTCAGCTATGTATTTAGCTCGGTTTGCTTTGTTTACTGCTTATTGGCTCTGTTTATTAGATTTGTTTGCTGTTTTTAACAAAGAATATTCGTTGTTTCAAGGGCTTGGTGGATGCTTGGTGACGATGCTGCTGCCGTGAAGACCTAGGAGCGGGGCTCCATACACGGTGCCGTCACCAGGAGCAGTACATTTTGCGCAGCAGGAAAGACAGTAGATGTTCATCTGGCGGCCGTGAAGACATAGGAGCAGAGCTCCAACCACGCGCACTGATGAACTTTTGTAAAGCAGGGTGTACAGGAATACGGTGACGACCGGGCGGCCGTCTAGTCGCATGGAGCGGAGCTCCATCGACGGCACAACCCGTCACCGTGTTTTTTTTTTGTTTTCCTATAACCCTTATTAGAAACGGTTATTAGCAGAACTCCGTGTCTAATGTTAAATACATCAGAAACGGTTTATCTCCTCTGTTGCCATGGAGATCTTCACATCAGTGACAGGATCGGGGACACGGACCCTTTCTCCGTTGCCGATGGGGTTTTTGGCCCGTTTCCGATGTGTCGTTCTGTACTAGTGTCATATGGTGAATTCCCTTGGATAGGTATTTGGGAAAGGTTATGGGTGGCAGCACAAACATTGTCCATCGGCCTAGCAAAGTGGCCTGCTGGCATGTGAAACCTTGCGGGTTGTTCAATGTGCTGTCCCAGGTCCAAGTTCCGTCGTGCCTTGGTGCCTGCTACTCTTGGATGTTCTGGTGGTGGTGGTGGCGGTGGTCCTCCTGCCGCTCCTGCCGTGGCTGAAGTGCCGGCTCCTGCATCTCCCCCCGGAGTGGTTTTGGCGTCTGAAAGTGCAGCTGAGGCTGCACTCCATGGGCCCAATTGGAAGTCGGCTATTATGTTTTCTAGCTTAAACACTGGTCAATTTGCCTTGGCGGACGTTCAAGTGGAAGGCCACGCTTTGTAGACGTATTTTCTCCTGTTCCAACTGGGAGTTGCTGGTAGCAATGCATTCATTTTCCGCGGCAAGGGCTGACTGGGCTTACTCTAGTTGCTGACGTAGTCTGGCTATCTCATCGTTCTTCGCCGTCGCGTTATCTTCGGTAATAGGGTTAGCTATTAAGGCTATGAGGGTGGCCGTGGTGGCTGCTATTGTAGCCGCTGCATCCTGCTCCTCTTCTTCTACGATTGGGTTTCCATGTTCATACAAACGTCTAGCACCAGGTCCTGCCATGAAGACCCCGGCGTAATTGGGTGGTCCATATGAGCCTTCATGTTCCTCTGTGTGTTGGGGACCTCCTAGCCTCTTCTCGGCGAGTGAGAAAATTAATTCGGCCTCGTTGTTATCGTAATTACCAACAGATGATTCTCCATTTGAGATAGCGAGCGTCTCTTCCCTTGAGAAGGAGTTAACGGATTAGCTTCAAACTGCTCACAAAATTGCTAGCCAATAGACTACAGAAGAAAATTCTTGGGATTGTCCATGCTAATCAATACGGTTTTCTGAAAACATGCACAATTCAAGATTGTGTTGCGTGGGCATATGAATATATCCATCAAGTGAAACAAACTGGCAATCAAGCTATTATTCTTAAACTTGATTTTGCCAAAGCCTTCGACATGATTGAGCACAAGGCGATAATTCAGATATTGCGTGGCCATGGTTATGATTATAGATGGATTGGATGGATCACATCGATCTTTGGTACTGGTACTTCTTCAGTCTTGCTCAATGGGGTACCGGGTAAAAAGTTTGCTTGTCGAGGAGGTGTTCGGCAAGGCGATCCTTTATCTCCCATACTTTTTGTAGAGGGAGCTGATCTACTCCAAACAATGATGAACAAATTAGCCATTGAAGGACAATTTACTACCCCTCTTTCTATTCCCAATATGGATTTCCCCATTGTCCAGTACGTAGACGACACATTATTGATCATGCAGGCCTGTCCGAGGCAACTCATTCTTCTCAAGAATCTCCTCCAAACTTTTGCTGCTGCAACTGGGCTGTCAGTCAACTACTCAAAGACATGTATGATGCCTCTTAATATTACTAGTGAGAGGTTGTCGGAACTAGCAGCTATATTTGGATGTGCCATGGGCTCCCTCCCCTTCCCCTACTTGGGACTTCCCCTTGGTACTACGAGACCGACTGTGGCTGACCTATCTCCTCTAGCTGACCAAGTAGAGCGTCATATGAATGCATGTGCCAGATTTCTTGATTATGGTGGTCGTCTTACCTTCGTTCAGTCAGTTATCTCTTCGCTGCCTACTCACTATCTATGCTCTCTGAAGCTCTCCAAAGCCTTCATTAAAATCTTTGATAGAGCTAGACGCCACTGTTTATGGGCCAAAGATGAAGGATCTGGGACCCCTCATTCTCTTGCAGCATGGCACTTGGTATGCAGGCCAAAAAAGCATGGTGGTCTTGGCATTGTCAATATAGAACTTCAGAATAAGGCTCTTCTTATGAAACATTTGCACAAATTTTTCTGCCGTGTGGACACGCCCTGGGTTAAACTAGTTTGGGCTTTATATGGTCCAGGACCCCCTCATGCTCAAACTCCTCGTGGTTCTTTTTGGTGGAGGGACGTTTTCAGTCTCATTGACCTGTACAGAAGCATAACACGATCTAGTGTTAACAATGGTGAGGACACCTTGTTCTGGAAAGATTATTGGAATGGAGACAGACTCATGTGTGACGATCTCCCATATCTATATTCATATGCACTTGATGAGGACATTTCGGTTGCGGGCATGATGCAGTTGAGCCACCTCGGCGATGCTTTTGCAATTCCCATTTCTGTCCAGGCTTTTGATGAATATGAGAATGTTTCTGAAACTCTTCAGAGCTTGATTGCTGTTGAACAGAGCCCTGATGTGCGATCGTTTGCTTGGGGGAGCGATAATTATACTGCATCCAGCTTCTACAAATTCATTTTTTCTAGAGTGCATTGTGATCAAGGTATTAAGGGGATCTGGACATCGAAATGCCTTCCCAAGCTGAAGGTGGTTTTGTGGCTCTTGTACAATGACAGACTAAACACTAAGGACTTCATGGCACGTAAGCATTAGAGGGTTGAGGGGGGGCCTGGCTGCGTTCTTTGCTCCAACGGTAGTGCTGAAACCCGAGACCATCTACTTTTTGACTGCCCATTTGCTGTCAGATGTTGGAACTATGTCGGCATCCAATGGCATACTGCTAGACCTATTATGGCTCGACTGGCCATTGCTAGGGCTGCCTTCACAGGACCTTGCTTTGTTGAAGTTGTCGCTTGTGTTGCCTGGAATTTGTGGAAGGTCAGGAATGATAAAATATTCCAGGATTTACAGCCGAATTGGGGGAGATGGATGGTTAAATTTCACTCGGATGCTCTGCTCCATCAATTTCGTCTCAAGGACTCCCTTGCTCAGTCTCTAGTCCTATGGCTCAAAAACCTTACTCCCAATTTTTGAACACCACCTTAGATATTTCTTTGATGTTTTCTTCTCTCCTTTACCGCCCACCTTGATGTAATTATTTCCCATATGGGGTGACCCTTATCTCTTAATATAAAATTAACCGTAGGGATTTTCCCTACGGTAGTGGTGTTCAAAAAAGAAGGAGTCAACAGCCGTAACCGGCTTCTGTCCGGCTTTGCTCTGAACGAAGCCAACGAAGACGTGGATCTTACCAAACTTGAGTCTGTACCCGGTTTCAACGGAATCGGCTTCTAAGCTCCAATCGCTATTATCTATGAAGGTAGTCCCATGACCGCAGGTGCTTAGCCGGCCGATCGCAAGCTTCTCGATCCCTGGGAGAGCTCCCTCCAAGAAGACAACACCTTTGGCCGCGGGCCCCACGATGGGCGCTAACTGTCGTGCGGAAATCACGGCACATGTCCTCATAGGAGAACTTTGTAGTGGATCCATCGGCGAGATGGTGGAGCCTTGAAGGGGTTGTGGAAACGAGACACGCGAGTTACCCAGGTTCGGCCCCTCACGATGGAGGTAAGGACCTACTCCTGCTTGATTCATATTGATATTCCTGTTACAAGTAGGCGACTTCGCTTTGTTGATATCGCTACCTAGCTTTCTCGGCTAACTTGTCTATGACTTAGATCTTGATCTTTGTCGTCCCAGGGGTTAGCTTATATAGGCGCAAGGCCCCTGGGTTACAATACAGGCTCCAGGCCACACTCGACCTCGGAGTCCTAGCCAGCACCGGCTAGCTCAACGTGAGTAGTGCTTTCCAAGGAATCCACCTTTCCTTCTGGAGAACGTGGGCTGATCCTTACCCGACCGCTAACTTCTCCTAGCTTGCTAGCTTCCTCTGGGCCTTTAGCTCACCTTTTGTTTAATCCATAGGAGAGCCGACCCAGCTAAGTAATGGGTTTAGCCAACCAGGGTTCTGACTCAGCCGTCCTGACTTCTCCTTAGCTGGCCAGCCCTTAACCGGTGCCCGTTAGTTATCTCCCTAACAGGTTCCACTCCACTGCTGGATGATGCACCGATGGTTCCTACACCGTGGATGATATCACGGAGAGGAAAAATTATGAGCTACATATGTCAATGAAGACCATATTGATACGTTGCAAACGTATCTATAATTTTTGATACTCCATGCTTGTTTTCTATCCAATGCCTATATGTTTCCTTCACGTTTTCACACGTTTACCTTCGTTTTCCGGAAGTTTTCATACACTAACCTATTGACAAGATGCCCCAGGCCCGTTGCTGTTTTTTGTTGTTTTTCTACTTCAGAAAATCTCTTAAGGAAATATTCTCGGAATGGGCTGAAAATCCACGGAGATCAATTTTTACCCGGAACGAAGACAGAGTCCGAAGGAGACCCGGAAGGGGGCCAGGGCGTCACCAGAGGCACCCCAGGGGCGGCCCCACCCTAGGCAACGCTTGGTGGTCCTCTGGGGCCCCGGCCACCGCCTCTCGACGCCTCTTCGCCTATAAGATGCCCTTCACCCTAAAAAGTTCAGGGATGTAGTTATTTTCCACGAAGAAGAGGATGTCCCCAAAGCTGATATAGCATGGAGATATGTCCTCGAGGAGCCTCTAGTCAGACCTAAGCAGTCCCGCATCTACCAGCACAGATGCGAAGATTGCATGAGTGGTACATGCAAGTCTCAAAAGAAGAGCGAATCATGCTCACGATGAAAGTTAAGGAAGAGCATTACTTCATGGACAACAAGATAAATATCCTATTTGGTGAATTGTTTCAGCTATACAATCAAGATGCCCTCCACATATCTATCATCAGTTGCTATTGTCTGTAAGTGATTTATTTCTATAATTTAAGTCTCTAGCTCAGCTCGTTCATTACCTGCAATTATCCTCACTATATTATTTTCTATGCTATTATGCTGAATGAAGATTCTCGAATGCAAAAGAGGGAGAATCTATGACATTGGGTTCATTGACCCATATACCGTTAATGAAGTTACGGTACGAGACCAAGCCAAGGACACCGAGGCTAACTTGCTAATGTTTCTAAAGGAACAAAATACCAGAACGGAAATACTAGTTCCTTACAACTTCAAGTGAGTGTTACTGTCTTGTACACATTCTACTCCATCGATGTTAAGTGTAATTGATGAGTTCTGCATGCCTGCTTATATCCACGTGCGTAGGTTCCACTGGATTCTGATAATCGTTAAAGTTGATGAGGGAATGGTTGAAATCATGGACTCAAAAAGAAAAAACCCTAAGGTGTACGACAACCGAGTTATTATGCTATAGAGGTAATTTCAATCATTATCGCACTATATCGGTCTTTTCCTTTCATTTCCTGATATCAAGTAATTAATAACTCTTTTATTCATTTTCTTTGCCGGACAGTGTTTAGAAAAAGTTCATCAAGGCTGTTGTCCGTGAATGGAAACCAGAGCTGCGTTTTACACGGGCCGCGATAAGTAGTACTAACTAGCTAGCTAGTGCATCTCTTTAATTCTAGTTTTCAATACCATTATCATGCTTGATTGTTATTTGATTGACTTCTATTCTCGTAAAGTGCTTGAAGCAGGAACCGGGGAATAATGCGAGCAATAGTAACAGTAATATGAAAGCAGCAGTAATATGAGAGCAATAGTAACAGTAACGTAGCAGCAGTAACGGTAACACAGAGGCAATGACACCAGAAAATAGTTGATACTACTTCTAATGGCGTACTTGACAGGAAAGCTATGATGATTACAGATGGACCGTGGTTCCCAGCTATCTACACTAGTGGTAACTCTCCAATAACAAGTGTTGGATGAACAAATTACAATTGGGCAATTGATAGAATTGAAATAGCACTAAGATAGAACATCTAGTCTATTAATCATGTAGGCATGTTTTCCATATATAGTCATACGTGCTCGCAATGAGAAACTTCCATAACATCTTTTGTCCTACCAGCCCATTTGCAGCGGGTGTCGTCGGTTTGTCACGTCAGGTGTCATAGATGACTTCGTAGGTGTGGGATTATGCGAGTCAAGCATCTCCGAGCTTGGGATCGCAGGAACAAAGATCAACACAGATTTACCCAGGTTCGGCCCCCTCAATGTGAGGTAAAAGACCTACTTCCTGCCTACCCTAGATTGGTATTGATATGATAATCGAGGTGTTACAATGGAGGCGATCCGATCTGGTACTCGCCGTATGAGCTAGGGTTTGGGGCTTGATAGCTTGACCCGCTCTAAGTCCTGCGAGTCCTCTTTATATACACAGAGGCTCGCTAGGTTACAAAAGGAAACTTCCCCATAAGGAATACATCCACAGAGGCCTACTCGGAGACTACTTGGTCTTCACGTCCTCCGGGATATGTCTTCTAGATCTTTCCCTTATGGCGGTTCAATATTGGGCTTGCTCCCAAGTGGGCCTTCGTCCGTGCGAGTAAGTTAAGTCGCACTGGGCCGCGGGTTAATCCAGAAAGTATTCCCCCGACATTAGCCCCCAAGATTGGTTAGGACTTTACGGTGAGAATCTTCTGACCTCTTGAAATGGTCTCTGAGCCGCACTGTAAACGTTCTGACCAATCTCCTGACTTATGCGATTCAGAGCTGTGACTCATCTGCGCGACTCATCTCTCCTTCTGGAAATATTCCGTTTCCTTTAATTGCGGACCGTTACTCGTTTTGCGGGCGCAAATTGTGCCGTTGGTTGCGAGCACAGATAATGCCGTTAGTTGCGGGCCCCTTCAGTTATAAGCTGCGGCCACCTAGGTCATTATCCATTTGCCCTTGCAATCTTCTCATCCCTAGCCGCGCCGTCTTCTTCCTCGACCCGAGCCTAGTTCCCCAATCCAATCTCCCCCTCGCAATGGCGCCCAAGGCGAAGCCATCTGACGATAGGCGCAAGATCTCCTGCAACTGGGAAGGATCCTGGGTAACGGAGGAAACTCTTGCAGATCTGGCCGAGGCTGGCTTCTTGCCGCCGAAGGAGGACGGCGTCTGGCGGGCGCCAGGCGATGAAATCGAGCCGCGCCCCAAGCCCAACGAGCTGGTGATGTTCGTGGAGCACGTGGAGCGTGGATTCACGCCGCCAGGTTCTCCCTTCTTCCGCAATTTGCTGCAACGCCTAGGCCTCCGTCTTCACGACATCGGGCCCAACTCAATGCTCCAGGTGAGCAATTTTCATGTGCTGTGCGAGGACTATCTTGGCATAGCCCCCAACATCGATCTATGGCTGGCCTCTTTCACCTGCAACAGCCAACTTGTCTCCAAGGGTGGCGCCTACGTTCAGGTCGGCGCCATCTCTCTTCAACGCCATAGGAACTCTTGCCTTCCCAAGCTAGCCCTGGCGAATCGACCCAGGGCTTGGCAAAAATCTTTCTTCTATTGCCAAGATACTTCACCGGAGGGCGAAACTCGCCTTCCCTCCTGGTCTAACACCCTCTTCGTGCCTACCGAGGCACTGAAATCAAAACCCCGCGACTCGCCATGCCTTCATCAATGAGTCGCTGATCAAGGTCCGCGCCTTAATAGGTCATGGTCTTACTGGCCTTGATCTTCTCTCTTGCTGGACCAAATGGCGCATTCAGCCCGTGAGTCCACGACAGCGATCCTTCCTTGAGTGCACAGGCACCTCTGCTGACGTTGATCGTATCAAGGCTTCGGACTGGAGGCCTGAGGATTGGGTGGAATTTGTCACCCGCGTGACTGAGGAGAAGGACATCTCCTTCGATAAGGTGGGGCTTGCCCCTTTCAGTGTTAACAACAAGCCTTTTGAGGTAACTCCTCTTCTCTGTCTTTTCGCCTTCGTAGTTGAGTCGCATTCCTTTTCTTAATACTGCAACTTATATCTCCCTGATCCAGGCTGATGAGAACTACTGGTCGCTGCCTGCGACCGTCGCCGGCACTGCTGCTCCCAAGCGTGCCGCACGAAAGAAGTTGCTGCCCACTCTAGAGGGCAGCGAGACTGCTGATATCCCTTCTGTTGCTTCTGCGGCCTCAGATGGTGAAGAGACTGAACTGGACGAGGATGACAGTCCAGTGCCAGCCGCGAGTTCTGTTGCCGCGGCTGGACCAACTCCCCGTAGAGCCTCCAAGAGGCTATCTCGTGAGGAACCAGAGGTTGATGCTCTGGAAAACCCTGAGGCCACGAAGCGTCGCAAACCTGCTACGGGCGCGACCTCCTCCGTTGCCAGGCGTGCTTTCAAAGCCACCGCCTCTGCTGAAGAAGACATGGGTCCCCACTCTGGTAATTTCTGTGTCTTGTCATCTTGAATGCTTATTCTTTTTCCTCTACTGACACGCAAAACTTCTGCTCGTAGATTCTGGGACCCAAGGCCTGTCCTCACCGTCAAGCGGTGAACTTATGGCCTTTGTGAAGATGGCTCCAGAGTTAGTAACTTTTCCCTGTGCTTTAATACTTTTATTCTGGCTTATGTGCTTCTTCTTCACACAATGCCCTTGCTTTTTGCAGAAGTGCGGCTAAACCCGCGCTGAGCCTGGAACCGCGGTTGAGCCGCATTTATCACCTGCGGCTCATACCGCCATGGTAGAGGGCGTGGCCACCACTGATGACCTGGCCACGGTCCCTGTTCTTGACACAGCCACCCAAGAGGTGGCTCTGGAGGATAGAACGGATCCCCTTATGATCCAGGACGTGGAGAAGGTCAACCCCTCCTCCATAGATGTAATGGCCAAGGATGCTGATGCGCCAGTGATTGAGTCGCCAGCGGCGGACAGCCTGCGGTCGCCAATTCTGTGCTGAGGTTGCTTCTTCCTCCTCCACAAGCCGCGCTGAGAGACTGTCAGAGGCTATCATTGCCTCAAATGACAAGCAAGCCATGGAGCTCCGCAAGGCACTGTCTGACCTGTCTGCGGCTTATAAGGTAAACTTCTATCTCCAGTTATCTGTCTCTAGCCCCCAAGGATCAAGTTTCTTCTTTGACTGTAAAGGGAGACTTGATGCTTCTCTTTTAGCTGTTGATATATACTTACTAACTGATGTACCCTTCGTAGGAGGAACTAAGCTCCATAACAGCTGCCAAACTTGCCTTGGAAAAGCAGCTGGGGGATACTCCCTCTGAACTGGAGAGGCTGCGCGAGCTCCTTGGCCAGCGTGACGCTGAGCTGAAGAAGAGGGAAACCAGGATGGGCGAGCTATCTGATGAAAGCTTCAAGTTATCTGAGCAAGCCAAAGCCACCGAGCTGCGGCTTAAAACTGTTGAAGAGAAGTTCCAAGAGAGGGTCCAGCAGCTGGACCTCCAAGTCAGTGCTCAGAAAGACGCCATTGCTGATGCCAATGAGGACGCAAGGCTTAAGGCTGTTTCCATTGGCGAGCTTGAGAAAAAGTTGAAGAAAGTTTCTGATGCCCATAACCTTGTCCACGCCAAAGTGTGCATCATGACTCAAGAGTTAACTGGTATGTGTTGCGACTCATATCTGCATCTGTTTTCTCTACTATCTTTGCCTGTATGTTGTAAGCTGACGGAGACATGCCTCGATGTAGGTGAAGATGCCAAGGAGCAGCGCGGCAGTACTCAAGAACAGCTGGAGTATATCCGCGATTTTTCGCGAAGAACTTGTGACGCCATGAAATCACTGTCTAAGTGCCTGCTGCCGACCAAGCCAGTCCCCGGTGATTCTGAAGGGCTGCTGAAAAGACTGCTTAGGGCGCCTCAGTTCTTTTTGGACTGGAAGGAGTCCTCAGCTCGCACCGGCGCGGCTCATGTTCTTGCTTTGGCCAAGACGTACTATCCTTCTTTTGATGCTGCCAAGGTTGCAAAAGGTAGGCCCTCGAAGAAGGTGGATGGCACCGAACTGACGGCCTCAGAATATGCGACGACTTGGAAGGATATGCGCGGCCACGCGACTGAACTGGTGGAGGGGATAGATCTTGCGACCTATATGGGCAAGTATAATGCAGATGGAAGCAGATGGGAGAAGTTACCCGCTCCGTCATCCAGTGCGGTGATTCCGCAGGAAAAGAACCCCTCTCCAGGCGTATCCAGCTCTGCAGCCCCCAAGCCCGCGACTGAAGAGCCCTCCAGCGAGCCTGCGATTGCTCCTTCTGGCAAGCTTGGTAAGCCGCCTGTTCCTCCTTCCCACCGGCCAAAAGCTGCGCACAAGTGAAGAAGAGAAAACAATGGTTTGATGATCTTGGCCCTTAGCGGTCTGTAATAATTGTTAGAATTTATGTGTCATAAGACAATATTATGGTTTGCTTAAGTACTCTTGGCAGTACATGTTTCGACCAATAGGCTGGTCCTTATGATTTGTCTCGGTTTTTCCTCACTTAGGCCCTTGCGCGGCTCAGTATTTCCCAGGTAAAAAGTGCGTGTTCAGGGTCGAGAGCGGCCATGATAGGCAATCAAACTCGATTGACGCCGCACCCCCAGTACTTTGGCCGCATAGTGCAAGTCGCATCCAAGAGAGGTTGAGTATAATCACGATAAATGCCACTTGTTTGGCGATCCCAAGGAATAGGCCGCGCTAAAAAGCTGCCGCACCCCCAAGGGACCAATGATTAAAAAATAAAAGACTCACAGCTCAATTGGTAGTTTGAGATGCTTTATTTCAGAATCATTATATGATACATAGGGTCGGTCGCGCCTAGGTGGCGACCAGAAGTGATGCTTGGGTCGGTTGCGCCTAGGTGGCAACCAGAGATGTTACATGGGTCGGTCGCGCCTGAGTGGCGACCAGAATTGATGCTTGGGTCGGTTGCGCCTAGGTGGCAACCAGAGATGTTACATGGGTCGGTCGCGCCTGAGTGGCGACCAGAATTGCTGGGTCGGTTGCGCCTAGGTGGCAACCAGAGATGTTACATGGGTCGGTCGCGCCTGAGTGGCGACCAGAATTGGGTCGATCGCGCCTAGGTGGCGATCAGAAGTGTCACATTGGGTCGGTCGCGCCTGAGTGGCGACCAGAATTGAAATTTTTAGCCCTGAGTGGCCAGCTTGATGATGTAAACTCTTAATAATTTTGCTGCGGCTGCTGATGGCAACTCGCGATGCCTGGGATGTGTCCTTATTGGCAATGGCTCGTAGCCTTTGACTTCCTTGCCTCCCTTGCGGCCGTAATCTGAAGTCGCAAGTCAGGCAGGTGCCTCTTGGCCTTCACGATGTCATCAAAATTCTCCTGCGACTCGCGCATGGGCGCGCTCTCTGCGATGCAAGCTGCTCTGGCTATGGCCTTGTCGCCTCTTCGCATTCTTGAGCTATTCTTTTGTCGCCATTGATGGTGATGACTCCCCTAGGGCCTGGTATTTTAAGCTTTAGGTACACATAGCACGGCCTAGCCATAAACTTTGCGAATGCTTCTCTGCCAAACAGCGCATGATATGGGCTCTGGAAATCTACAACCTCGAACCAAATGTACTCGCTCCTGAAGTTGCTTTGTGTCCCAAAGGCGACCTCCAAGTTAACTCGCCCCAATGGCTGAGCTGATATGCCTGGCACGACACCATGAAACGTTGTTCTTGATGGGTGTAGCTGCTTTTCTTGAAGGTTCATCTTTTGAAGGTTCATAGTATAATATATTGATGCTGCTGCCTCCATCCATCAGTACTTTGCTCAACTTGTACCCTGCGACTTGAGGGGCAACCACCAGCGCGAGTTTTCCCTCTTCATTTATTTCTCCTGGGTGATCCTCGCGGCTCCAAACTACTGGTTGCTCGGACCACTTTAGCCACTGTGGGACGGCTGGTACTATGGCGTTAACAGCCTGATTGCGTCGTCGCAGCTTTTGTTCCCTCCTTGAAGTATTCACCACAATGGTATGATACTGACCCAACTGTTTTGGGAATGTGGCTGATCTGGCTGCGGATTTGGGACGGCGTTGTTGCTGTTGTTGCCTCCGCCGTGTTTACCTTCCTCGTTGTTTTGATGATTGAAGTTTGTGTTGAGTGGCTGTCCATCCTTCCACTTTTTGTAATGATAACACTGTGCCTTCGTGTGGTTGGGTGGTTTCCCATCTTTTCCTATATGGATGTCGCAGGGGCGGTTGAAAACCTCTTCCAAATTAACTGGGTGAAAATTCCTTCCTCTGCTGCTGCTTTGTTTGTAACGAGTATTCGTATTTGCGACTAACCCTGAGTTTCCTTCCTCGTTTTTGCGCTTGTTATAACTCGCATTGGCATTGCTAGCTTGCTGTTGTTGAGGCTTGCTACTGGCCTTCTTTCCCTTGCCAGTGTTTTCCTCTTCCTCCCCATCAGATGCGTCCCTGGTTTTATCCGAGCTAGCATACTTGTTGGCCGCCGCCATTACCTCGCTTAGGCTCTTGACTTTATCCTTCATGCGACCTAGTTTGTGGACTAGCGGCTCAAATTTGCAATTTTTCTCCATGACAAGGACTGCTGAACTGGGTGGTATGTTATCTGAGGAATGTATGATCTCTGCGACCCTTCTCATCCAGTGGCGACTCGACTCGCCTTCCTTCTGTACACAACGCTCAAGGTCCTCTATGCTGCAGAGTCGCTTGCATGTTCCTTGGAAATTCTTGATAAAAGCTTCCTTCATCTCATCCCAAGAGTTTATTGAATTTGGTGGCAAATTTTGTAGCCATATGTGGGCTGCGCCTTCTAACATCATGTTTAGGTAACGTGCGCAGATCTCTTCGGATGCATTTAGGATGCTCATGCCCATCTCGTAATTGTTGAGCCAAGTAACAGGGTCCATGCTGGCGTTGTAGTTGGCGACCTTGCGAGGCCCTTTGAAATCTGCAGGAAACGGTTCAGACCTGATTCTTTCGCTGAAACAGACTGGGCCTTTGAGTCGCGACGATAGGTTGGACGAAGCTGGCCTTCCTATTGGATTGGCCGCCGCGCGCGGCTGCACAATCTCTATGGGTTGAATTTGCTGAGGTTGATTTTGAGCCGCAGGTTGATCTTCCCTTTGTCGCCTAGCCGAACTCGAGGTCGCAACGTGTGGCGACTCCGCGTGGATGCTTCTCTCCGCCGTTGCTCTGCTATTGTAAGGGGTGGAGTGCAGCCGTCCTGCGTGTTCGGACATATTCGCCTGCTGTATTACTGCTGTGCTCAGCATCTCAATGGCGCGCCGTGCCTCTCTGTCCATTGGCGTGTTTCCTGCTGGCGCTAATCTGGCCAAGATGTTTGTGGCTGCAAAGAGATTCTCCACTGGGCTAACATAATGCCCTTGCGGCGTGTGGAACCTTTGAGGCTGCTGTGGCGACTGCTGAACAAAGGTTGGCTGCGTCAATGGCGGGGGCATCATGGCCCTGTTGTTAGCCTGTACTATGGCCCTTGACCAGGTATCTCTGCTACTCTTGGTGCTGCGAAAGATGGAACCGCTGGTACGATTGATGGTACAGCGATTGCTTGAACCGCGGGCGCAGCTAACGGGGCCACGGACCGCATAACCATGGCAGATGGTGCCATGTGTGCGGGTACCGCGACTGAAGGTTGTGCGACCCCTGACCATGCGACCGGGTGCGCCGTGTTGGTGGCGACTGATGGGATCGTGTTGGTGGCGGCTGACGGGACCGCAATTGCTGGTTCAGCGGTAGGTGATTGGAACAGCTCCATAGGGTTTACTGTTCCTGGCTGCAGGCGACTCGCGTGGCGTCTGTGTGGCAAGGTGGCCTGTATTCCTTGCAGAGTATTGGTTTCCTCGATGAGTCGCAGTTGCTCCTGTTGGAGGCGCTGTTCCTCACGCGCCAGCCTGGCTCTCTCATCTGCGATTCTCTGGACTTCATCATATAGCCCGATCCTGGTAGCCTCCAATTCTGTCACCCTAGCAGCCGCGTTAACCGCAGATATTGGCGTAAACAACACGCTTCCCTGTGGCGGCGTGACCGCTGCGTGGGGGTTACCCTTGACCCTGATTCCGCAGGCGCGACTCCAGGTGGAGTCTCTCTGTTTGCGACTCCTGAGGCCGCGACTCCTGGCGTCATCGCAGCGGATGCCGCGACTCCTGATGCGTCTAGCGCGGCTTGTTCTGCTGCTTCCGGCGGTGTGGGGGCTAAGCTGCCTGGTGGCATGCCCAGCCCTTCGTCTGCTTCTGTGGTCCTGTAGACCCCTTCACGTGCCGATCTTCTACAGAGGGCGAGCCACTATCCACAGGGCCTCCGCATAGCCTTTCCTCAAGGACATACTCAATGGATTGGCCTTCTTCGTCTTCGAGAGGCAGCGACTCGTGGTTGATAGATTCTTCTTCTTGGTCCACTGTTACCGCGACTCCTTCTTCTGAGTCGCCATGTTGCGATGGATCCTCTGACTCGCCGCCAATGAAGCCGACGAAGACGTTGATGGATCCAAAGGGGATGACGTGGCCGGTCTCCAAGTAATCTGCTTCCGGCCCCCAGCTTGAATCGTCGATGAGGGGTGTGCCATTGACCGTGATGATACGGCCAACAACAAGATCTTCAGCTCCCTTCATGGATCCTGCGCGGAACGTGACGCTCTTGACCGCAGGCCCCACGGTGGGCGCCAACTGTCGTGGGTTTGTCACGTCAGGTGTCATAGATGACTTCGTAGGTGTGGGATTATGCGAGTCAAGCATCTCCGAGCTTGGGATCGCAGGAACAAAGATCAACACAGATTTACCCAGGTTCGGCCCCCTCAATGTGAGGTAAAAGACCTACTTCCTGCCTACCCTAGATTGGTATTGATATGATAATCGAGGTGTTACAATGGAGGCGATCCGATCTGGTACTCGCCGTATGAGCTAGGGTTTGGGGCTTGATAGCTTGACCCGCTCTAAGTCCTGCGAGTCCTCTTTATATACACAGAGGCTCGCTAGGTTACAAAAGGAAACTTCCCCATAAGGAATACATCCACAGAGGCCTACTCGGAGACTACTTGGTCTTCACGTCCTCCGGGATATGTCTTCTAGATCTTTCCCCTTATGGCGGTTCAATATTGGGCTTGCTCCCAAGTGGGCCTTTGTCCGTGCGAGTAAGTTAAGTCGCACTGGGCCGCGGGTTAATCCAGAAAGTATTCCCCCGACAGCGGGGCCTCAAGGGAAACTACTGGTAATTAAGATACTCCTTTTAATAGAGCACCGGGGCAAAGCATTAGCACTTAGTGAAAATATGTGATCCTCATATCAAAACCATCCCCTCCAGTTATCCCAGTTGCTGTCACTTTGGGGCCTCGGGTTCCGGACAGAGACATGTGCAAACAACTTGTAGATACAATCTAAGCAGTAATTATAGAGCTTAAATCTAAGATCATGCCTCTCGTGCACTAGTGACAATCATTAAACACAACAAGATTGCAGCAACAATAACTTCACAAACTTTAATAGATAGACTGATCATATTGTAACAATTCATCGGATCCTAACAAACACAACACCGATTACATCAGATGGATCTCAATCATGTAAGGCAGCTCATGAGATCATTGTATTGAAGTACATGGGAGAGAGAGTACCAACTAGTTACAGCTAGAACCCGTAGTCCATGGGGGAACTACTCATGGAGCATGATGGAGGCGGTGGCGTCGATGGAGAAGGCTCCGGGGTTCAATCCCCGTCCCGGCAGGGTGCCGAAACAGGACCTTCTGACCCCCGAAACTAGGTTTTGATGGCGGCGGCGCTCGTGAACTTTTTCTGGAATATGACTGATGTTTTTAGGGTTTTCGGGGCAGGAGCATTATATAGGCGAAAGGGCGGCGGCTGGAGGCACCCGAGGGGCCCACACAACCCTAGGGCACGGGTCCCCCCTCTGCCGCGCCCAAGGGTTGTGTGGAGGCCTCGTGGCGCTCCTCCGTCTCCCCTCTGGACTCCGTGTACATGTCGGTGAAATAGGACCCTCCGTTGATTTTCGTCCAATTCCGAGAATATTTCCAGAACAACTTTTCTGGAATACAAAAACAGCAGAAACCAGGAACTGGCACTATGGCACAAAAAATATAAAAATGATATGAAGTGTGTTTAGGGATCAACATGGAACATCAAAAATTATAGATACGTTTGAGACGTATTAGCCACTTCCAAATATATCTTACCAAGGGGCTGTGCAGACTTCCCTGGTACAATGCCATGAAAAATAGTTGAAGTTGGCTGAAGCTGCTTTTCCTGCAAATTCATCCTCTTAAAGGTGCCATAGTACAGGATATTGATACTGCTCCCCCATCCATCAGTACTTCTAATAACTTGTAGACGTCAACCTGCGGCGCAACAACCAGAGCTACACTACCAGGGTTATCAACCCGTGGTGGATGATCTGCCCGACTCCATGTGATGGTTTGTTCTGACCAATTGAACCAACGAAGTACGGAAGGTGCGATAGTGTCGACTGCTCGTTGCTTAAACTTTCTGTCTCTTCTGGACGAACTTGTGGTGAAGACGTGATATTGACCGCCACTTGGTTGCTTAGGATTGACCTGGAATCCGGAAGAACCTCCCTGATTCTTCCCCTGATGGCCGGTTTGCGGACTGCCGGCTCCCTGCTGGCCGGCTGACTGGTGGTCGGCTCCGGTTTTACCTCCATGTCCGCCAGCATTGCCTCCATTGTTGTTACCACTAGGGTGTGGCACCCCGATCCAGATGATCGAGCTACCCCATATACAAGTCCCAGAAACACTGGATATATGACAACTTGGTAAACAAAGACATAACCAAATATATTCATATGGCTCCGAGTTCTGACAGATACAATATTAAATCACGGGGTGAGGTTCTAGCTCTTGTGCAACAGGCGCACACAACAGTATGTACATTATTTTTCTAACATCAAGCCTCTAGCGGAAGTCGTAGCGGAAACGTAGAGTAGCGTGGCGACAGCGGGCCTTATTCCACGGGGTCCTGCCTGGGATACGGGTTCCTAGTTCCCGTACAGCGGGTACTCGGCGTCGGGTGCAACGGGGTATGGCCACATGAAAAGCCAGGTAAGTACTTGAAGTACTCGCAAGACATTAGCCCAAAGTCAAACAAGGTCTATCTATATGGCATGGCATAAGTTCGGGAAGTAACATGGCATGAGTGTGGTTGCGAGGGTGAGTCCAAGCTTAACGGTTGGACAAAACATACCTACTTACCTTAGTAGGGATGTTTCATGTTATCAAGTGAGTTCACGTTTCTCACTCAACAACTCGTAACCACAACTAGGCTACCAAGCCTCTAGCCAACTCTGGCTCGTTTCACAATTCTCAAGTTCTTAGCCAACTCTGGTTAGACTCCCAAATTCCCGTGACCGTGGGTCTCATCTTATTTATTTCTCCAAGTTCGACTGGACTGACTCATAGTGTGACTTGACCCAAACAACGTCCCATAACCTAGGGACAAGGCTAGAATCTAGATTTACACTCTCGAGAGGTTGCAACATTTATCCACACGCTGAAGTCTAGGCTTGTACCGCCGGTACCGAAGTACTGGAACCGATCATGGCGACAGCACAAACCCACACTTCCATAACCGTCTACTCTACCCGGACACTCCCTGTGTAGCCACCGACATAACTCTACGTCTTATGACGAAGTGAATCCGGCACGTCCCCAACAGATGAGCGACGCCTAGCTCCGGAACCTTCGCAAGACTAGCCCCGACCACAAAGGTAACCGACTAGACTTGCCAAAAGGGTGGCGTCAAAGGAGGCCTGATAAAATACTCTGTTACGGTCCACCCATGTGAACGACGCATGGTTGTGCTGGTGATGCTTGGTGAGTGGCACTATGTGACTCAATCTAGTCGAGGGAGGTGGTTATCTTCTTAGTCAAATTTTAATTTCCAGTTTTCAACAAGATACAGCAACACAAAGTAAGCACATAATAATATCAGCAGTAAACAAACATATCAACCTGCATGTCCAAGTCCAAGCATAGCAATAATAAAACGTCAACCGGAAGACTGTGGCAGCGATTCCGCTGGCAAGCGCCTTCTCGTTCGACAAGAAAAAGAAACGTCAACCGGAAGACTGTGGCAGCGATCCCGCTGGCAAGCGCCTTCTCGTTTGACAAAGAAAAAGAAACGTCAACCGGAAGACTGTGGCAGCGATCCCGCTGGCAAGCGCCTTCTCGTTTGACAAAGAAAAAGAAGAAACGTCAACCGAAAGACTGTGGCAGCGATCCCGCTGGCAAGCGCCTTCTCGTTTGACAAAAAGAAAGGGGTGTTGCGATAATCCACAAACATAAATAAGTGTGGTAATATTAAAATGCAACATGGCATATGAGATGCAGCAGATATCCATTTAAACAGTCAAGCAAATTTTCTAAAGTTCGACCGAGCTTGAGATCGGGTTAACGGCTTGCCTTCGGGTTCGGAAACAACTCCTACTCCATCGGAGAGGTTTGAATCTATTAAAACAAGACAAACATGCATAAAAAATCTCTCCTAGTTCATTTAAATAAATGCCAAAAAATAAATTCCAACTAAATCTTTTTTGGTCTCATTGGAAAGAGAAAATTCAAACAAAGCCAACAAAATTGGTCTCATATTTTTCTGATGATTTTTGAGTGAGATATTGCATTTCAAAATTGGGTTCAAAATCTGCCCTTTTTCAATAGAAAAATAAAGCAGAAAAACCAAATCAGAAAACGATTCGAAATGTTTAAAAACCTGACAGTGGGACCCACTGGTCAGTGACTCAAGGTTCAAACGAACCGTTTTCTTCGCGCGAACAGAAAAGAGGGCGGCGCTTTCGACGCCGCCGGAACTCCGGCGAGGTTTTGCGGCCAGGGAAGGCGAGCTAGAGGGAGAGGAGAGGTTCGGGAGGCTCACCGAGCACCAGGGTGTCACGGCGGCGAGGTTTTGAACGGCGGGGAGGTCCTGGGCGGAGATTCCTCTGTCTCCCACGGCTCCGGCGTCGGGCCGTGGATGATTCCCACGATTCCGAGCACGGATCACCGCGGCGAGCACGGCATAGGCTTCGCCATGATCTAGGGAGGCTACGGGTAGGTTTAATCGACGAACGATGCCCCTCTGGCGAAGAATTTGTCCACGGCCGTGACGGCTAGGGCAAAGTTGTCTCCGGAGTTGCGGTGCTCGTCGAGCTTCGATTGGAGCAGGGGAGGGTCGTGGGAGGCTAGGAGGTGGATGCGGTGCTCTGGAGGTCGAGGGATGGGGTTCTTATAGCGTCTCCGCACGGCGGCCTCCATCAATGCCGCGGCGAAGTGTCAAGCCCGGCGTGGAGCTGCGGGGGACGGTGTGTCGCGCGAGCGTTGCCACAGAAACGCACGCGGCACAGAGAAGGAGGAGAGGATAGGCTCGGCGGCGGAGGAGACGCTGACGAGAGGGCTTCGGCGGCACAGCGCTTGGACGGCACGTCGGCTACCGCCTAGCACGTCCGCGGTGGCGCTCGGGCGCGTGCGCGTGCACGAGAAGGTGCAGGGGAGTGAGGAGGGTGTGGGAGGCAGTCTTGGGCACGGGAGGGTGCGGTTCTCCGGCGACCAGAAACGGGCGGCGCTCCGTGGCCACGCCCATGCCGATCCTGGCATGGTCCAGACCATGCCAATGTCGGCATCGACATCGATCTCTCAGCTCAGAGCTCCAAATGAGATGGGGTTTGCGTCACTGCGCGCCAAATTTAAGACTCTCCAACTTTGCTGACTAAAGTTTTTGCAAATTCGAAACTTGATGCGACTAGAAGTTTTGAAAAACAATACTGGTCAAATTTGAAATTGCTTGTTTGGAGAGGCAAACGATTTTTGGTTGAATCAAAACTTGGTCCAGAGGTGTAGGAACTCCTAATGCTTGCATTTAGGCACTCACCTCGCACTACAAAATTCATTTGACTTGATCTTGAAAACATTTGAGTTGTAGGGCAGAAACTTGCGTAGAGAAAAAGTTAAACATTCTCTTAACAAGGTATCAAATATTTTTGCATAAATGGGTTACATACTGCCCAGGGGTCATTACCTAATTTTTGTAGAATTTTTGGAGACATAAAAAATAGGGGTTCCTTTGTAAGGCCAATTAAAAGGGGAATTTTTAAAAGAGAAAAAACGATTTCTCAATTAAATATTTGTCCAGGGCTAAAATCACAAACACAAGTACCAAGTGGGAGGAAAAATGTAAGGCACAAGATCCCACTTGATTTATCAGATTTGTCAAGGTTTAAGATTTGAAAATGATTTTCCTGAGGTTAAAATCCAAATGCATATTAAATAGCAGAAAAATGCATTTTTGGGAAAATTTTAAAAAGGCCAAAAAATCCAGGGTGTTACAGACCTTCCCCCCTTAAGATGAATCTCGTCCTCGAGATTCCTGTGGCTCGCTGAATAGATACGGATATTCTGTCCTTCGCAAATTTTCACGTTCCCAGGTTGCCTCTTCCTCTGTGTGCTTGTCCCACTGTACCTTGTAGAACTTTGTGACTTTGCTGCGAGTGCGGCGTTCTGACTCATCCAAGATTTTGATGGGGTGTTCCTCGTAAGTCAGTTCGCTGCTCAACTCCAGCTCCTTAAAGTCAGCCTGGTTGGTTGGGGGTGAGATGCACTTCCTTAGCTGGGACACGTGGAAGACGTCGTGCACCCCAGTCAATTCCTCTGGTAGTTCCAGCTGGTAGGCTACTGATCCTTTGCTTGCCAAGATCTTGAAGGGTCCAATAAATCTTGGGGCAAGCTTTCCTTTCATGTGGAATCTTTTCAGGCCCTTGAGGGGTGTTACCAGAAGATAGACATAGTCGTTTTCTTCGAAGTGAATCTGACGGTGTCGCCGGTCGTAATAACTTTTCTGGCGGGACTGCGCTGCCTTGAGCCGGTCTCGAATCAGACGTACTTGCTTTTCTGCCTCCAACAAATCATCGGGCCTAAAGATCATGCGGTCCCCAACTTCGGACCAGTTGAGTGGGGTTCTACATTTTCTCCCATACAGGGCTTCAAAGGGTGACATTTTCAGGCTGCCTTGGTAGCTGTTGTTGTATGAGAACTCAGCATACGGTAAACTATCTTCCCAACCTGCTTCATAGGCGAGCACACACGAGCGGAGCATGTCTTCTAATATTTTAGAAAGGTCAATAAAGTAACTAAGAAAGATCATTATCCTTTGCCTTTTATTGATCAAATGTTAGAAAGGTTGTTTAAGAAAACTAATTTTTGCTTTCTTGATGGTTATTCTGGGTTCTCACAAATTGCGGTTAGGGCACAAGATCAAGAGAAAACTACTTTTACTTGTCCTTATGGAACTTATGCTTATAGACGTATGCCTTTTAGTTTGTGTAATGCTCCTGCTACGTTTCAAAGATGCATGTCTGTTATCTTTCAAGGTTTTTGTGAAGAAATTGTGGAAGTATTCATGGACGATTTTTCCGTCTATGGAACTTCCTTTGATAATTGCTTGCCAATCTTGATAAAGTTTTGTAGAGATGTGAGGAGACTAATCTTGTTCTTAACTGGGAGAAATGTCATTTCATGGTTAATGAAGGAATTGTCCTAGGACACAAAATTTCTGAAAGAGGTATTGAAGTGGACAGAGCCAAAGTTGAACCAATCGAGAAAATGCCCTGTCCTAGGGATGTGAAAGGTATCCGTAGTATTCTTGGTCATGCCGGTTTTTATAGGGTTTATTAAAGATTTTTCTAAAATTTCAAAACCCCTCACTAATCTTCTTCAAAAAGATGTACCTTTCGTTTTTGATGATGATTGCAAGGAAGCTTTTGAAACTCTAAAAAAGGCTTTAATCACAGCTCCTGTTGTTCAACCGCCTGATTGGACTTTACCTTTTGAAATAATGTGTGATGCTAGTGATTTTGCTGTAGGAGCTGTTCTTGGACAGCGGGTAGACAAGAAGTTAAATGTTATTCATTATGCTAGTAAAACACTTGATGCCGCTCAAAAGAATTATGCTACTACTGAAAAGGAATTTTTAGCAGTTGTTTTTGCTTGTGATAAATTTAGACCTTATATTGTTGATTCAAAAGTTACTATTCACACTGATCATGCTGCTATTAGATACCTTATGGAAAAGAAAGATGCTAAGCCTAGTCTTATAAGATGGGTACTTTTACTGCAAGAATTTGATTTACATATTGTAGATAGGAAAGGTGCTGAAAATCCTGTTGCTGATAATTTGTCTAGATTAGAAAATATTTCAGATGATCCTATACCTGTTAATGATAGTTTTCCAAATGAACAATTGGCTGCGATAAAGGTAAGCTCACGCGAAAGTCCTTGGTATGCTATTATGCTAACTTTATTGTTGCCAAGTATTTGCCTCCGACCTTTACAGCTCAGCAAAGAAGAAAGTTCTTTATGATTTGAGGCATTATTTTTGGGATGACCCACATTTGTATAAAGAAGGAGTAGATGGCATTATGCGAAGATGTGTTCCTGAGTATGAACAGAAAGAAATATTGAGCAAATGCCATGGAAGTGCTTATGGAGGACATCACGCTAGAGATAGAACTGCACAAAAGGTTCTACAATCAGGTTTTTATTGGCCTACCCTTTTTAGAGATGCAAGAAAATTTGTTTTATCATGTGATGAATGTCAAAGAGTAGGTAACATTAGTAGACGTAATGAAATGCCTATGAATTATTCTCTTGTTATTGAACCTTTGACTGTTGGGGATTTGACTTTATGGGTCCTTTTCCTCCTCAAATGGTTATACTCACATACTTGTTGTTGTTGATTATGTTACTAAATGGGTAGAAGCTATACCAACTTCTAGTGCTGATGGTGAGACATCATTAAAAATGCTTAAAGATATTATCTTTCCAAGGTTTGGTGTGCCTAGATATCTCATGACTGATGGTGCTTCTCATTTTATCCATGGTGCTTTTAGAAAAACTCTAGCTAAGTATGATGTTAATCATAGAATTGCTTCACCATATCATCCCCAAACAAGTGGTCAAGTAGAATTATCAAATAGAGAGATTAAATCTATTTTGCAAAAGACTGTTAATAAATCTAGAAAAAATTGGTCTAAAAAGCTTAACGATGCTTTGTGGGCTTATAGAACTGCTTATAAAAATCCTATGGGAATGTCTCCTTACAAAATGGTTTATGGAAAAGCTTGTCATTTGCCTCTAGAATTAGAACATAAAGCCTATTGGGCGGTGAAAGAACTTAATAGAGATTTTAAACTTGCCGGTAAAAAGAGATTGCTTAATTTGAATTCTTTAGATGAATGGAGAAATGCAGCTTATGAAAATGCTAGGCTCTTTAAAGAGAAAGTTAAGCAATGGCATGATAGAGAATTCTTAAGAGAGAATTTAACGTAGGTGAAAAAGTTTTATTGTATAGGTCTCGTCTCAGACTTTTTGCAGGAAAATTACTTTCAAAATGGGAAGGACCTATATTATTGAGGAGGTCTATCGCTCAGGTGCGATTAAAATCAATTCACTAGATGGGGACAGACCACAAGTGGTTAATGGTCAAAGACTCAAGCATTACATTTCTGGAGATTCTTATAATGAAGATGTTGACTTATCAAAGTGGTAACTCCGAAGATTTTATAAAAAGTCAAATTCAGACAACTGCAAAGCTGATTTGGAATAGGTAACAGTTTTGGTAAGAAAAAGTTCGCGATTTACTTTCCAACTAAATATTTGTTGTTTTTACATAATATGGAAAATTATGAGTCGGAAAAGGGTAGGAAACGGTGCCCGAGGGCACCACACCACCCCAGGGCGGGGCCCACCCTGGCCGCGCCGTGGGTGCGTGTGGGCTCGGAGCCCGTCTCCGACCCCGTTTCGTCCTGTACCTTCCTTTTGTCGTAAAACTTTTTGCTATATATCACCCGGATCTCCCGAGGTCCGTATATCGTGTTTTCGTCGTGTTTTGTTTCGAGCTGTTTCTGCCAGGAACTTTTTCAGATTTAGACGCCATGGTCTCCCAACGACAACGAGAACAAGGAGGCCGTGGAGGACATCATGGACCAGAGGATCGAGGAGGAGGTCAAGAGCGAAACTGATGATGAAGTAGAGGAAGACTCAACTCCACGTCCTCGCGCTACTATTGCAAGCATCGGGGTGACTGCCAACCCTTTCAATCCTATGATGAGCACAGGAAGTAAGGCGCCGTCATGTCTCTTCCCCAAGACACTCTCCTCAAACACCAGTAACCCTTTTCATACCCTCATCCACAAGTATCAATTTGAGAGAGTTCCGGAGATGGAGTTGCCTACTTGTTGGGATATAGATCGATCTAACAATGCAGGGAAAGAAAGCCCTAAGTCTAGTGAGAAGTGGGGAAACAATTCCAAGAGCTGGGATTCACCTTCTGACCAGTTCATGAACCGCATCGAACACAATACGGAGATGATTCGCATCCTCACATACAAGATAGATGAATTGAAGGATTTGGTCGAGAAGCTCATTAGGAGTCCACCAAGAGATCAAGCCTAAATCGTCAAGGGGTAATGGCACTCCCTTGGCTTGTTCCAAGCTTGGGGGAGTGCCCAGTATCATCTTTATCCTTTCGTTTTTATAATTTCGTGGTCATATCATGAGTAGAGAAGTTATCTTATAAGATGGTTTGCGATGTGGAGTGTCACCTTTAGTTATCCATGTATCCGTTGGTTTGAGTGTGTCTTTGTTCAGAATATTAATGAGAAGTTCCACCTTTACTTTCGGTACATTTTATTTTAGCCTGCAATCCTTTATGTGCTGATCTTGCCATTGGTATTGACGCCACTTTTGGGTACATCAAGTAAATTATATTAGTTGTGGCAAACTTAGTATTGGTCATTAGCAACAATACCATGAAAACTTAAGTAGAAGGAGGGAATTACATGCAAAAATATTATCCCTTTATCTTTCTTTCTTGCTAGCCAATAAGATTAGTATTCTTTGAGTTAAAACATTTGTGCTTACAGGGAAGATAGCATGGTTGCTTCTATTACATGTATATTTGTGTGTATCCCCCAACTTTTATGCTTGCCACATGACCTTGCTAGCCTTAACCACTGTACTGAGAGGGAATGCTTCTCGTGCATCCAAATCCTTGAGCCAAACCCATGCCATTTGTGTCCACCATAACTACCTATATGTGGTATTTCTTTGCCACTCCAAGTAAATTTTTCATGTGCTACCTTTAAATTATTCAAAATGTTATTATCCCTTTTGTGTCAATGTTTACTAGCTCATGAGGAAGTAGTGTGGTTATCCTTTATTCTACTTGTCAAAAGACTTTACACCTGGACTAGTGGCATATACATCCGCTTATCCAATAATTTGCGCAACGGGATGCCCAGTCCCAATTAATTACAACTTTAACCGCTTAATTCTCTTCACACTTTTGCCCTGATTATCAGTAAGCATGACAAACAGTGAAATATCTGCGTGTGTAAACCAAAGAGAAAGAGGGATGATCTGCCTTGCTGGTAGAAATAACGTCCTTCATGGGAGCCGCTCTTAAAAGTCTGTTTGACAGGGAGAATACTGTTTTCACCCTACCATTCGTTGACAATTAACAAACACCTCTCAAACTTAATTTTTGCTCTCTATATGATTTCAAAAACTTAAAAGCTCTAGCACATGACTTAATCCCTGCTTCCCTCTGCGAAGGGCCTTTCTTTTACTTTTCATGTTGAGTCAGTACACCTATTTCCTTCTTCCTTGAGCAAGCATTTGAGTTGTTGTGATTCAACCATATATATCATTAATATTGTCGATCATGTCTTTTATCCTTCCTTGTCTTAGCACAAAGACTTTTGCCTCTAAGAATATAGCTTTGCAAGTTATCAATGACTGTAAAGAAGGTGTGATAATTGAGTGGAAGTTCTGCAATATAAGCTCTAATATAAAGACTCCTTTCGAAAGATAAGTATTGATTGCTTATTGTTCTATGACCAAGAATGAAGTGTGCCATTACTAATCTATAATTTCCTTCGTGTATTTTTATTGTGGTTGTTTCACTACTCATGTTCAAGTTAGGTTATATGAAAGTAGTTGCTGTTTAAAATGATTTGTTTTGTTAGTAATACTGATGCTTCTTGTCCGTATTCTTTATTATCGACGCTTCACTCCATAAACTTTGTTCTAGTTTACTGAGCTCAGCTTTCGCTTGGGGACAAGCGAGGTCTAAGCTTGGGGGGGTTGATACGTCCATTTTGCATCACTATTTTATAGCATAATTTACTGTTATTCAATGATATATTTCATATTAAGAGTGTTACTTATGTTATTTTGTCTTATTTTGCATGTTTGATGATATTGGATAATTAACTGCCGGAGTCAGATTTCAGCTGGAAAAAGCACCGTCAAGACACTATATTTCTGGAGCTCTAAAAATTTCGAGAACAGAAGTTCCTATTTTATCAGAAGATGGAGGCAGCCAAAAGGGGAGGCTGAGATGGGCCAGGAGGGGCCCACACCACCCCTGGGCGCGGGCCCCACCTTGGCCGCGCCCAGGCCAGGTGTGGTGCCCTGGCCCACCTCAGACGCTCCCCCTTCGCGTACTTCATCCCCCAGAAACCCTAAGACACGGGGAGAGCCAGAGAAAATATTCCGCCGCCTCCACGGGCGGAAACAACAGAGAGAGAAAAAGCTCTCCGGCAGGGAGAAATCTGCCGGGGAAATTCCCTCCCGGAGGGGGGAGATCATCGCCATCCTCATCGTCATCGAGCTGGACTTCATCGGGATCGTCATCATCATCATCATCTCCACCACCATCACCGCTGCACCATCTCGTTCCGCTGTAACATCTAGGGCTATACTTTGTTTAGTTCATAGGGGAAACTCTCCCGGTGTTAATTACTCCTTGTGGTTGATGCTATTGAGTTTTATCGGTGAATTGAAGTATATGTTCAGATTGTTATTCATCATTATATCACCTCTGATCATGATCCATATGATGTCTTGTGAGTAGTTTGTTTAGTTCTTGAGGACATGGGAGAAGTCATGCTGTTAGTAGTGGAATTATGTTGAGTAATATTTAATGGTTTGATATTTAAGTTGTGGTGCTATTCTTCTATTGGTGTCGTGTGAACGTCGACTACATGACACTTCACCTTTATGGGCCTACAGGAATGCATTGTGTTTTGGTTGCTAATTGTGGGGTTGCCGGAGTGACAGAAACCTAAACCCCCGTTAGTATACCGGTGCACAAGGTAGCGTAGGATCTCAGAGTTTAAGGCTGTGGTTAGATTTATCTTAATTACTTTATTGTAACTGCGGATACTTGCAAGGGGTATAATCACAAGTATGTATTAGTCCAAGTAAGGGCGGTGCATTAGCATAGGTTCACCCACACAACACTTATCAAAACAATAAAGATTAATCAACTAGATGAAGCGAAAGCACTTGACTAGAATCCCGTGCGTCCTCAAGAACATTTTGTCATCATAAGTAAACCAACCGGCTTGTCCTTTGCTCTAAAAAGGATTGGGCCACTTGCTGCAATTATTATTACTGTCTTTTACTTACTCGCATTTTATTTACCTGCTATATCAAAAACCCCTAAAAACTTGTCAGCTAGTATTTACAGTGAAACCTTCACCGAAACTCCTTGTCAGCACCTTCTGCTCCTGTTGGGTTCGACACTCTTATTTATCGAAAGTACTACGATACACCCCCTATACTTGTTGGTCATCAAGGCGACCTGCCTAGGTTGCTGATTTCTCTGGATTTCTGCTTGTCCTCTCGCATTGCTCGATCCAGCTGGACGCGGGGAGTCTCCGTGCCTGCTCCTGTTTGCAGAATTCCTGCTATTATATGGAGTGGAACGCAAGTGGTCTGTGTACCTGGAATAATTTATTTGTTGGGTGATGGCTGTCTGCAACAGTTCAATAGCCCTCCTTGCCTGGATCTCATATGGTGAATTCCCTTGGATAGGGATTTGGGCAAGGTTATGGGTGGCAGCACAAACATTGTCCATCGGCCTAGCAAAGTGGCCTGTTGGCATGTGAAACCTTGCGGGTTGTTCAATGTGCTGTCCCAGGTCCAAGTTCCGTCGTGCCTCGGCCCCTGCTACACTTGGATGTTCTGGTGGTGGTGGTGGCGGTGGTCCTCCTGCCGCGGCTGAAGTGCCGGCTCCTGCATCTCCCCCCGGAGTGGTTTGTGGCGTCTGAAAGTGCAGCTGAGGCTGCACTCCATGGGGCCCAATTGGAAGTCGGCTATTATGCTTTCTAGCTTAAACGCTGGTCAATTCGCCTTGGCGGACGTTCAAGTGGAAGGCCACGCTTTGTAGACGTATTTTCTCCAGTTCCAACTGGGAGTTGCTGGTAGCAATGTGTTCATTTTCCGCGGCAAGGGCTGACTGGGCTTACTCCAGTTGCTGACGTAGTCGGGCTATCTCATCGTTCTTCGCCGTCGCGTTATCTGCGGTAATGGGGTTAGCTATTAAGGCTATGAGGGTGGCCGTGGTGGCTGCTATTGTAGCCGCTGCATCCTGCTCCTCTTCTTCTACGATTGGGTTTCCATGTTCATTCAAACGTCTAGCACCAGGTCCTGCCATGAAGACCCCGGCGTAATTGGGTGGTCCATATGAGCCTTCATGTTCCATTGTGTGCTGGGGACCTCCTAGCCTCTTCTCGGCGAGTGAGAAAATTGATTCGGCCTCGTCGTTATCGTAATTACCAACAGATGATTCTCCATCAGAGATAGCGAGCGTCTCTTCCCCCGAGAAGGAGTCAACGGCCGTAACTGGCTTCTGTCCGGCTTTGCTCTGAACGAAGCCAACGAAGACGTGGATCTTACCAAACTTGAGTCTGTACCCGGTTTCAATGGAATCGGCTTCTAAGCTCCAATCGCTATTATCTATGAAGGTAGTCCCATGACTGCAGGTGCTTAGCCGGCCGATCGCGAGCTTCTCGATCCCTGGGAGAGCTCCCTCCAAGAAGACAACACCTTTGGCCGCGGGCCCCATGGCGGGCGCTAACTGTCGTGGGGAAATCACGGCACATGTCCTCATAGGAGAACTTTGTAGTGGAGCCATCGGCGAGATGGTGGAGCCTTGAAGGGGTTGTGGAAATGAGACGCGCGAGTTACCCAGGTTCGGACCCTCACGATGGAGGTAAAGACCTACTCCTGCTTGATTCATATTGATATTCCTGTTACAAGTAGGCGACTTCGCTTTGTTGATATCGCTACCTAGCTTTCTCGGCTAACTTGTCTATGACTTAGAGCTTGATCTTTGTCGTCCCTGGGGTTAGCTTATATAGGCGCTAGGCCCCTGGGTTACAATACAGGCTCCAGTCCACACTCGACCTCGGAGTCCTAGCCAGCACCGGCTAGCTCAACGTGAGTTGTGCTTTCCAAGGAATCACCTTTCCTTCTGGAGAACGTGGGCTGATCCTTACCCGACCGCTAACTTCTCCTAGCTTGCTAGCTTCCTCTGGGCCTTTAGCTCACCTTTTGTTTAATCCATAGGAGAGCCGACTTTAGCTAGGTAATGGGTTTAGCCAGCCAGGGTTCTGACTCAGCCGTCCTGGCTTCTCCTTAGCTGGCCAGCCCTTATCCGGTGCCCGTTAGTTATCTCCCTAACAGGTTCCACTCCACTGCTGGATGATGCACCGATGGTTCCTACACCGTGGATGATATCACGGAGAGGAAAAATTATGAGCTACATATGTCAATGAAGAACATATTGATACGTTGCAAGCGTATCTATAATTTTTGATACTCCATGCTTGTTTTCTATCCAATGCCTATATGTTTCCTTCACGTTTTCACACGTTTACCTTCTTTTTCTGGAAGTTTTCATACACTAACCTATTGACAAGATGCCCCAGGCCAGTTGCTTGTTTTTGTTGTTTTTCTACTTCAGAAAATCTCTTAAGGAAATATTCTCGGAATGGGCTGAAAATCCACGGAGATCAATTTTTACCCGGAACGAAGACAGAGTCCGAAGGAGACCCGGAAGGGGGCCAGGGCGTCGCCAGAGGCACCCCAGGCGCGGCCCCACCCTGGGCCACGCCTGGTGGTCCTCTGGGGGCCCCAGCCACCGCCTCTCGACGCCTCTTCGCCTATAAGATGCCCTTAACCCTAAAAAGTTCGGGGACGGAGTTATTTTCCACGAAGAAGAGGAGGTCCCCAAAGCTGATATAGCATGGAGATATGTCCTCGAGGAGCCTCTGGTCAGACCTAAGTAGTCCCGCATCTACCAGCACAGATGCGAAGATTGCATGAGTGGTACATGCAAGTCTCAAAGGAAGAGCGAATCATGCTCACGATGAAAGTTAAGGAAGAGCATTAATTCATGGATAACGAGATAAATATCCTATTTGGTGAATTGTTTCAGCTATACAATCAAGACGCCCTCGACATATCTATCCTCAGTTGCTATTGTCTGTAAGTTATTTATTTCTATAATTTAAGTCTCTAGCTCAGCTCGTTCATTACCTGCAATTATCCTCACTATATTATTTTCTACGCTATCATGCTGAATGAAGATTCTCGAATGCAAAAGAGGGAGAATCTATGACATTGGGTTCATTGACCCATATACCGTTAATGAAGTTACGGTACGAGACCAAGCCAAGGACACCGAGGCTAACTTGCTAATGTTTCTAAAGGAACAAAATACCAGAACGGAAATACAAGTTCCTTACAACTTCAAGTGAGTGTTACTGTCTTGTACACATTCTACTCCATCGATGTTAAGTGTAATTGATGAGTTATGCATACCTGCTTATATCCACGTGCGCAGGTTCCACTGGATTCTGATAATCATTAAAGTTGACGAGGGAATGGTTGAAATCATGGACTCAAAAAGAAAAAACCCTAAGGTGTACGGCAACCGAGTTATTATGCTATAGAGGTAATTTCAATCATTATCGCACTATATCGGTCTTTTCCTTTCATTTCCTGATATCAAGTAATTAATAACTCTTTTATTCATTTTCTTTGCCGGACAGTGTTTGGAAAAAGTTCATCAAGGCTGTTGTCCGTGAATGGAAACCAGAGCTGCGTTTTACACGGGCCGCGGTAAGTAGTACTAACTAGCTAGCTAGTGCATCTCTTTAATTCTAGTTTTCAATACCATTATCATGCTTGATTGTTATTTGATTGACTTCTATTCTCGTAAAGTGCTTGAAGCAGGAACCGGGGAATAATTTATGTGGATACGACGTTTGCGAGTTCATTCGCATGACGACCAGTGAGCGGCGCAGAGATGTAAGACAACTTCAAGTACGTAAACACTATTCACAATTTTATTTTATTACCATCAATTGTGTTGAGTTTCATTCATAATTCTTTTGATGATGATTTAATATATATACACACAACTCATATATTCATATTGGTCTTCTTTTCTAAAGACCGAAGATATGCGGGACAAGCTCCTACCAAAGGACCGCCTACGAGCAATTCAAGAGGAGTTGGCGGGATTTTTGGCTACGGAGGTCATACCTAGAGACGGAGAATACCATTGCCGCTAATGTGCCACCATGTAATGATCTTCATGTAATCTCTAAAACATACAATCTGGCTGGAATTCCTGCATTCTCGTGCGTCCACCTCATCATCCTTCCAGGCTATTTGAGCAATATGAAGCGTCCCACGTGTATGCCTGTCATTCGCCGTGCAATACAGACTATCGGTAGTAGCGTTCATTCCTATCTTTGACCGCGAGGACGAGTCCTGGATGAGTCCGCGAGGTCGGTCTCCTGCGCGTGCACCACCCTCGATCCACCGACCGGCGCACCTCCTCTAGCCGTCCTCGCCCGCTCCGGCTGGTCTCCGGCTGCCCCGCCGCTCATGTCCGTCCCCTACCCCGAGCTCTACCATCTTTGGGCGTCGTCCCTGGCCGTCTCCAACCCCCCAGCCTTCCAGTGCTCGCCGGACCTGCTGAACGCCGGAGCGGCCGCCAGCCATGGAGGAGAGACGCGATGGAGGTCGGGAGATCCGGCACCATCCACCACGAGACCGGCACCAGCGCCTCGGATTCGTCCCGGCCAACCTGTATGTTGTCGGCCTCCTCCACACGCGAGCGACGACGCAGCCGCCCGGTCTGCTGCGGTCGGCAGCACGCTCTGCCCGGCGCCGATCTCCACACGAGGCACGCCACACGCCCCAGGTATCCTCAATCCGAACCATCCCTCGGCCTGGCGGATGCCCCTCCCCTCAAGGTGCTCCTCTGGCCCCTCGCCACGCTGCCTCCGCACTACGCCGCCCCGCCGACGCTCGGAGCTGCTGCAGGCTGACCACAAGGACGCGAGCCACGGAGAGGAGATCTCATCACCAGCTGCAGGCAGGAGGAGGATACGACTCGTGCCCGTCTCGAAAGGTACGCCTTATGCCCGCTTCTCCTCTCTGATCTGAGCAGCGAATGAGGATCCTTTAATATCTAATCTTTGCCTTGGGTATGAACCCTAGAGCTTAGGGCTGAATCTACTGAATTGGTAGCAGCAAATGATCTGTGAGGTATAAACATATTTAATAGAACATGGATTGAAGCTGAGTGTAATTGCTTATGAGAATATGAAACGAAATGGCATGTGTCCATATTTCAAAGACATTCTTCTTTTAGGTTCCAAATTTTAGTGTATAGGACACTGACATTTTAATATACAGGAGCATACCACATTAGAGGGAAAGTTTTCTTTATATTGCAGCACGCAAAAAGGTTCTTGAAACTGTCTCTGAATTTATTTTTGCATCTTTCAATTTATATTTGTGTTTGAATGCATATTTGGATTGTAAACACTGCTACTGCATGTAATTGTCTTTATTGTATACCAACGAAAAAAATAGCACGCTATTTCCCGGTTAATAGCACGATATAGCGTATTTGGAGAGGCTAAGCTATATTTAGCCTAAAGTTGACGCTACGGCGCTATTTTCGTCTTATACGCTCGAAACCACACTAAACGTGGTAACGTTATAGCTACGCTAACAAAAAGTCTGGAAATAACGTTAGGTGATGATGATGGCGGGCAATCTGATGGTTCTTCTAGTTATTCCGAAGATGATGTCAATAATTCTGATTAAAGTTTAAAATATTTATCTTTTAGTTTATTACTTTTTCATGGTTTTAAGCCTCATATTTGTATTTGTGCCATGGATTTGGCCTTGACATTTGAATATGGTTACCTGGTTATGCATGTATTGTTTCTGGAAAAAAAAAATTAGTGCTGAAATCCTTAATATTTGGGCTATTTCTTATAACGTTTTCATCACGCTATTTTATATGTAAGTTCGCTATATCACGCTATATATTGTATAGCTTCTGGAGGAGGGCCACGCTATTTTTGATAGCACGCTATTTTTTTCCTTGTTGTATACTAGCACATATACCCGTGCGTTGCAACGGGATGAAGAACTTGACATATGTTTCAAATTAAGCAAATATGTACTCCACATGTGCTCCGAATTAGTTTACGCCGCCACCGCTGGCGATGCCGCTCGTCCACATGGCCGCTTGGTAGCCGCCACCACGGTGAATCGAGCCGCCTCCCACCGCGGCAGACCCGAAGTGTCGATTAAAACTCCGCTGAGCGTCTATTCGGTGGCGGCAGTGCCCCGGCGAGCACGGCTGGTCTGGAGAGCCGAACCTTTGGCGGGAGAGCCACATTGTATTATATACTCACAATGTAGGCATCAAACTTCACTGAATGCTGAAAGCCAAAGTATTAGATACTTCGCGAAGAAATCGGAAGATTTAGCGTGTATTGGCAAGAAACATCACACAACATCCAAAATATTTCCATGGGCAACCTCGAGTAGTGACCTGGTTGTTTCGTGTTTGACTTGTTTTTTTATGTAACGAACACAACTGAAGGCGGTGTAGATCAAATCTGTTTCTGTCCTAGCAGCTTATAAATTCGTCTATGGTATTGCTGAGCAATAGACATTCAAAACTGATTTTACTTATACACGTCAGACATTAGGGATAAATCCGATTTGTGGGGCTTCTATGATGAACTGAGGGAACTGAAATAAAAGATGAGAGGATCTAAGATGGTTGCTGTATCGGCAAACCAGAAAGAATGGAACAGA
This sequence comes from Poa pratensis, assembly GCA_947311845.1. Classification (NCBI taxonomy): domain Eukaryota; kingdom Viridiplantae; phylum Streptophyta; class Magnoliopsida; order Poales; family Poaceae; genus Poa; species Poa pratensis. Next base: position 76,343,776 of record CAMZMU010000043.1, on the reverse strand, counting down.
AAAAAAATCAGAGATCATCAGTTCAAATGCAAATGCAGTAGAAGTAAAACTTGTTATGTGCAGCAAAAATTAACAGTTCAGGTCGATCTGCAGAAACCGACCTGTACACTGGTGATGGGGACTCTGCTGAAAGGCATGTTGCTGGTGAGGTCGTGAGGATGCGTTATGCGCAGTTTTCCCCAGTGCAGAACAGCTTGGCCACCTCCTGCCGGTGAGGATGCAGCATGCGCACTGCAGCGCCGGTGACCCCAACGGCGGGGCTCCCCATCACGAATTTGTGGCACGGCGTGAACGTGGTTATCCGCGACGTCGTGCACGACGTCGTCGCCAGCTGCCCCACCGCCGCCGCCGTCACCAGCAACAGCACGGGACGGCCACCACCACATCTCATGCCGCCAGACGGTGGGAGTTATCGTGCTCTTGAGACGACCTCGCTAAAGCAGGGGATATCTGGAGCATGCCGGGGCCAGCGTCAAAGAAGGCTGATGCGGCAGCCGTGGTGCAGCAATTCCATCACGACGGCTGGGGCGCGGGAGGAGAGCCGCCAGCTTGGATTTCCAGTGGCGGCGTCCACGAAGTGGGTTGCGCCCGTGAAGAACATCCGCGGCGGAGATCTCATGGGACGTGCACGAATTCAGATCGGAGCAGACCGCAGGCATCCATGGTAGCGTGCTCGAGTTGGGGTCGGAGCAGAGCGCAGCCATCCATGAGTTCTCGCTGGAGTAGTTTTTGTTTTTTGAGAGGAAAGGGGATCGTGAGAGGAAATGGGGTCGTGCTGTAGTAGTTGACTTGGAGGTGGGCTTTTGTTGAGCGAGCAAGATTGATGGGCTAGGCCGGACAGAAATCAAGGACGTGAGCAGCGCTGCGACGGTAAACTGAATAAAGAAAAAAACGAATCGGTACGTGACTTATGCGTGACAGTGGTGGGTAATTTGTGTGAACTTTAGAGCTATTTTCAACGACGTACGACAAGAAGACTTAATACTTTTATTATTAGATATAGATACTGCAGTTTTGATTGCAGCAACCTGGTATTTCACAGAACTAAACAAGCATGAGGAGGTTGGGGATATCTTAAATGTCCTGGAGTCGTTCTTAAAAGGACACCTGTTCCCAGGCCTGATTTTGTTGTACGTGTCCTCGGCGATGTTACAGAAGGCAATGCTTTGGAGGTTCTTCGTCAGGTTTGAGCTTTTTGAACCATTGCAATTTTGCTAAATCATATTTTGGTGTATGTATGGTGTAATTGTGAACTGCTTTGTTCATGTCTTCTAGGTGGATGAAATATTTGTTCAAGCCATTGAAGATGCAGGCATGTATGATACAATTTGCCAAGCTTTTGTTGTGTTTTTGACTGCCCAAACAGTTGGGGTCAATGGTGACCACAGAACTCACTCTCATGCGGTTATTTTACAAGAAATTGCCAGCGAGGATAGCGTGAATGCAGATTGGTATGCTGCATTGAACTTCACCTCTATAATCCTCTCTTTGCAGCTTTATGTTTGCTGTTGTACAGATAAGTCTGCAGTATTTGTGCTTCACCCTTTGATTGGTACTCCTGCTTGAGTACTCTGAATACTTCCTTTGTTGTAAATGTGTGGTTAACAGTTTGCCAGACCGTATTATCCTAATGGTGTGCTAACTGCCAATGGAACTGCTTCTACCTGAATCCTCTTATATTAACAGTTACATACACATGTGTTCTGCATTTTATCTGTACTACAACTCATGCCAAACATGCTAGCTGGCTTCATCATGCAAGACATCCTAAATATTGACAGCATTTTTCTTATTGCTGCAAGTGAAAACATTACTGTCGAGCTGCAAACATTTTTCTATTGGTGCACAAAATTACTGTCAAGATGCAAGCATTTTCTTATTGGTGCAAAAGTTACTGCCTGTGAATTCTTCATTTTGGTAACATAAAAATTTACTCAGTTATATCCTAACTAAACCCAGAGATTCAGTTATAGCCTAAAAAAAGTTTTATGCTTTATTTCATCTTCTACCTTTTCTTCAGGCTCGTCTGACTTGTGAGGAAGAGGCAACAGATATATATATAGAGAGAAAAGGTGAGTCCAAGAAATCTGAGGCATTTGTTCTCAATTATCAAGAAACTTAAATTCTGCAGGTAAAATAAAGACACGGTGTTGTAATGCTACAGCTCACATGAGATAGACAGTGAGATATCTCTGAATCTGTCTTTTAGGCTCATAATAACTCTAACCTGGCACCAATTGCTTCTGCTTTCAGTGAGTGTGGCACCAAAGTATTTTGTTCACTGAGTTTATTTTAGGCCCATGATTTCTCTAGATTTAATCCGGCTTCAGAATAGAGCCTGCAAAATACTTAGGCTCTGGAGTATTACATTTGGAATCTGTTTCACATTGAATGGATATACCATCAATTCACAAGTTGCCGATCAGTTAATGCAATGTTTTGCAATATGCTAGATTATGCATGGATTAATTTTGAGGGTAATTTCATGCAAAATATTTTGTTCTTCTATAGAATTGGGAGTTTACTTTGGCTCTGTTTTTTGGTGCAGTAGAGCTGGGTTTAGTATGTTCAGGTTGTACTCCATAAGGAAGCAAAGCTTTCTTTCATTTTCAAACCACATCATGTTTTGAAATCTGTAACATACATTTACCGGCATTCATATCTGAAGAACAAGCATCTCTATTCCTTTGGAGAGGAACTTGAGTGAGAGAAACGTGTGTTGTTTCTCGATTGCAGGGAGCAGCAACAACGAGCTCCACTGGTGGCGGGGAGAAGCAGCACGCGAGTGCGAGCGTGGGCGACACTTCAGTGGCGGCGGCGCAGGTTTTTGGTCACTGGAGGAGCTCCGGTGACAAGGTCTAGTGGCGGACCACAACGGCCGAGCAAACCAGCAAGCAATCTAGAGGGGGAAAAGGTTCTGGGGAATGGAAGATCAGTTTGAAGCTGTTGAACGGCTCAGAGAAGCTTGAGGAGGCGCGACGGCGTCGAGCTCGAGTTGGGAAGCGGCGGCCGGCGTGGGAGGAACGATGTCAAAAAAGAGCGGCGGTCTGCGTTTTCTCCCTTCTTTCAGTGTGCTGTCAGTTTCGTCCTCTCGCCAGGATCGCACAAAAGCAAATAGTTTGGCGTCACCTGCTATTGTAGGTTTGTGAACGGTATATGGATATTTAAATATATCTGACGTTTTTATTTGTGTTCTCCTTCAGAAGAAGCTTAGTAGTTTCTATTAACATCAGTATATGTTAGCCTCTTAGCACTAGAGATTCTGAAAGTTATTTATGTATGTTGTTACCTACAAACACCAGCAAGCTGATTCATATGAATTAGGTTACTATCAATGTCTATATGTCCTCTTCAGCTTGTGAGCATCATATTCGTAAGTGTTCTTTAGTTAATGGAGGCAGAAAGAATTGATCCAAATCTTATTGTGCCGAATTTGTCAATTAATGCTTATAGTACTTCTGGAAGGCATTTGTTTTGAAGTATATCAAGGACAGTGTAAGTACTTTCTCCTGTATGAGAATACTAATTTTTATGGGTTTTTGTTTGGTGTCATGGTTTAACTTTCTTGGGCTGTCTCTTACCAAACTAGATTATACCCCACATGTTGCTGTGGAATTATTTGGTGAAATTAAAGAATAGAATGCCAAATCAGTTTTGAAAATTCCAATGAGAGTAATGTATTCACCTGTTGTAGAGTACAATTTTCCGAGCATGAGACAAATATATAGCAACATACTATACTTGTGAAGGCTTTCATGTGAGTAAACAATATTTGAAAAGGTCCTCCTGTTGTATTGCTACTCTTTATTACTTATAAGTAGCTAAAATATCCATGTGTTTGTGGCAAAGGAAATCCTTGTTGGTGAAAATTTATGTTTTCCAGCTCTTAACTGTAACTGTTAAAAGAGACACACAACCCTGTTAGAGAATGAAGATCTGACTATGGTAGGGTCAACCGGTTATTGGAACGTCGGCAACTCCGATATCTCTGATATATAAATGTCTAGAATTTAAGAATCCATGTTGCGCTTGCACATGCTAGATTGGTATCTATAAGAGTAAACATAAGTGCATTTATTTTTGTTAATCTCAAATTTACATATAAGAGGTTCTCATAATCTCATAACACTGTATGGTTTCCTTTTGCACTAAGTTTCTCCAACTACATTTTTCGATTTGGTTACAGTTCGCAGCTGAGATTGATAAGCTTAACTTAAATACTCCCTCCATCTCAAAATACAAGGCGCCCTTTAATTTCGCTGGTCAACGGCGTCTAACTTTGACCATGATTTGTACCTATAATATGACCACACAATTATTATAAAAATATATGAAATGAAAGAATTTTGCAAGACAAATACAACGATACCATTTATACATTCTAGATCCACATAATTTATTATATATTAATGGTCAAAGTTGAGCACCGAAGACCAGCACAAAAATAGCGCGCCTTATATTTTGAAACGGAGGGAGTAGTACTCCCTCCGTTCCGTTTCTAAACCTACCATTTTGTCTTCACTTTACATTCCTTCTGCTTTGTGACGGGTTGTAATCTCAAAAGTTGAATATATCAATTAGATCTCGTGTCATTTTCGTGTTTGTCTATGTACTACAATATTTTCAATTGTCGAGTCTTGTTGTTGCTGTTCTAATATTTTGAATTGTCCAATCTTATCGATTACCCAATTATTATTTGGGCACCAAGTTGTACCAAATTTAAACTGAATTTAGTTACGAGAAAGTGTGTGCATGTCATGCTGGTTATGGTTTGGAAATTTAGACAAAGTTGCAAGGTACCAAAAAAGATCCAGGCCACCAACCATAACTGAACGGAGAAACTAAAAGCAGAGAGCAAAAACGAGGCGCGGCAAAGCGCGCCATTTCTTTCTAGTTAAATATGTATGCTTGCAAGATGTGGCGAACCAAATGGTACCACCGGCGAGCCTCGAAGATGGCGATCCAAAATTGTATATATGTGTATGCTCGTAAGAGAAATTATATTATATATGCATCAACACGTACAGTATGTAGTAGCGTAGAATATGTATACGAAAACTTGTTTGAATGAAAAAGAATTGAATGCAAAACAAAAACTGAAAAGGAAAACACAAACTATAAAAGGGCAGGGTACGTGCAGGAAATCCTGGCGAGGCAGAGAAATGAGACTTTTCTCTACCGCGGCAGCAATACAAAACCAAAAGGAAAACACAAAATAAATGAAAAACAAAATCTTTAGTCCCGGTTGGTGTTGCCAATAGAACTATTGGAACGGCTATTGGAGATGCGCTAAAATAGATTGCAAATGAATTCCAAGGAAAAAGATTCTAATCAAGTGAATTAAAAGGCCAATATATAAAATCCTGCTCCTACAAAATTTCCGTGCCCGTGTTGTCGTCAAGTGCCGACACTCTTGACCTGTCATTATCCCTCGAAACAAACAAGACCACTTTTGACAAACGAAAAGAAGGATCAGATTTCTTTATGGGGACGAATATGAATGAGTTGGGACGTGGCGACGTGGTGCCTTCACGGCCCGGCTTCTCTTTATGGGCTAGTAGGCAGCCCACTCATGCGAGCACACGTCGCGGCGATTAGTTCTGGTCTGACCACCCCACGTACTAGCTAGTCGGCACTAAATTCTCAAAAAGAAAAAAAGTAGTCGGGCGATTAGAGAGCTGCACCAGAATTCTAGTCTCCCATGGGTGATTTTTGGAGATTTTAATGAAATTATGTTTTCTCATGAAAAGGAGGGCGGCAACGCTCGTCCGATGAGGTATATGCAATCTTTTCGAGAGGTCCTTACTGATTGTGCACTTGATGATCTTGGTTTTTCAGGCGACCCCTTTACCTGGAGACGGGGCCGTATACGTGAAAGGCTAGATCGGGCTGTTGCTAACGCTGATTGGATGGCTATGCATCCGGGGTTTAATGTGCAGCACATGGACTTCACGAGGTCAGATCATCGCCCTCTGCTTCTGGACACTGATTTCCAACCAACGGTGGCTAGTGCATCTAGGACTCGCCGTTTCGAGGCAAAGTGGTTTCAGGAGGATGGCTTCCGATCAGTTGTTGAGAGTGCTTGGGTGAATGCTGGGAATTCTACCTCTGGTGGCGTATTGGCCAAGCTGGGCCACATGCATGAGGCTCTACATGCATGGGACAGATCAACTTTGAAGAAGCCGAAGAGACGCCTTAGAAAAGCTCAGAACGATTTGGAGAAAGCTATGTCTGGGCCAATGACAGATGAAAATGAGACTATTGCCAAGGAGCAAGCAAAACTGATTGAAATACTATTAGAACAAGAAGAAGTCCATTGGATGCAGCGGTCAAGGGCTAACTGGCTCCAGCATGGTGATCGCAATACGTCTTTTTTTCACAATTTTGCGTCTGCGCGGAGGAAAAAGAATTATATAAAGAAATTAAAAAATGATGACAACGACTGGGTTGAAGGTACTGATCCGCTTAAACCATTGATTCTGGATTACTTTACTAAGCTTTTTACTTCAGAAATCCATGAAACTGATCCAGCTGTGCTAGAAAAAGTTCTACCGAGAGTTACAGCTGACATGAATAGTGTGTTGCTGGTCCCTTTCTCGGAGGAGGATGTCAGGAAAGCGATGTTCAGTATTGGAGATTTCAAAGCCCCAGGACCGGATGGATTACACGCGGTGTTTTATAAAAAATTCTGGATGTTATGCGGACCGGAAATTACACAAGAAATTCTTCAGGCTCTAAATACTGGGATTATTCCATCAGGTGGGAATGATACGACTGTGGTGTTGATTCCAAAGGTAGATACCCCTGAGCTCATCACGCAATTTCGCCCTATCAGTTTATGCAATGTTATTTATAAAATCATTTCGAAGATGCTGGCGTTTAGGCTGAAAAAAATTCTGCCTGAAGTGATTTCTCCTATGCAAAGTGCCTTTGTGCCGGGTCGCCTTATTACTGATAATGTTTTGGTTTCTTATGAATCCATTCATACTATAAAGAATAAAAGAGCTGGCAACACTGGTCTTTGTGCGGTTAAACTGGATATGCACAAGGCTTATGACAGAGTAGAATGGATTTTTCTTGAGAACATGATGAGAAAACTGGGGTTCGCTGAAAGGTGGATCTCTTTGATGATGGCTTGTGTTAAATCGGTGAGATACCAAATCAGATTCAATTCTAATGAAACCGACATGTTTGTACCTACAAGGGGCCTTCGACAGGGGGATCCACTCCCTCCTTATTTGTTCCTAGCTATTATGTGCGGAAGGTTTTTCTAGTCTATTGATGCATGAAGAAGAAGTTGGTGGCATCGATGGGGTAAGGGTGTGCAGAAATGCACCGTCAGTTTCACACCTGTTATTTGCTGATGATTCTCTTATTCTCATGAAAGCTGATTTGACTAATGCAACTTCCTTGCAACAAGTTCTGGATACCTACTGTGCAAATTCGGGACAACTGGTGAGTTTAGCAAAATCGAGTATTTTCTTTTCTCCTAATACTAATGTTCTGGTGAGATCAGAAATTTGCGAGGCCCTCCATATTGACACTGAGGCACTTTCTGATAAGTATCTTGGCCTCCCGGCATTGGTGGGAGCTGACAGAAGTGACTGTTTTAAACACTTCATCGAGAGGATTATCCAAAGAATTAATGGATGGAAGGAGAAAATTTTATCTATGGGAGGTAAAGAAATTTTACTAAAGGCGGTTGCCCAAGCTATACCTGTATATGCTATGTCTGTTTTCCAGATTCCGAAAGGGGTGTGCAAGAGTATGATGGATGCTATTTCGGAGTTTTGGTGGGGAGACGATGAGAACAATAAGAAAATGCATTGGATGGCGTGGTGGAAGCTTTGTTACCCGAAACGTCAAGGAGGGATGGGCTTCCGTGATTTCCACTCTTTCAATCTAGCCATGCTAGCCAAACAGGTGTGGCGTCTAATTACGGCACCACAATCCTTGTGTGCCCAAGTGCTTAGGGCTAAATATTTTCCCCATGGAGACATTCTCAAGGCCGGGCCAAAAGCAAACTCTTCCTTCACCTGGCAAAGCATCCTGGCTGGGCTGTCTACTTTCAAGCGAGGCTACATTTGGCGAGTTGGCAATGGTGAATTGATTAATATCTGGGATGATCCCTGGATCCCAACGAGCCCCACAAGGAAGATTTTGACTCCTAGAGGTACGACTGTGTATTCAAAAGTGTCCGAGCTGATTTCGCCGGTGACCGGTTCTTGGGATGAAGAACTTCTTGAAGATCTCTTCTCAACCGTGGATGTGCAGCGGATTTTGCAAATTCCCATTAATAACCATGGGTTTGACGATTTCATTGCATGGCACTTTACTAAGCATGGACAATATTCTGTTCGCACTGGCTATCATATTCAATGGAAGGCTCAATTTGGTGCAAATGCGTCTCAACTTGCTTTGGCTGGTGGTTCCGCTACTAATCCTGTCTGGAAGACTGTTTGGCAACTGAAAATACCTAGCAAGGTGAAGATATTTCTTTGGCGATCGCTGCATGGTATCGTTCCGTTGAAATGCATTCTTGCCAACCGCCACGTTGGTACGTCTTCTGAGTGTCCTGTATGCCATCTAGGCCCTGAAGACATGCGACACATGCTATTCGTTTGTCCTAGGGCTCAAGAACTTTGGCAAGAGCTAGGACTTAATGAGTATATCCAGGAAACATCAGATATTGATCTCTCAGGTTCTGCAGTCCTGGAATACCTACTTAGACAACCAGATAATTCATTGACAGGGTTTGAGTTTGGGCGACATGAACTTATATCAGTGACATGCTGGTATCTCTGGTGGATTCGACGACAAAGGACTCACAATGAGACTGTTCCCCCGCTGCCTAAGTGTAAGATGTCAATCTTAGGGATCACGGCAAATGCATTTAGATCTTTATCACGGAAGAGAAGCACTGAAGTTGCGAAATGGCAAAAACCTGACCCGAGGCAAGTGAAATTAAACGTTGATGCCTCATTCCATCGAGATACCTCCTCAGGTTCCATTGGTGCTGTTATTCGAGACTACCAAGGTAATTCCCTAGCCGCAAGATGCTTGTTCCTGCCTCATGTTGCATCTGCAGCAATGGCCGAAGCTGTGGCGATGCGTGAAGGTCTAGACCTTGTTAATTCTTCGGGACAAAATGATGTTCAAGCGGAATCAGACTCAATGGAGACGATTGAAGCCTGTGCGGGTGATGAGTCATGGTGGAACGACTCAGCAGCTGTCTTTGCTGATTGCGTGGACCTTGTCTCTCAGATTGGTAATGTCAAGTTCAAGCACTGCCCGAGAGAAGCCAATCAGGTTGCTCATGACTTAGCTAGCTATAGTTTTACTCACAAATACTCTTGTAATTGGATAGATGAGATCCCTAGCTTTGTCGTGAGTAGTCTCATAAACGATGTAACTATGAATGTTTAAAAGCAGCAAGTTTCAGACGCACTCTTTTCCTTCCAGGGTATCTAAGGGGACTGGAAGGTTTTTAATGAGGCGGCTTGCTAGCATAATTTATGGGGGTTTTAAAGTTTCAAAAAAAGAAAAAAAGTAGTCGGCACTCACCTGCCAACCTGGATTTTCTAACAGTGCCGCTTCCTACCGGATATCATCCGACCATCCATCTGTTCATGATTCATGCTGATTTCTCTTCAACTAGTAATCTTGCATGTGAAATGCACGTGTATTTTGCGTTATATTCTCACTCGAATATATATTTGTATTCCCGCATGCAAAACATGTCGTACTATGATAAAAAAATAGGGATAAGAATCAACCTTTCTTTCATCTATGCTCAACGATTGATGAAATAAATTCACCCTACAACCATCGATTTAAGTCTCACCATGGGCTATAAACATGACTAATAAAATTTATAACTAATTACACGGAAATATGGAAACCCAAAATATAAGTGTTGCAATTTTCATATTTCCTTGTAATTAGTTATGATTTTTTACAGTAAAACAAATTCATACTGATTACAAGAAAATATGAAAATTGCAACAATTATATTTTGGGTTTGATATTATCCTCATCCAAAAAATGAAAAACAACCAGACTGAAGTAGATTAACAAGAAAAGATGTCATAGTCAGACCCAAAATACAAACATTTTGATACGGTTTACACAAGTTTAGATGTAATATAAATAAAAAATTGGACATGTATCTTGTAAATATATTGCTATACATTGCATCGAATTTGAGTTCAAGAATCTCAAAATCATCCTTTGGATTGAGTTAAATTAACTCTTTATCAAAAGAGTTAAATTATATCATAGAAGTACAGGAAAAAATCATCGTGTAAACTCAAGAGACATAATATATAAAAAAAATGTTTGGACACTACATTAACTGTTTATCCAAAGAGTTAAATTATATGATAGAAGTACAGGAAAAAATTACCATATAATTGAAAAATTATTCTTACAACAGAGAGTAAACCACTGATGTATATATGTGAAGTTAGCTCGTTCGAATAATTGGACACTACAAACATTATTCTTACAACATAAAGGAAACCACTGCTGTATGTAATAGATAGCAATTCAAAGATATATGCAGGTCTGAGGTGTGTGCAGGTAGTTGCATCTTAGACTATCGATGCAAGTAAGTTTATTCTCTGTTCTAATGAAATGCACTACTGTCAATCCCTTGCCTCTGTGAGTTGGGAGAGAACGGGAAGTAACCTTAGCACAGAAAAGAGCACCGCACAATCCTTAAAGAGAAACAACCAGAAATGATTGAAAATGAAGTATTCTTGTCATACAGAACGATACAGACAATTAGGAGATATTTAAAAGCTGAAGTAGAGCAAAGTTATTGAGATCTCAGCTTCTAGAAGATAGAAGAATCATACTGGAAGTGTTGCGTTAACGTCACAGGGATAAGGGATGGTTTCCCTGATGCCACGCGGACGGACGAAGGACGCTGAGGAAAGGCCATGGTGGCGTTGGTCAGGATAACTGAGGAGTGGGTTGTGGGTCGACGGTGGTCTGAGTGGCGAACGGCGACCTGGAGTTCGAGCAGGGGACGTACGGACGGAGGCTTCCATGCATGGCGGCGGACCGGCCGGCGTGTGCGCGCAGGCTGGCGCAGTAGCACCGGCCGTGATGGAGGTCGCCGACGGCGCTGATGGAGAGAGCAGCCGGCACTTGATGCGGTCAGGTTATTGCGTGATTAGCAGGATGTTTTTTTACGTGATTAGTGATTACCATTTAGCGAAGAGTTTAGTTTCGGAGGAGTCCCGTGATCAGCCCGTAGTCAGTCCTGTTAATAACCGTTGGATGAATTTTTTTATTGGCTGAGATGATTTGGATCACCCCTCTCTTTCCCTTTTTAAATTAGTGGTGATGATATGTTGCATATTATACTGTGATATGGTATATCTATGATATTTTCTAGATATAAAATAAATAGTAATGAAAAATTTGTTGTTTCACCCATATTACAGATATATATATGTTACATATATTTGACTTATTATTGTTATTTTCTATTTTATATAAAGAAAATATGAGATTTTAATAAAATTTCATTCGGATTTTAGAGGTGTATCATATAAACATGATACACACTCCAGAGTGGGCCTAGCACGAATCGCGAAGAGGTGGATGGTGAGATGATATCCGCTAGGAAGCGGTGCCGCTAGAATTGCTTTTTCGACTCACTGGTCATCCACTCACGACAGCACAGCTGCTGCTTTGTCCGCCCTCCTACGGCCTATAAATACTGCCTCGAGCTGCACTTGATTCACACAACAACCTGCTTCACACAACAAAGCCAAGTAAACATCAGAGCTCTTAGATTTCCCGAGTGAAAGTTCAGCGCAAGATGTCGGGGCAAACCGGCGGCCAAGGCACCGCCGAGGAGGGCTTCGTGCAGAACATCCAGGAGAAGCTCCCCGGTGGCCACGATGATCACAAGCAGACCACCGGAATGACCGGCACGGCGACCCATGACACCCCGGCCACAGTCGGACACACTGCAACGACTGACACAGCTGGCACCGGTGAGAAGAAGGGCATCAGACTAGTCACAATGGGAGTATCATAGGTGGTATCATGCATGCCATGTTGGCAAAAAAACTGACGTGTCACTGCATTAATGATGAGAGAGGTGATAGTGGTATCATAGGTAGATACCGTAACATAACAGATTCCAATGCAATATGAGTCTATAACCTAATTAATGTTGTATTATATAATACCACACATATGTTACTACCCATTGTGGAGATAGTAACATAGACTAGTATCATATGCATGATACTAGTATATGATACTCCCCATTGTGACTAGTCTCATGGAGAAGATCAAGGACAAGCTACCTGGACAGCACTAGGCTCCGTCTGCCCGCCCGCGCCCGATAGCTTTGTGGAATAATAAGATGGCCTACTTCCAACGTACATACATTAATTAATTGAGTCTAGTTCAGCTAGCTCACTTGGTCGTTGGAGAAGAGAATTCATCGAAGCTTTCATGTGTGTCTTGTATGTATGCTATGGCATCTAATAAGCAAAATGTTATTGTTTGTATTCATGTTTGTTCTTATCAATTCTCTTATTATTACACTCTTGCTCCATGTACCGGTGATTTTCTACATTAATTACTATACTTTCATTAGAAAAAAAGGCTGGTGCATGAGTGGCTCCGAGTGCTAGTTCATAACAAATGAGACGCGCGTACGGAAACAAACCCACATGATCGTATCCGCCTCACTAGTAGAAACAAGACCATCTATCCCGGGTCCAGAGGGCCTTTGATCCCGGGTTTACAACCGGGATTAAATGGTCGGGACTAGAGGGGGGGTGGCTTTTATCCCGGGTGTCCACGACCCGGGATAGATGGGCCTCCACGTGGGCGCGGCTGGGCGCGCAGAGGGGGGAGCTTTGGTCCCGGTTCGTGACACGAACCGGGACCAAAGGGTTTGCATCTTTTGTATTTTATTTGCTTATTTTTTAGGGTTTTCGATTTTTTGTTTTCCATTTAATTATTTCCTATTAATTAAGATCACGTCGCGCATACAAAGTCACACACATATATAAAGTTGACACATCGATCGATGTCACGCGCGTGATGCATACATATAAGTCACACACATACGTTTTGATACATATATAATTAAGTCACACACCGACATCACGTTTCTCACGTCGAGATCACGTCAAAATTACATTGGAGGCAGAAAATAATTTCTAGGGTGAAAAAATTCTCCGGATTTCTTCAGGACCTCCTTGTTCAAAAATCCCGCCAATTCCTCTTGAATTGCTATAAGGCGCTTCGTTGGTATGAGCTTGTCCTTCTCTCGTTCCATCTAGATCAATAAGAAAATGTGAAATCATCAGAAAATGTGAAAATGGAAATGAACACAAATATGGTAATGAAGTAATTGCCGAGAGTGTATACAGACCTCTGTTGTTCTGAGCTTTCTATCCCGCTGATGAACAAAAGATCGTATGTACTCGCAAACATAATATCCACATAAATTATTCCCTTGTGCCTGCCTCAGACACCACTTTACAAATAATAGAATTTAATCAAAATAACAATCAAGCATGATAATGGTGCTGAAACTAGAATTTAAAAGTTGCGCGGACATATATATATAGTACTACTACTTACCTTGGTTTCATACCAAAACAGGTGCGGTTTCCAAGTCCCACGAACCTCGGTAATGAACTTTTCCCAAACCCTGGCCGGCAAAAGAAAAAATCAAAGGACTTGAACGAACGAAAGAGATCGATATATAGAGCGATAATGACTGAAGTTACCTCTGAAACATTGCTTGCAAGTTGATATAATCGTCCATATCTTTCCTTAACGAGTCCAGGACTTGAACGCATGCTTGTTCAGGTCTAATGTCTACCAGAATCCAATGGTTCCTTCACACATTTATATGTCCATGAGTTACACTAAACATCGAGTAAGCAAAGTAGAATGTGTAGAAGGTACGGTAACACTCACCTGAAGTTGTAAGGAAGAAGTATATCTTCACATGTATGGTGTTTCACTAGATATTGGAGCATGTAATGCTCGGTGTCCTCGGGATGGTTCCTTACGGTTACTTCATGAATCCAATATGGGTCCATGAACCCTAAACTATAGATTCCGTTGTCTCTGCATTCGACGATCTTCATTCTGCATATATAATAGCGTACAAAAGAATAAAGTTAGATAATTGGCAACGAACGAGCTGAGATAGAGACTTAATTAAATTGCATAAAATAAATCACTTACAAACAATAGCAGCTGATGATGGCTTTGTCGAGGGAGTCTTGATTGAATAACTGAAATATTTCGTCAAACGGCACATACATCGCGTTATCCTCTAAATAATGGTCTTTCTTATATGAAACGTGGAAATACTCATGGTGCCCCTTTACGGCTCCCTCGTACCACTCATGCAAACGTCGCAATTGTGTCGGCAGAGATTTGACCATCTCAGGTCTGACCAAGGGCTTCCCGTAGGCATATGTCCATGCATACATATACTCTTTGGGGTTTTCTATGAGAATTGTGTCTTGCTGTATTTCCTTATCGGACACCACTTTGAACGCGGGGACCGACTGGTTTGCCTGTTCTCCGAGCTGGGCCACTTGTTTCCCGGATTTCTTATTAGCTTCCCTCTTTTGGCGAAATGCAGCCTCCTTCTCCTGCTGGGCCTTTTTAGCTGCCATCTGCTGCTGCTCCCTCTTTTGGCGACATGCCTCATTCTCCTGCAAATTCCGTTCTCTAATTAACTTTTCAATGGTACGATCATAGTCGTCTCGCAGAATAGGCGGCCGTGCCGGCCCAGTCGATAGATTTTTCAGAAATTGTGCCACTTTTCCCGGTGCTATTACCTCCTTTCGCATGTGCCGTTTCGGTGCCAATTGTTTTTTCACATCAGCTCGCACCGACTCCTCGAGTTCCTCTGGAGTCAAGTCGTAGGATCTCTTTGGAAGAGGCTTTCGCAACTCACGTTCCTCTCGAGTTTCTGGCGGGAAGTTTAAAGCACACCTCTCTGTATATTTCGACGGGATCTTTAGTTTCCGCGAAACAGAGCGCACTCTCTCTTGAGGTGGTGGGGATGGACTCAGGCTGGGCTCCCGACAGTCGTCACGAGGTGGCGAGGATGCATCTTGAGGTGGGGGGGATGGATCTTGAGGTGGTGGTGCAGGGGATGGATCATGACGTGGGGAGGGAGGATCTTGAGGTGGGGGGGATGGATCATGACGTGGGGAGGGTGGATCTTGAGGTGGGGGGTTGCTACTTGGAGGAGTCGGTGGCCTTGGCGGCGGCAAATTTGGAAACAAGATGTATTTCTTTGGCCACAGAATGATGGACTTCTTGGCATCTCCTAGTGTCCTCTCGCCGTCACCTCCAGGAATGTCAAGATTTAGATTAGCATATAACGGCACAACGTCATCCACCCCGACAATAGCATAGCCAGCTGGAATCCCGCCGAGATGGTACCTTGGTCCAGGTTCATTCAGTAAAGCATAGCCGACCGCCACCTTGAAGGACAAGTTGCCCATTGCCATATGTAGCTCGCATTCTGTCTTCTCCGTGATATCATCCACGGGGTATCGAGTCGGCGGCGCTTCAAGTTCAGAATGTTCCATCTGCGTGGAACCCACGCTGCTTTTTTGCTGATTAGATAGGGCGGCTTCGACTTCTGGACTTTCTAGCTGCACACGAGATTCCCTTTGCTGACTTTGCAACAGCTGATGCACCTTGCGTTCCAATGCCGATAACCGGTCGCTCTCCTCCTTTTTCTTTCTCTGACGGCTTCTATAAGTGTGAGCGTCTGCCGGAAAACCTTGTGCCCAAGTAACTCCGTATCCATAACCTCGTACTCGTCCAACTTTTTCAGGATTCCCGAGTGCGAGTGACAGCTCGTCTTTCTCTCTGTCGACCTTGTAGGTTCCATTTCGAACTTGCTCTATTGCTTTCTCAAGTTCTGTGGTTATAAACCTAATCTTTGCCTCCCATTTTCCCTGAGCAACAATCTTCCCTGTGTCAGGGTCCAACCCAGCGCCATGCGCGAACAACCAAAATTTGGACCTATCGGGCCAGCCCGCTGTCTGTGGAATCTTCCCCTCATCAAGCAGTTTTGCTTCAAATGCTTCCCACTTAGGCACGGCAGCCTTGTAGCCACCTGCCCCCAAAGTGTGGTGATATTCCTTCTTCGCAGCATTTAACTTGTTTCTTTCCGATCGGGCCACAGCGGCCTCCGATTCTCTTTGCTCTTTAAATAAGGGCCACTGGTCGTTTAGCTTCACTTGTGCTCCGGTGAATACTGGAGTGTATTCAGGATCTTTTTCCTTCTCTTCACAATAATCTTTCCATATAGTTTTCTTGTGGGTTCGGAACTGTTCGGCAGCCTTGCCAAGAGTCCACTCCTTGACTTTCTCCATCCACTTCTCGTTTTTTGTCACTTCTGGAGGCAGGGTGACCTTTGTCAAGAGCTTCTCCCAAAACAAATCTTTTGTTTGGTCGTCGACATAAGTCCAAGTGTTGCTCCCGTCCTTCCGCGGATGCCATTCTTGACATGTGATCGGTACCATGTCCCTAACTAAAACTCCGCATTGGTTTATAAATTTGCGGCGGCACTCTAAGGGTTGCATTGGTTGGCCAGTAGCATCAACTATGTCGATCACTACCCTTTGACCCTCCTTCATCGGCTTCGACGGGCCTCGAGGCTTCATGGCTTTCGACCCTTTCGACCCTTTCGACACTCTAGATGCAGATGATTTGCTTGTTCCAGAGGGCTAAAAGAAAAAAAAAGATTCGTTAATAACCGCAGGATCAAATAATTAAGCTATGTCATCGATCAACAGAGGCTTAATTAATATATACCTCGCCTGAGTTTGTTACTACCACTTCCTTCTCTACACAAATTTCTACTTCCTCAGCTCCCTCACCGGAGTCATTGAGAAATTGGGAGCTGAATTCCTCTAAATTAGCCACATCGTTTTCTTCACCGACAGGCGCGGCTGCACGTCCTGCTATAATCATACGCAACATCTCTTCACGCTCCTCGTCTCTAGAGCCGACGCCCGGAAAAAGTGGATCCAATGGCTCTCCACGCTCCTCGTCTATGCCGAAGTCGTCCGGACAATTTGGATCCATGGGTCACTTAATGTGCCTGCAATCAATTTTGTAACAAGAATATGAATAAATTTAAGAGGTCCACTAACATAAAATTTTGTAACAAGAATATCAATTTTGTAACACTAACAGTAACTAAAATTCCTAACATAATTTTTTGCTAACACAAAATGGCATAATTATTAAATGGTCCACTAATTTCATAGCAAATTTAAGTAGTCCACTAATTCATAACCTAAAAATTTCTGCTTTTTTTCCTAACCTAAAACTTTCTAACATTTCCTAACCTAAAAATTTCTAACATTTCTAACCTAACAGAAATTTCTAACATTGCATACAATTCTCCACCGTCTATTTTGCATATCTAACACAAAACTAAAAAAATCATCCAAAAATTGCATCTAATAAATTTAAACTATGCAAATATCAAAATGGTACTGAAAAAATTGCATCTAATAAATTTAAACTACTAGTACTATAATAAATTTGAAGCTAATAACTATCAAATTTGCTAATAACACTAACACTAATAACCTAAACTATGAAAAAAAGAATAAGAAAAGAGTAATTAAGAAACTAACCTCTCTGTAGCAGGGGAGGCAATTCGGCCGGCGTGGAGAAGGAGGGCGAGCTGGCCGGCGTGGAGAAGGAGACGAGCGAGCCGGGCGGCGTGGAGAAGGAGAGGAGCGAGCCGGCGGCCGGAGCGTCTGGTGTGGTGGAGCACGGCGCGGA
The DNA here is from genome assembly GCA_947311845.1 of Poa pratensis. Classification (NCBI taxonomy): domain Eukaryota; kingdom Viridiplantae; phylum Streptophyta; class Magnoliopsida; order Poales; family Poaceae; genus Poa; species Poa pratensis. The sequence goes on along the minus strand of CAMZMU010000043.1, from coordinate 76,325,950 downwards.
GGCGCACGACGGCGGGCCGGGCGTCGGGAGGGCACCGTACCGGAGGACGCGGGGAGGTGACGGAGGGCGGCACCGGAGCACGGCGTGGAGACGGTTGCGACGGAGGCACGGGAACGGCGTGGAGCAGGGCAGCCTGGCGGCGACGGCGTGGGTGTCGGGCGCACGGCGTCGCGGCGCTGGAATTGGGGAAGACACCCGCACGCGGCGACGTCGGGCGCACGGCGTCGGCGCCGGAATCGGAGAGGACGGGGCGCGGATGCGGCAGCCGTGCGGCGTACGGGGAGGGGCGGCGCGGCGTCGGAGAGGCCGGCCGGGGCGCGGAGCGGCAGCCTTGCGGCGTCGAGGAGGGGCGGCGGCGTCGGGGAGGAAGAGGCGTCGATTTGGACACTTGGTGAAAAAACGGGGTGGAAACCACCCAAATCCCGCGGAAATCGACCTTTCATCCCGGTTCGTGGCTGGAACCGGGATGGATGATCCTTTCATCCCGGTTGGTAACACCAACCGGGACCAAAGGTCTGTCTGGGCCGCGAAAATTTGCGCGCGAAGCCCAGCAGGCCTTTGGTCCCGGTTGGTGTTACCAACCGCGACCAAAGGCCTTTTCTACTTTTTTTCCTTGTTTTCTTTTTGTAGTTTCTTTTTCTGTTTTCTTTTCCTGTTTTTTAAGTTTGTTTTTCTACTTTGAATTGTTTTTTTAGTTTGTTTTTCTAGTTTCTTTTTTCTTTTATGTTTAATTTAAATGTTCCAATATTTATGAAAATCATACATTTTCTTATTTATTTTATATCTATCTATTTAATTATGTAAAAAATGTAATAATTATCTCTTTATTTTTAAAACATTCTTAGAAATTTGCAAAAAGTATCACTAATACATAGCAAATTTAAATCTACACTTAGCAAATTTAAATTTACACTTAGCAAATTTAAATTTAAATCTCTACACGGCGTGGTCGAAATCGACGGCGAACGGCGGCGGCCCGACGAGCTAGGGACTCGGACGGGACATAACATATGTAGCATTGCAGATTATCCATATCATGTGTAACGGGCTTGCACGCGCTCGATGTATGCGTCGGCTGCAATGAATTTCTTGGTAACTGGCGTGCTTGATAAATGCAATTACTACGGTAATTAGTTCATCTCTTTATTTTAAAAACATCCTTAACAACATCCCACCCAGTTACATAAAAGGATACATTATTACACATCACTAACAGTTACATTACTACATAAACGGACATGTTGGATCAGAGGCTTAGGGGGAACGGCGGGAGGAGCCAGCCCCGTTCGCGGCACGTTTCTGATTCTCGCGTGCACGTTTGCGGCGTAGGGCAAGATCCATGGAGGATGAGTCTTTCAGCGCCCAAGCCAGCTCGGAAGCCTCCTTCGCCTTGAGCTGGCAGGAAGTCCTGGCTCGCTGCACACGGTCATCGCCGACGGACTGCAAGGAGGCTTCAATGGCCTCCTGCATCTGCGGCCCGCCGCCCTCTTCCATATCGTCGCTCCAGTCGAAGTCGTCGTCGTCGCCCTCCTCGTCGGGAGGTGCGGCGGTGCCTGGTGGAGGTGCAGCAGTGCCAGGTGGAGGTGCGGCGGCACCTGGTGGAGCAGGAGGCCGGTAGCAGGGCATTCCTCTCCACGCCGGGCTCGTGGGCACACGACGGGATAGGCTCCCGCGGTAGCGCCCAAGCGCGCTCTGCCGAGCATGCTCGACCTCGTCCAGAAGGCGCTGCGGCGGGCGTGGCGGATCCATCTCGTGGAGACGATCCACCCCGTCAGCGAAAATATATAAAGACCTCCAGGGCAGCGCTGGGGAAGGACACGTGCCCAGGGCAGCGCTAGGCAGCGCTAGGGGAGGACACGTGGCTAGGGCAGCGCTGGGGGAAGACACGAGTCGTGACCGCGAAGCCCGCCTTTAGTCCCGGTTGGTGTGACCAACCGGGACTAAAGAATCACACGGATCGTGTGTTTCTTTCAAACGCTTATGAGCCGTTGGATCAGGGGTGTGTTTCTTTTGAGGGCTTGTGAGCCGTTGGATTTTTAGAACTAGTCCCGGTTGGTAACACCAACCGGGACTAAAGAATCACACGGATCGTGTGTTTCTTTCAAACGCTTGTGAGCCGTTGGATCAGCGGTGTGTTTCTTTCGAGCGCTTCAGAGCCGTCGGATCAGCACTATCATGACCACTTCGTAAGCCATGCGACCCTATATATAGCCCACCTCCTCAGACAGGTTACTCACTCACACAAAACATTCCAGCGTCACTCGGAGAGGCATCTTTGGGCAACCAGCGGCAAGACGTCTCTGATGACCTGCGACCGTTCCAAACGGTTGCAGATCATCAGAGACGTCTTGCCGGACGGTTGTAGAACATCAGAGACGTCTTGCCGAACGGCACACAACTAGCGTCTACCTTTGCCACCGAATCCAATGGTTGGATTTAGCCTACCTGATGGCATGTTCCCTGGCATTATTGTGTTCGTCCTTGTTCACCGGCCAGCCATTGGAGCCACCTCCTGTAGGTCGGTGAACAACGACAACACAACGACGCTGTTGGAAACACAAGCCCTCAGGTAGGTTGAATCCAACCACTGGATTAGGGTGACACAATGATGAATTGCCGAGGAGGTGGGAGTGGTGGTGGTGGAAGTGGTAGCCATGCTCACGACCACGCGATGATATACAAAGCATTCAGATTCCCGTCATGCAGCCCTACGGTGCGAGGGGCGATGTCCGGGACTGGGCTCCGCCGATGTATTATGGTTAAATAAAAATGGACCCGGGCTATGTAACTGGATTAAATAAAGATGTATGCGTGATACTTCTGAGTTTACAGTTCTCTTCTGATTTTTTAGAACACAGTTACATAAAAGTTGAATACATTATTACACATCACCAACAACATCCCTATCTAGTCTTCACGTTTTCTTCGTGTGTGTCCCTTTCTTCTGATTGCGCCTGCGCCGTAACCAAGGACAATCTTCTTCATTTAACTTGATGCTTGGGTCAATTTTCACTTTAAAGGGCGGAATTTCATGAAACTTATCGTAATCTTCTGACATGTCTGTCTTGTCCTCCACTCCCACGATGTTTCTTTTCCCTGAAAGAACTATGTGGCGCTTTGGCTGATTGTATGATGTATCAGCTTGCTTATCTTTTCTTTTTTTCGGTCTGGAAGACATGTCCTTGACATAGAAAACCTGAGCCACGTCTTTGGCTAGGACAAATGGTTCGGTTTCGTACCCAAGATTCTTGAGATCCACTGTAGTCATTCCGTACTGCGGGTCTACCTTTACCCCGCCTTGCAGGTTCAACCATTTGCACCGGAACAAAGGTACCTTGAAAGAAGGTCCATAGTCAAGTTCCCATATCTCCTCTATGTAACCATAATATGTGTCCTTCTTCCCATTGTTGTTTGCTGCATCAAAGCGGACACCACTGTTTTGGTTGGTGCTCTTTTTATCTTGGTCGGCCGTGTAAAATGTATTCCCATTGATCTCGTACCCTTGATAAGACAATATAGTCGAAGATGGTGCTCTGGCCAACAAGTATAGCTGTTCTTCAACAGTGTTGTCATTAATGAGACGTGCATGCAACCACCCGCAGAAAGACTTCACGTGTTCTTTTTCAATGCATTCTTCATCAGCCATTAATGAGCGTAAAGTATTCTTGTGTTCCTCGATATACGGAGCCACCAAGATCGAATTATGTAGAACTGTGTAGTGTGCTTGATTGAAAGAATCCCAGTCGGTACACCAGAAAGGACTGGAGCTATGTTCCCCGAAAGGATTAAAGCCATCTGTACTTAGACCAAATCTTAAGTTTCTAGCGTCATCTGCAAACGTCGGGAACACCCTGTCGATTTTTCGCCACTGCGACCCATCAGCGGGGTGTCTCAGCATCAGGTCTTTCTTTCGGTCTTCTTTGTGCCATCGTAACAACTTTGCGTGCTCTTTATTTTGGAACAGACGTTTCAACCGTGGTATTATCGGAGCATACCACATCACCTTGGCAGGAATCCTCTTCCTGGGGCACGGCTCGCCCTCAACCTCACCAGGGTCATCTCGCCTTATCTTATACCGCAAGGCACCGCATATCGGGCATGCATTCAAATTCTCGTACTCACCGCGATAGAGGATGCAGTCATTTATGCATGCATGTATCTTCTGCACCTCTAATCCTAGAGGACAGACAACCTTCTTGGCTTCATACGTGCTGGAGGGCAATTCGTTATCCCTTGGAAGCAGCTTCTTAAATATTTTCAGCAAATTTTCAAATGACTTGTCAGTAGTACCACTCTCTGCCTTCCATTGTAGCAATTTCAGGGTGGTACCAAGCTTTTTATGGCCATCTTCGCAAGTTGGGTATAACAGTTTTTTGTGATCCTTTAACATGCTCTCCAACTTCAACCTCTCGTTTTCACTTCCGCTGTTTATTTGTGCATCAAGAATGGCCCGACCAAAATCATCATCGGGCTCATCAACAGTGGGCTCTTCTTCAGCTTCGTCTTCCCCCATTGTAGTATCACCGTCTGCAGTGAACGTAGGATACGTGTCATTATCCTCTTCTTCTTCATTTTCTTCCATCATAACCCCTGTTTCTCCGTGCTTGGTCCAACAATTATAACCAGACATGAAACCATGCTCCAACAGGTGGACATGAATGGTTCTTGATGTAGAGTAATTCCGCCTATTCTTGCATTCTCTACATGGACAAGTAATATAACCACTCGACGACTTGTTTTCATTAGCCACACGGAGAAAACTATGCATGCCATTGATAAACTCGATACTGCGTCGGTCACTGTACATCCATTGCCGGCTCATCTGCATTATATAAATATATCAAAAACCATTACACTACATCCTGAATATAGACCGGACGAGGGCCGACGGGGACGGATATCAAAACCATGACACTATACATATAAAAAAACATAAGAAAATTATACAAGAAATAACAATGCATTTAAATCATACAAGTATATATATATGTTTTAAAAATAAAAGATAAAAAAGAGGCTCACCGAAGTGGTGCCGGTGACGGGACGACGCGGGCTATCGACGGCGGTGAGGACGGGGACAACACTAAAATCCACAAATAATAAATTAATTTGAGCTCAAAATGCAAATGCACTTTCTAGCTTGGGCATTTCATCAAACACCTTGCTAGCATTACAAAATTGAAATGAGCTAAACTAGCAACGAAATGAGCTAAAGTTGCAACGCCGGAGGAAAGAACGATGTTGCTAACCTTTGAATAGATGGGGTGCCTTCAATCCTCTCAAATGGTGCAAAAAAATGGGGATTAATTTGTGTGGGAGAGAGGAAAATGGAGGAGAAATGGTGATGCACCATTGATCCCGGTTTGTAACACGAACCGGGACCAAAGGTCCCCTCCCAGTGGGGCCCAGCGCTGCAAAGCATGTGCGCGCATGTGAGGACCCTTTGATCCCGGTTCGTATCACGAACCGGGACCAAAGGTCCCCCCCGACCCGGGATGAATGCCCACGGGCGCCCCGCCCTACCGACCCGGGATCAATGGTGCATCTATCCCGGGTTGTAATTTGGCCGGGATAGATGCTCCAAACGGATGGCCCCTTTTCTACTAGTGCCTCTACCTTTTGTCGTTTTTTGTGGCTCCTTTCGGGTTTGGTTGGTGCCTTGTTTTGATCGGGGATAATTAAATTATGAATCTACTCCTTCCGTTCCATATTACTTAACTCTCAAATGAATGTATCTAAGTACTAGATACATTCGTTGAGAGTAAAGTATTATGGAACGGAGGGAATAATGGCTAAGTATTTAGTTGTCAATTATACTAGCGGCGGCTTTCAGGGATGTGCGCCAACTAAGCACGACTCCAAAGCATCCTAAACCATATCAAGTCGGAGCAGATTTCGCAATCAGAGCCCAGGCCAAGCCTCCTTTGCATAAATTAACCCCAAAAAAAAAAATGATTGTGACGTGCGTACTTAGCAATGCGCCACTGGTTTGCAGTCCACGGTTTCGTGACGTTGCTTACCTAACATCCGATACAAAGTTTACGAGCAAGTTGAAGCCTTAGGGTCAGCATGGTTTCTAGTCAACAATGCCAACTCGGTGCAGACATTATACAACTCGGCTGTCTTGTAGCTGACGAGGGTCTACTGGAACATTTTGAAATATTCCGAAACCTTCTAGAAGGTCCCTTCATAGTTTTTCGAGATCCTCTGAAACGCTTTAGAAACCGTATTCTCTCGTTCCCCATACAATCACAGCATTCTACATGTCACTAACTGTGAGATCCTCGAGAACTTGCCTGTGGCAAGATGGTTAGGAGGGTGGTTGTACCCTTATCCCACCAGAGTTCAAACCCCAGGTTTGACGCTGGTGTTTCTCATTTAGGCGGAATATTCTTCAGTGGGAGGCGACGTTCCCGTCGACAGCGAGGCGCCCATGGTGACTTCGTCAATCTCAAGACCCAACCGCCGGCTCAGTCTCTCGGAGGTGCTCATAGGGGTAGGGTGTGCGTGTGTACGTTCATAGGGTGAGTGTATGCGCGTGTATGTGAGCGTCTGCGTTGTACTGTGTTTAAAAAAAAACTGTGAGATCCTCCGAAACGCTTTGATCTTACGTGGATTTGCTGGGAATACCTTCCGGTCAATAACTGTGAGCGGGATATGGGTACCCATAAAGTCTCCCACTTTATCGACAGAACCTTGTATCACACATAGAATTAATTTTGTCTCACGGTACGTTATACAACCCAAGACGAGATATTAGCGGTATCTCCGTGATCTACTCCTTGATCACTATACGTACTATACTCGTTACCGGTCACTTTTTTCTCGTTTACGTATCTAGTATCCCCGTGACTAACACACCTTAATCAATATATCTGGACAGGCGATGCAAGACACCCACCGCGTGGGCCTAGTGTTAGAGTATGGCATATACGGTTGTTATGCTAGTATAGGATAGAGTTAGGATGGTTGTTATGCTAGTATAGGATAGAGTTAGGATATGTTTTCACATGATGCCTAACTTACCTTGTACTCCAAGATGACCCTTGTATGCCTATATATACTCACCCAACGATTGCGCCATCTCATCCTTTTACATGGTATCAGCCGCAAAATCCCGACCTAGCCTCTAAACCTGCTTCCGCATCGCGTCGCCCCGGGGAGGTCGATCTCCATGATCTCCGCCGCCGGGGGCCACGCGACCCATAATTAGGTTTCGTCTGCCGATCGGTTCATCGGCTCCTCTGGATACTAGTTTTTTGATCTTTAGACGGTTTTTTTCTATCCGACCGACGTTTCTTTTTTGGTTCGCCGATCTTAGATCGGATTGCGTCGCCGCACTTACACAGGTAACATGTGTGGCCACTCTCGGTCATCGCAGTTCCCGTCAACTACACCACCTTCTCTAGACGTCCAGCATGACCACTCCAGGCAGTCGCTACCTTTGTCGTCTTCTATGTCTTCGTCCACCACGACCTCGTTGCCAACGTCATCCTCTCGTTCCTCACCACGTCTATCCCGACACCTACGGACTGCACTGACACCTCTCTTCATCACTCTGCGCCCCGCAACCGTCTAGGAGGCCTCCTCTGCTAGTCCCTCTTAACACTGGCGCACGGTTCCTGATATTCCCCGCCCCCGCACGCCCGCTACTGGCAACACCAGTACGTGATTCGTCATGACATGCCCCCGAGTCTGGTAAGCTTGGGTCGGCGCCTCGTCTTCATCGGCTTCGACAACGTCTTCGGCATTGGCTCCTTCCTCTACGACTGCCTCGACCGCGTATCCGTGTATGAACTCCGTGTAGTGTATATGAACTCCATGGAAAGGATGCGGGACACGCTCCAAATTGTATGTATAAGTATATGCATCAACGTGATGTCCGTATGAACTTTACTTATACGAAAACGTTTTTGGCGCATCGAGGTGATCTCCATACCCTAAACCTCTCCTAAACTCTAAACCCCCCCTAAACCCTAACCCCTCCTAAACCCTAAATAAAAGGAAAAAGGCAGAAACATTTAGTCCCGGTTGGACCGGGACCAAAGGTTATGCACCCCACGAGCTCGGGACTGCCCACGTGGAGGGCCTTTTGTCCCGTTTCGTGGCCAACCGGGACTAAGGGGGGGTGCCTTTAGTCCCAGTTGGTCAGTCCCGGTTGGCCAACCGGGACAAAAAGCCCGTACCAACCGGGACTGTTAGTCGTTTTTCTACTAGTGGCCCTCCGTCAGGCAGGCGCAGGACCTCCTATCGAAAGAAGAAGCAAGGGATTCAGGGAACCACCGAGCGTAACTGAAGGCAACCGGAAGTCCGCCGGTAGCACAAAGCTGAAAGGCGTGAAAAAAAAAGCAAAAAACGAAACTCCGCATCTACAGTACCAAATGGGACACGCGTCGCAATTTGAAGAACTAAACGGAAACCAAAAAACACCATCTACAGTGCCCTCCATCGCGAGATTTGCGAGAAGTTACTCAACTTTAATATAGGGTATATATTAGACGAATATAGACAACTAAGAAATCTAAGTAAACAAATAGAAATAGAGTCCCATGGAAGAGATCATCCCGTTCTGCACTCTAGCTAGGAGATGCACTACAATAATTGAGCCACTTGTAAAGACAGGCCAATACTCCAGCTTGCTCTTATCTGGTTGGACAGCGTGGCATGAGATATTTGCAGTCATTGTTTGGGTTTGTGTGGTGAGGAAGACCTTTCAACTTGGGACCTTTATATTGCAGTGGATGTCTGGGAGAGACGTCAATTGACATCCACTAAAACAGTAAAACTACATCTGCTCTCACAACTTGGTACGACTAGGTTTTTCTTTTTAGTGGATACAAAAAAAAACAAAAAAAAAGGACTCGGTGCTCTGTTTTTCCTTTTCAAGACCTAGATATGCACTAGTCAATTGATGGAAAGGCAAGATTCCTCAATTTTGCCCTTGTTTAATGTATTATTTGTGAGATGAGGCCTACACTTTTCTCTGAGTTGTATAGGAAAAAGTGCACGTCCATACCCTAACTTTGCAGAATTGCCATCAGCTAGGTTGCACAGCGGTCCCTCAAGTATTATGAATTCTTGTAGCACCCTCCCTAGCTAGTACAGATTTTGGCACCCTCTACATGCAGAGTGTGTTAAAATGGTGCACGTATTCTAAATGGGCGGTCGTTGGACCACAGTGGAGCGAGGATAATCACGCATTGAAAAGCATGTGCAAATTTAGGGAATGTTTTCTCTAAATTTATTATTATCCAACGTCATCGTTGTTCTTGTTCTGCATTATGACTAGTTTTTTATATGCACTTCTCTTCAAACAATTAGAATGGGTCAAACGAGCTACTCGGGAGCTGCCCGTGAGCTTAGCGACTTTTAGCCAAGTTCCAGATTCGAACTCTGTTGTGTTAACGAGTCGAGCTGTAGGGCGGAAGTAGTCAAAAGTCTGAGTGGGGGCAATACTAGTTTAAATTAAAAAAAATTGAAACATCTTTCTTCAAGCATGAACATATATATAACACTAAAATTCATAAAAATGAGTTGGGGCCAGTGCCCCCACTTAGCTCTACATGGGTTCGCCCCTGTCGAGCTGAGCTAACTTGTTTTAATGAGCTCGGATGAGTCGAGCCGAGATGGCTCAGCTTGTCTCGAATTCCATCCCTAGTCGCCGGCACATGTTTTCTCCATTGCCTCGTCGTCTAGTAATCGCCCACACAGGAACAACAAGCATAATGGAAAACAAGTAAACATGATAACTTTGTCCTAGGCACATATGATTTCATAAGGCTCCACATGTGAGAATTATAAATTAAATGCTGGCACATATGAATTCAAAATTGTTCGAATATTCCAAAACTACTCTAAAGCTTTGGCCCTCATGGGGCTCCTAGCATAGGATTTTAGTTTAGACGATTTTCTCCTGCCTATATTGCAGTTCAAATTTTCGGAAGATGTTGGTGGAACAGATCACGACCCATAACTAGATATACATGATACAATGCAAGTTGCAGCCCCGGTCAGTTGCGGGAAATCAATTCTCTGAACTAGCTGAAGTTGCACGTTGCAAGTTGTGGCAAGTTGCACACATATTTTTCTTTTTCTTCCTATGTCCCGTTCCTGATTGATCCAGAGAAATAGGTTTATGGACTTCACGTCAATATCTTGGGACGTTAATTAGAGTATTCAGACATCTATAGGTGTTCATTTTTGCCAGGATGATACCAAGCACACCCGTCATCTGAAAATAGAGAGGTTAGCTAGATTTAAATCTGCAGTCGATGGGCCATATGGTGGGGCGAGGACAATGACGGATTGAAAAAGAAAATAGGAAAATTTTGAATTATTTTACTGTGTGCATATTGCTTTGATCTAACCGTAGTATTTAAAAATAAAAATCTATCCAAACTGAGGAAGAAAAGATGGTTAGCTAGATTGATCGGCTCCTATGTATCGTGGTCCATGCCTTCTAACCATCTCCTGCCAAATCAAACTTGCACGAGCTGGGACCATTTCAAACTTGCCCCACATGCCACATATGGAGATTGTCGGGACGCCGTCATACAAGACTTTTGGGTAAGATGATTCTCTTAGAAAAAATCTTGTTTTATGTTCCCTTTTCTATAATTTTTTCGATATTAATGTTAGCATCGTCGATGTTTCATAGAGACGATACCGTGTGGAGCCTCGGGACCGGGAGCACGCAGATCGAGTGCTACATGCAAATGTGAAGAAGGTATGCGGGGATTCGTTCTCCAACGCTCGCATGTAGGTTATCAACGCTTTCATGAAGCGGAACGGGATGCCTTTGGGCAAGTTTCGGGAATATTCAGAAACATACTTGATGACGGATGAGTACGCCCAGGTAAATCAAACCTATGATCACATTCAAGTTATTAGAATTCTTTGTATTAACACTTGTGTGTAGGTTACACTCCCATGGTTGGATGACCAGCCTGAGGCCTACAGGGCTCTTTGCGAGGTATGGGCTTCGGAGGAGTGGATTCAGAAGTCGAAGAGAAATCGACACAAGCGCGAGGACGAGGGCAGGAGCGGGAGCCAGGAGCACCAAGTCTCTCATACGTTCGGGGCTGACGGACACATCATATGTCTAGACGAATGGTAAGTTTGTCGTATTATATTTTTCACACTCGCATTCGGTTTGAACTCATACATGTGCAGGAGGCTGAAACTGGTGTTGTGCCGAGCCCAATTGACGTGTGGGTACGTGGGCACATAGGGAAAAACCTCGAACACCCCGAGTAGCCGTGCAGTCAGGTGGCAGAAGCGCGACTGGTCAGTACTCCTTAAGCTTTGTAGCTAAAGTAGCCTATCAAATCTGTCACTAATGTTGACTTTTCAATGCAGGAGAGTTACGGGCAGGAGATGGTTAGAAGGCATGGACCAGATTATGATTGGCATGCAATTGATCTAGCTAACCATCTCCTGCCCATAACTAGATATACATGATACAATGCAAGTTGCAGCCCCGGTCAGTTGCGGGAAATCAATTCTCTGAACTAGCTGAAGTTGCACGTTGCAAGTTGTGGCAAGTTGCACACATATTTTTCTTTTTCTTCCTATGTCCCGTTCCTGATTGATCCAGAGAAATAGGTTTATGGACTTCACGTCAATATCTTGGGACGTTAATTAGAGTGTTCAAACATCTATAGGTGTTCATTTTTGCCAGGATGATACCAAGCACACCCGTCATCTGAAAATAGAGAGAAGTCAAGAGTTAGTTGAGACATCAAGAATACAGACCGCCAAACCACCGCACAAAGGAAAAGAAAAATAAAGACATGAAGGCAAAAGTCATGCTAGAGTGATCAAAGATCTGCAGTAGTGAACATGAATGCCAACCACAATCAATAATTGACAACACCCGAATTACAAGCAAGGATATGCAAAAGTGGGTCACTAATTAAAAGAATGGTCCATCAAATTATGCAAAACTTACTAAAAGACCCAGTTGGGCGTGTCACTATACATGACATGAAGCAATGTGAGGCATACGCCGATCTTAATCATACATAACTTCTATACAATAATTTGCATGATGGGTCAAGTTGTCTAGTAGCGCGCGAACAACCTGTTCTTATCATCATCAACTTGCCATGCAATTGGCTGGTGTCTTTTAAAGAGTGACAGCTAAGAGAAGACGTAGATATGCACTGTTCAATTGATGGAAATGTGAGATTTCATGACTATGCCCTTCTTTAATGTATTATTTGTGAGACAAGCCCTATAATTTTCCGAAATTGTATAGTCAAATTACACATACATACCCCAACTTTGCAAAATTGTCTTCATCTAGGTTGCACAACAGCCTTGTCTTTTGTGAATCCTTGTTAGCCCCCTCCTTAGCTAGTACAAATTTTAGCATCCTATATAGTATGCAGCGAGTGTTAAAATAGCTCACGCCTTTTAAATTTGCCGTCACTGGGCCACTGTTGGGCGAGGGTAATCAACTAATCAAGGATTGGAAAACTTATGCAAACTTGGGAAATATTATTTTGGATGTAGATCGCTCTGATCTATCCACTGTATTAAAAAATAATTACATATATCCAAACTGACGTAGAAATGGATGGTTAGCTAGATTTAAATCTGCAGTCGATGGGCCATATGGTGGGGCGAGGACAATGACGGATTGAAAAAGAAAATAGGAAAATTTTGAATTATTTTACTGTGTGCATATTGCTTTGATCTAACCGTAGTATTTAAAAATAAAAATCTATCCAAACTGAGGAAGAAAAGATGGTTAGCTAGATTGATCGGCTCCTATGTATCGTGGTCCATGCCTTCTAACCATCTCCTGCCAAATCAAACTTGCACGAGCTGGGACCATTTCAAACTTGCACGAGCTGGGACCATTTCAAACTTGCCCCACATGCCACATATGGAGATTGTCAGGACGCCGTCATACAAGACTTTTGGGTAAGATGATTCTCTTAGAAAAAATCTTGTTTTATGTTCCCTTTTCTATAAATTTTTCGATATTAATGTTAGCATCGTCGATGTTTCATAGAGACGATACCGTGTGGAGCCTCAGGACCGGGAGCACGCAGATCGAGTGCTACATGCAAATGTGAAGAAGGTATGCGGGGATTCGTTCTCCAACGCTCGCCTGTAGGTTATCAACGCTTTCATGAAGCGGAACGAGATGCCTTTGGGCAAGTTTCGGGAATATTCAGAAACATACTTGACGACGGATGAGTACGCCCAGGTAAATCAAACCTATGATCACATTCAAGTTATTAGAATTCTTTGTATTAACACTTGTGTGTAGGTTACACTCCCATGGTTGGATGACCGGCCTGAGGCCTACAGGGCTCTTTGCGAGGTATGGGCTTCGGAGGAGTGGATTCAGAAGTCGAAGAGAAATCGACACAAGCGCGAGGACGAGGGCGGGAGCGGGAGCCAGGAGCACCAAGTCTCTCATACGTTCGGGGCTGACGGACACATCATATGGCTAGACGAATGGTAAGTTTGTCGTATTACATTTTTCACACTCGCATTCGGTTTGAACCCATACATGTGCAGGAGGCTGAAACTGGTGTTGTGCCGAGCCCAATTGACGTGTGGGTACGTGGGCACAGAGGGAAAAACCTCGAACACCCGAGTAGCTGTGCAGTCAGGTGGCAGAAGCGCGACTGGTCAGTACTCCTTAAGCTTTGTAGCTAAAGTAGCCTATCAAATCTGTCACTAATGTTGACTTTTCAATGCAGGAGAGTTACGGGCAGGAGATGGTTAGAAGGCAACAATCACCTGCCCGTAACTCTCCAGCATTGAAAAGTCAAGATGGTTAGGAATATTCGCATCATGCAATTGATCGGCTCCTTGATTTGTGCCGCTGAATAGAGCCCATGCGTACATACATAATATGCAATCACCGTGTGCCCTGGTACTGCAGACGTGCATGCATGCATGTGTGCGTGAATAAATGGTCGTACATTTATTTACTCCTTGGTTTCGTACAGTTATTCGCCTCCTTGATTTGTGTTAGTGTAAACAAGAGGCACATGTACACGCTATGACAAGAAGCAAATAAAATATATTGGTCTAGCTACCCTGATTTGTGCATGGACTCAGTCATATATATATGTGGATGACTCCATCGTCCAAAAGAAACTACATGCCGTTGTTTACGGCGATTACATATTCATCATCTTTCGTCTTGTACCGACAAGGCTAGACGAAACTCCAGTCAAGCGTTGGCAAGACCATGTCAATTATTCCACCGACACGTCTCATATAAATGGGATCGAACACATCATAGCCGGGCACCGACGAGGCGAAGGCAACACATCTGTTCGAGTTGATGAAGATCGACGTACACTGGACTGGGCACCGACGAGGCGAAAGTCAACCACCTTCATCAACGTGATCCGTTTATCACCCGACGTGACGATGGCGTTTAGGCAATACGATCTGCCCGCACTCACTCAATGAGTAATACTCAATATGAAGACTCGACGACCACTACGCGCAGCTTAATCGGAGGTTTTCTACAGACTCGCTCTGTAGATGTAATTAACCGGTAGAGCTTTCTAAAGCCCCGGGAATCAGCGAACTACACATTCTCCTAGTTAGATCTCTCCTTAAGCACTGACGCAGAAGACGGAAGAAGACGAGACACTGGACTGTGTATTTTGTAAATCCAATGATTAATAAAATATATAGTTCATCGTTACACGTGTGTTCATGTGTACCCTATTTTTTCTTGTCTTCATTTTGTTTTCACGAACAGTATTTTTGGAGTTTTGAGACAAAACCATGGTATTGGAGAATACCATGGAATTTCTAGCCAAGAGGTGTTTGACAACCTTGTAAAACCTATGTTTTGAATACCATGGTTTTGATAGATACCATGGTATTTTTGGAGTATTTTAAACTCCTCTCCAACCCAAAGTTTTCATGGTTGTGACTACTTGTTCACATCTCCTCTAAATACCATGGTTTGAAATACTTTGCTTCCAAACAGGGGTTAGCCAAATTGGTGTAGAAAAAACTTTGATTGTGTCATGACATTTTGAAACCGTAGTATTCCAAAACCATGGTTTTGAAATACTTTGGTTCCAAACAGACCCTGAGTGAGACGGGAGGTCGCCCTGGTTTGAACATGAGGTTTGGCCAACCCTTGGATGCTGCCTATTGTGCCGTCTTTCATCCGGAACACTGCCAAGTGGGTCCCCAATTGGGTGGTTTGCGATAAGTTTAGACGGTTTCTTCCTGTTTGTGGGCCTTTGTTGAAGCCGTGTGCCAGCCTATGATTGGTCGGAGATGTGTTTCTTGGCCTTGTGAGTTTAATTGCTTCGGGATGTGGGCTCTCCAATTCTTGTGCTCACATAGATTATTATGGGCACATGGAATCAAAGATTGGTGCTGAATGAATCAGCCTATGCGTGTTGCATGCTTCTATAATTTATACTAGTAGGCTTTGGCGCGGCGGCACGCCGCGCCCGTATTGTGATATTGAGATGAAACGTAAAAATATCTATTTCGAATTTTTGGTATAGAAGTTCAAAATAAACTTTCAGTATATGTAACCTTTTTGATTTGGCATTATGAATTACAATTCCTTCTCTACAAATATAACAATGCAGTGAACTGATGAGTGTATTTTTCCTGCACAATTTTTTTAGAGAACCCGCTAAGATTTATTGGTTCATAACCATTTTTATTATTAAATGAATATGGACTCTCATTATTTTGAGGGTAAAAGCGAAGTGGTGGCTGCTACAAGAATGGAATATTCCAAAGCAGTCGCTCCTTTTTTGCATGTCACAAAAATGTCATCTTTTCGCGGAACTTTTTGTGCAGAGATAAAATATCCGGGATGTAAACCCGATTTTTTAGTTTCTAAATTTTTATATTTTAAAGTGAATTTAAAATACATATTTCATAATAGTGCATCTAGTCTTGTGAGTCAAAGAATTGTGTCGGAATCTACACTCATTAAATTACAATTTTAGAAAATAATGACACTATAGACATCAAGGTAAGATTCTCTCAAAGCATATACACTTGCTCCGGTTCCTTTTAGTACCTACTCCCTCCGTTTCAAATTAGATGTCTTTCATTTGTTTAAATACGGATGTATCTTGTTTAGTGTCTAGATACACATGCCTAGACAAATGTAAGTCAATTAATTTGAAACGGTGGAGTACTATTTAATTAATCTCTCGGTTTGTCAATCTCTCACAAACGATGCAGCCTTTTTTATATCTTTTATTCAGAGTATCCTATCCACAAATACTGAGTATAATCGTTTTTAAGTAAAGTAAAACGTTCGTTTGGGGGTGGCGTGTCATGCGTGTAGTCAGTCAAGTTCCCATGCGTTGGACGTTGTGGCTAGTGGGTCGGTAGCCTGTTTCCAGTCTGTCGTTAACACAAATCGATGGTCTCCCCAGCTAGACGAGGATTCACACTTGTACGTCTGCCCTTCTTCCTCACTTTCTCGTCTATCATCCAGTACGCCATCTCGCGCCCCACCACCACATTCCGAGCGGCCGGAAGAACAGGCGCTAGGAAGGGAGCCGACGCAATCTCGGTGGCAACGAGAAGAACGGGGCCTCCAAGGAAGTCCCGGTCACATGCCCACATGAACTGGGTAGCACCGGTGACTACCGGGAGCTGGCAGTCGAAAACGAGGCAGCAAAATGGGCTAGGTGGGGCTGCTAGAACGAGTTTTTCAGGGTTATAGTGAGGCTTTTCAGGGTCTAGAAAAGCCCGCCTTAGACCCGAGTAGTTCAGCGAATAGGAAATTGCCACGTAGCTGTTTGACTGTGGGTGAAGCTTTGAAAAGCTGATAGCGACGTCTGAAACGCCGTGGAACCGAGAAACTCACGACCTTTAGTATAGTCGGGTATAAGTCTATGTCGCGAAGGTAGTTGTACATGTGCAAAGAGTGGACGTTTGCAAGTGCACATGCGCTCGATCTTCGTGCCTCCTTCCTAATCTATTTTTTATGATGCCACTATGAACCTCGCCTGGAAACCGACCGATCAGTTTTTCTAGGTCAACTCAGCCTCTAAAAGGATTTCATTCACAACTCATCAAAGAGATAGATAAATACGGACAAATATGATATAATTTTTTAATTTTTTTGATTAGATCTTACAAAATTGGGTCCTACAAATTTTATGAATATACTGTTAGGTTTTCATTGTAGTTTTGGATAGGATGTTCCAGACCCTAGAAAATCACTGCGGGTCCATTAAGCCTCCGTTTAGTAAAGATAAAGACAGGCCAATAATCAGTCACATGTCACATCATTTGTTTTTCTTTTTCATCAATAGCTGGGGCTGGGCTGCCCCCACATCCAATATTGGAGTCGTCCAGCCAACCTTCAATCGATTAATATATATAGCGGCATGCACCCACCGTCAGAGCGTGCGGGCTTCTTCTCCTAGCATGAGTTGAGCCTCTTTTCTTCAGCCGTGCGGGGTGACGCGGCTCCGGCCTGCGGGGATTTCTGAGAGCTCAGCGCACATCTCCAGGTATTTCTTCTGCGGGGTGTTCACATCGTTTCTTGAATTCTTGTTGAGTGCTTTGCTTGTTCCAATCGGTGGTACCTGAATGGGTTGCCGCACACGAGAGCGTCTCCCAGACCATGGATGGATTCTCCAAATCATTGTAGCATTTGAGCTCCGATGTAGCTTGGGTTCGTTGACACCTGGCATGGCCGCGTTCTGAGGCTCCTCCGATCCACCCACGGAGGTGGACTATGCATGTAGAGCGAACGGGGAGATGCATGGACAGCAGCAGGCAGATTGTTTTGCCTCCGTAGCACTATATAGACGGCCAGTGGCGGAGCCAGACTGGAGTCAAGGGGGCTCATCCACCCTTCCTTCTTCCTTCTCTCTTTTCTTCTTTCTCTCCTTTACCTATGGCCGAAAATTGTTGGAGGAGCTTAGCAGGGGTTTAATGGAGTTCCCAGCGGTAGGGAGGGCTTGAGCCCGGGCCGCCCCACCGCTGGCTCCGTCACTGTAAGACGGCATTGTCGCCTTGATGGAGCTATCCCCTGTGACCCAAACGAGGCAGGCCTAGGGGTCGGATACCTTCCTAAGCTTTACACATAGACTGACATAGGTGACCTATTTTTAGGGAAAGGGCAATTTGTCAATCAATGGAAAATCAATGTTATGTTCCATCGATCACCTGTATCGATCTTGCTGTGTTTGTTATTCGTCTTCCTCGGTTCCTCTTAGTCCACTGCAACGAAAACAGTTTTCCTGATCTTGGGAGCAATCTTATCCTGATCTTGTGCTTGTGCTTTGTTTTGTTTGATGCTAATTTTGCTTGCAATGTCTTTAATTTCGATCTCAAAAGCTCGGCTGGACTCTATGCAGTCTTGCCGAAGACCAATCATAACTTCCAACGAGAATTTTGACGATTATTTTTGCTAGTAATAGGAGGTGGGTGTACAATGTTATTCTACACCCTAGAATATCATTGCCGTATATATACTACATAAATATCAATTTTGATATATCGACACTCAAAGGATTTAATTTGGTTGGTTGGTTGTTGGTTACCGGCACAGTTTTTTTTTTTTTGCTTTTGCTTTTGCTTTTTTATACAACGAAAGCTGATAATTATGCAGGCAAACTCAATTCGCTGAATTAAATCTATCTTTCAATAATCAAGTTGTGGTTTAATATCTGGTTCAACGAATTTTAACCGGTTCATGACCCTTTCGACCTGTTCAGTGTACCGTCTCACTTGTTTTCTCTTTCTTGCACTGTCACGCTTTTATTATGCATACTATGTAGCTTACTATGCAAAGTGCAAACCAATGCTTTTATTATGCAACTCATTTAATTTGCAATTTATTAGTTGTAAAATTCTTGTTAGCATATATATTTTTATTATGCATGTAAACTTGTTTATTATGCACATAATTTCATTTAGTGTGTGCAGTGCATTGATTCTAGACTGCCTGTTACAAATACTATATGTAAATAAAAATATTTGTTATGCACCGAAATTTATTTAGTATGCAATGTATTAGTTGTAAAATGCATGTTATGAGATGTCTTTTTATGCAGGCAAAAATTCTTAGTATGCAAGTTATTTAATGTTCTTAATTAAGCTCGACAAATTGTTTTACATGCATAATAAACAATTTTCGCTGCATAATAAACAAATTTACATGTACAATTCTGGAATGTAGAACGAGTTTGACCGGTCAAACCATCCGTATCAACAATGGGAGCTACAACGGTATAACTGTATCAGCTCCCATAAAATTATCGGTTCTGAGCAGCTACACCTACACATCATATCTAATTTTTGTATTTAAACGCCTATATAGTACGCAACTTACCAGCAAATCAATCATGCACGTGTCTTTGAATATGAGAACATACTGAGAAGGGGTTGATCTGCATGCCTTTTCTATTATAAATATAGTACTACACCTTATCGATTGTTATAACTTCCAAAGAATATATTATTGTTACTTCTTCGTAAGCCCTCATATTCAAGATCATACATTCATTCAATTTGTTTGCCAGTAGCCATGGGTTCAGGTCTCTTCAAGCCTTGTGTTCATCCGGACCTCCGTGATGTTTTCTCTAAGATGTCTTTCGGCGACAAGATTGGCTTTCTGGTACGTTTTAAATAATGTTTAAGAGTAATTTATATATCAAGTATTTATTTGATGTACATACTGCATACAGTATACATACATATTCCTTGCGAATATCAGGTAGTGGTTATATATTAATGTATGATCATAAAGATTATGTTATGTATGAAAATTAATCAGTATGCATGTAATTGATGTGGTCAGCGTTTTATTTTATAGCAAGATAAGGGTGTTAATTAGAGAGGATGCATACATATATAGGTGAACACATAATTAATTACATCTTGGCATTTATGAAGTATTTTTTTGTACTAGAATAATTGATCATAATTAACATTTGTAAACATTTCTTTATTTGTTCTTATATATAAATATGTGTGTGTGTGTGTATCAATTCTAACGCAACTAAAAGTTGAATTATATTTTGAGCTAGTGATGCCACATTTTAATTGCTTGATCTGGTATATATATTCATTTTAATATCTCAAAAAATGCGCCAAATTAAGTTTGATGCACCATTTAATTAGGGCAATCTGTTATAATTAAGTATATTTTCAAATGAGTATGCGTGCCAATATGTATTATTTTTCCCTACATATGGTGGTAACTAACAAATTATGTTCATAAATATGGCCATTAGAAGCATGCATATATACTTAAGATTTATCATGCTTGTGTACCACCTTATTAACTATTCAAGTTATTTGAAGCTTTCCAATTGATATTCCTCATTAGTTGAAGTATTTAATTTACATACCTAAATAAATTTCTAATGTATTATTTTTTCTTAATTTCATGGAGTTCATTCATGCATTTGACAAGAGAAACCTGTGGCACAAGATGCCTGTTCTGATCGGTTTACTCTACCTGAACACCCGCCGGACCCTCCTCGAAAAATACAACCTGCTAGCTGTTGGGAGTTCTCATGGTACTCTGTTTGACCCCAAGGAGTTCCTGTATCGCACCGGAGATGGCAAGTACAACGACCCCCATAACGCTGAGGCTGGTAGCCAATACACCTTTTTTGGGAGAAACATGAAGCCGGTTGATCAAAAGGATGAGGTACTTAATTACACACTATTTACAAAAATCTAGTAATTTTCTTACAAAATTCCAAATTTCTAAGTTCTAACAATACAAGTTAATAACTTACCATAAATTAATTAAGCACTTATTTCCCTTTTATTTTGGTAATTCTTGTTGTAGATATATGCATGCTCTAGATGTGCTCTTCTTATCTGCTGATTTCAATTTGCATCCCTATTATTTTGTTCAATAGAAAATTAGATACTATACATATTGAATTTAGTTAATGAAAAATAAACCTGAAATTAAAGTGAAAGAGGCCAATTAAAGGAGTAAAGATCACCAAAAAAAGAGTTTGATTTTTATTTCTTATTTAATATTTAGTTTGACACTTTGACTTCAAGACTAATAAAACTCGTTTTGATGAAACTTTTTGTTTGGTAGTTCGTTCTGCAACCTTCAAATAAGTAAATGAATGAATGTTGAAACTCAAAAAAATAAGACGCAAGTTTTGTCAGTATTAAAAATAAGAGCTAATGTGTGATTGTTAATTTAAAAACAGAACCATTTTCTTTTTAATTAGATCACACTGTTAACATATGGAAATTTGAGGTATACTTTTAAATCATCAGATTATGCATAAAATAATTAACTGTTATTTATCGATGCAGTTGATGAGCCCAGATCCATTTGTTGTGGCGACAAAGCTGTTAGCCATGAGAGAATACAAGGACACAGGGAAACAGTTCAATATACTAGCAGCTGCATGGATACAGTTCATGGTTCATGACTGGATCGATCATATGGAGGATACCAAACAGGTGCATGCTTGATTTAATTCCTTAATTTGAGAGCCTTAATTTGTTGAAGTCTTAAAAATAGATCTTCATCTTCCATGAGAATTTGAAATATATATTGTAGTTACATGTGGCAAATCGGGCGGGCGGGTCGGGTTCGGGTTCGGGTTGGACGTGTTGGGTCAGTTTGACCTTCTAGAATATCTCGGGTCGAGTCAGGTCGGGTGGGGTGATGGATGGGTCAGGTCGGACCAATTTCAATATCATCTTTTTTTATGGTATGTTGATTTGAGTTGGATTGGATGCTATACAACACATATTGCCTTTTGCTACGTTTGATTTATGTCATAAAAACCAACTTTCTCATCATATTTTGTAATTTGTGACAACAGCATGATGAAAATTTATCCGTCGCATATACCTGTAATAAAAGGCATTCTATGACAAAAACACATTTTTTGGTCATAAATTTTGTGACGATTATTCGATCGTTACTAATCTGTGACAATCATTTTTCGTCACTAAACACCAATAAAACGTCAGAAAACCTTATACACGGATGATTTGGCATCACTATTGCGACAATTTAGTTCGTTATGAAACATTCAATTCGTGAGCTTAGCCCATTTAAGCCCATTACTTTTTTGACCCAAGACGGCCCAACTGTATGGTGGGCCTAAACTATTTCAAGCCCATTTTTATCGTTCAATCTCCACCTGGGCCTTACAATTTTGAGTGTGGGCTAGCCCGTAAAAAACAGCATAGCCCATTCCACTCAGTCTTAACACATTCATTACAGCTCGCATAGCTCATCACATACCAGCAGCAACAAACAAAATGACAAAAACAATGTATTAACAACAAATTCGTTGTTCAATTCTCCAAAAAACAGCAAGTCATGAGACAGGATGTTTCAAAGCTACAAGATGTCAAACTAACCACCAGTTTCCATCTCTCAATCAAGTTACAACACCATGCAATCACCATTCTTGCAAGATCAACCTCTGATGCAAGCTTTGCAGTTTGTATGGGTGCCTCTGGCCCTCTCTTGCCTTCAACAATGACAACTGGAAGCTTAGTCTTTACACCTCGGCTTATTCTATCCAGATCTTTGCCCATTTGTCTTCCCCTACTGCAATGCTTTATCATGGCATCAGGACCACCTGAAAACCATTAACAGTTAGCACACTTCATAATTATATTGACAAAAGATGTGTAAAACATTTATTGGAGAAAGTAGCAATAATTAATTCATTGCACATATGTTCCTGATCATTCTATGAACCCTCTCTCCTGTGTACATACATAGAATAAATTAAATGTTTGAGATCAAGCATCAGAAGCTAGAAAAATGAATTAAGATTCGACAATAAATATATGAGCCAATATGGCCTACATCAAGCAGCTTAGAAGGGAAGCAGGGCATGATAGGGAAACAAAGTTCAGTACAGTCAGGAAATGCAAAGACGCAGCAAAATAGGCTGAAATCAGTTAATTAGGAGGCAACTGATCATATAGCACAATGCAGTACACAATGAATAGAAAAAATATTTGTATAACTATAACTGATCCATCTATGCAGGTGAAAGCAAGCAAAAAAACAAATAAATGAACTGAAAGACAAGAGCATAATTTTGGCTGACAAAGAAATCAAAGACATCATGGATAAATGATTTAACATGCACGGTCGGACAGCACACGTTTCATAGCTACAAGCATTCAAATTATACAATTTCAG
The DNA here is from genome assembly GCA_947311845.1 of Poa pratensis. Classification (NCBI taxonomy): domain Eukaryota; kingdom Viridiplantae; phylum Streptophyta; class Magnoliopsida; order Poales; family Poaceae; genus Poa; species Poa pratensis. The sequence goes on along the minus strand of CAMZMU010000043.1, from coordinate 76,302,801 downwards.
GTGAACGAGATGCAACTGAATGATCAGCCAAGCAATATAACTGTGAAATAATAACATATATCCTCCCTTAGCAAGATTTCTATGTCAAAATGCTAAGAGGCCTCACAGGATCGTGATGCCCTTAAAAATGCTAATAGGCCTGTACAAGGCTAGCATTATAGCTGTGAACAGAACTCCAAAGATACAGATGCATTGCTAATTTCAATGGTTTGAGCCTAATAGAACAAAACATTATTTTAGCTTCACTACTGATTGTATTGTACCTGAAAAAAGTAGAGCCTTAAGCAGCCCAGCTCTTTTTGGCATCAGGCTCTCAGACAGTGAAGTAAACCCAAAACCACAAGAGATAGCCCATCAAGTCCTGCCAATTTCCTACAAAAATGGCATAATCAGAAAGAGTAGCTGTTTACGTCTACAAGAAAAAGCTATATGAACCAACAAGTGAGAACTGAGTTATAACCATAGCAAGTATTTATTTTTTCTAACTAATAATCAAAATCAACCAAAGATATAATTAGTGGAATATTATGTATATGTATGGTTGACTTATGTAGTTCAAGGCCAAAATGTGGCTTCCATGACTTGTACTCTCGCCATCAATCACACATTCTTCAAGAGTACAACACACTAACAAACATATTGAACGTGTGGCATATATAACAAAAGAGCATCACTACTGACAATATTGAAAGCGTTGGAGATTTTCATGCTCAGTTACCATATTGATTGAAACAGACGAGATAGTAATTGCAAGCACAACTAATATATGGATCCACTAAAGCGCTGGAGATATTCATATTACAAGGCACTAGCTAGCTCTAGCTGTATAGCACTCGTCCAGTACTCAAAAGATTCAGACTGACCTGCGGCCACGAAAACGTTGGGTGGCATCATACCAACGAAAGCGCTGATGCGAGGATGACTGACGCAGAGCTCGAGCAAGAACTGCAGCCACTGGGGCAGCAGTGTCTCCTCTCCCTTCACCTCCATACCTGCTGCTTCTCGCTCTCACCCTCATTCGCATGGCCCTTCCCTACCCCCTCCTCAGGAAGAGATTCCCATGGGCCCCTGCTGCGTCGGCCGCGCGGGAAACGGGAGCTGCCGCCCCTGCTCACCTGCCACAAGCGCGTGAGGGGACGGGCGCCTCAGTCGCCGCCGGCACGGTAGAGGAAAAGAAGGGAGAGGAGGGAGGATCTGAGAGGACGAGTTGGAGAGAGAGGTGAAGAATGGGAAGGGTGGCGCCGTCGGTTTGGGGTAGGGTTTCCTGTCGGCCGACTGTTTATACATCTGGGAATCGATCCGGATTGTTCCATTAGAAATGGACGGCCGAGAGAGGTTGGGCCTCCGCAGAAAACGGCCCCGGCAGGATTTCTCGACCCGTTTATATTTTTTCCTTTTTCCTTTCTCATCTTATTGCACCACTATGAAGTAACACATAAAAATAATTATCTTATATACATAAATACATTTTTTAATACTTATAATAGACTACATATAAGTTGTCTTGTAGAAGTTTCAAAAATTTCGAAACCAGTTTACTATTTTCTATATGTTAAATGAATTTCTAGACTAGATTATGACGATTTCCGGTTAGTCTTAGTGACGAACACCTCATTTTCGTCGCTAAGCCATAGTATCCCATATAAAACGTCATAAAATGGAGAGGGTTTAGGGTCGGGTTGGGTTCTGCAACCTCTAAAACCTCTAATTGTTAGTTGATATATATATATATATATATATATATATATATATATATATATATATTATATATATATATTCCAGGTATTCAAGAATACCTTGCTGAATAAGTATTCAGCATAACTTTCCGAACTGCCGTTTAAAAAGGACGTGAACTTCCTGACAGAACACCCAGATTTCTGTTTCCGTTGACAGTATTTTGTCAGTAACTTTTTAACCCCAAATCGGATTGATGCAATTGATATACCGTTGGAAAGCTGTTAATATTGCGCATCTTTGCTATTTCAGTTACTTTTTCGAAATTCTTTACCGTTTGTGAGCATATTTTGAAATACATACGTCTATTTTTCAAACGTGTATAACGAGCAGAAGGTTTTTTGGGCATCATTTGCAAACCATTCATCGGAATGACACAAACAATATTGCGTTGGAAAGATAATGGTTAGGCGCATCTTTTTCATATATAAACATTTTCCAAATTAGTTACGGATTTTGATTAATTCTAAAAACACTATACTCTGTGTTTCACGTTTTTTTCAAATTTCGTACTGTTATTTGGGCGCCATTTTCACACTGTTTGTCGGATTGATGCAAATGATATGCCGTTAGATAGCTACAGAAAATGCGAATATTTGCTATCTCTAAGCAATTTTCGATATTATTAACGTTTTAAGAGCAGAATTAGAAATACAAAATTCTGTTTTTAGCAACTAAATCCAGCGAATAGTGTTTTACAAATTAATTTCAAACCGCTTGTCGAAATGGAACAAATGATATGGCGTTGGAAAGATATGGACTAGACGCAACTTTTTCATATAGAATTTTTTCTCAAATTCGATACAGTTTTTGATTAATTGTAGAAATACAAAAAACGGAGTAACGAGATGACATGGGAATAAATTTAAAATTGGCACGTTTATGATGTTTGGACTGGACGAGTGAGCATGGTAGAGACAAATTCAACTCATATCCTTACCAATTGCACATAGCGGCAGTCGATTTGGACAAACAGAGCTCGTCATAATGATTTTAATTCGTAGAATTTCCGTTCTACAGAAACAGAGTATTGGAACCGCCTCTAATATGGTAGTGAACTTCTATTTATGTGCAAGTGAACTTCATGTCGCACCATAGAAGTTTTCCCCGTGCGATTTATTATATTATTTAAGAAGCGAACTCTGTGGTGTGAACTTCCGTTTAATATGATGTGAACTTCACAGGTTGAACCTCCGTTTAATACGAATTGTATTTTGCGGTGTGAACATCCGTTTTAAAATGAAGTGAAGTTTGCTGGATGAACTTTATGTTTAATATGAAATGAACTTCGCGGGGCTAGGCTTCCCGTTTAATACGGAGTGAACTTCCGCACAGCAGAAAATGAACTTCCGCCGTGGTCAAAGTGGACTTTCCGCCATGAGCAGAGTGAACTTCACGGGGCGGAACTGCTGTGTAATACGAACTGCACTTCGCTGGCTAAACTCCCGTTTAGTAGGAAGTGAACTTCGCGAGCTAAATTTTTTGTTTTTCTTTTGGGTAATATGGTTGTTCGGAGTAGACTTCAAACTTATACACGCTGAACTTCCAAATCTCTGAGAGTTAACTTCCCATTTTTTTTGGTAAAATCGTTATATTGTCGGGCAAAAAATTACTCGAACTCCCGTATATAAAGATGTGAACTCTGCGACAAAAAATTGTTACATTTTTCTACATGTTTGAACTGTAACTTTTTTGCCAATAAACCAAGTGAACTCCCATTTGTGACGAGCTTAACTTTCTTATATATAAACAAGGTGAACTTCGCACCGGCACCATTCCTACTACACTTTTTGTTGTGCTTTTTGACTAAAACCACGCAGATAAACGAATTCCAGGAAAATAAAGTGAACATTTCATGTGACTAAAGTGAACTCCCTTTTTTTCTCAATAGGGTCACACATTAACAGCACAAACAAATCTCGAAAAAAAAAACAGCACAAACATGTTTTATCATTTTCAAAAAATCTCAATCGCACAAGCACATGCCAGCAATCGTGGCATCCAATTTCTCGGGAAATTGATAGGAGAGGGGCGAGACTGTTGCATGTGGTGCCGCTAGGGAGCTCGGAGCAGAGCCACGGATGGCAATGCGGGGGAACTGGTGCAGGGCACTGCCTCCTTCCCAAAACGGAGGTGAACTCCATGGCAGCATGCGGTGGACTGCCGGACGGCGCCAGATGGACTTTCCCGGTGGTGGAATTTCATGCAGAGCATGGTTTGGGATGCCAGATGCAGGCGAGCAGGCGGCACGGTGGACTCCCGTTACGGGAGCAGGCAGCGCGGGGCCCGTCTATCTAGCGGGAAGGCCGGGGAGGTGGCACTACCGCAGATTCAGCGGGGAGGCAGGGGACGGTGTACTTCCCGGCGGCGGACGGGGGCAAGGAGGGAGACGGCGTTCCGGCAGCGGGCGGAGCAGGGAGCAGGAGCCTCCCGGCGGCGGCGGCGGGACGAACAGGAGAAGCCTCCCGGCCGGCAGCGCGCGTGGATGGGAGGGCGAGGCGGACTGGTGCAACGCGCTGTGGATGGGAGCGGGTGGATGGGAGGGCGGGGCGGGACGAACAGGTGCAGCGCGCTGTGTCTGCGCAGATGGAGGCGGTCCGGTGCGGCGTGGCCGGAGTGTGGCCGGTGGCGCGGGAGGTCGGGGGAGTGGATGCGGTGCCCCGTCCACGACGCTCAAGAGCTCGAGAGAGGGGGCGGCCCGTCGGCACGCGCAGAGGAGGTAGAGGACGGAGGTGTGGCGGCGCGCGGCCGGCTTGGGTGTCGGCAGCGGTGGTGAGGGGCGTGGGCGGGCGCTGGTTCCGGTGGGGCATAGGAGGGAGTAGGTGGGTGGAGGTTAGAGAGGATCAGAGGAGTGGGTCGTGTTGGTTGGGTAGGCTTTTTTCTCTCGGTACGGTTTGTGTTTCGGTCCAGTCGAATCGGGATTAGAAGGTGTTTAGGAGTTGTGCTGAATAAGTATTTAGAAAGACTTAAGGGGTATTGCTGAATAGTCCTGTCCGCGGTCGTACCGGAGGTGGGGACAGGATCAGGTATATTGTTGCTACAGTTTCGCTCAAACATGGTGAACGGCGTTACGTAAGAGCTGTTAAATTTTGGTGCTCCCTTTATCTCTATAGGGCTGATTTAATGGCTGGATCAGGGTTCACAGCTATCCACCTGGGCAGCCCACTATTTCCCATATATATATAAATTCAATTTTCTTGGTTTCTTCCAGATTGAAATCACAGCTCCAAACGAAGTGGCCATTGAGTGCCCACTCAAATCGTTCAAGTTCTACGCCACAAAAGAACTGCCTACGAATTCTGATGGAATAAAGACTGGTTACTACAATGTCCGCACAGCTTGGTGGTGAGTAATGCATGCTTAAGATTTTCTCAAGTTAAGATCTTTATCAGAAATTTCTCTTAAGCACAAATAATGAACTTAAAAAATAGAGACGAACAATGAATATATATAAATCAATGCACATTTGCGCATAAAATGTCATAATTTTTTTGCAATTTCTATGATTATATATACCAAGGGATGGGAGTGCAATATATGGTAATAATGAGAAAAAGGCAGAAAAGCTCAGGACTTATGTTGATGGAAAACTAGTGATCGGAGATGACGGTCTTCTTTTGCATGAGGAGAATGGTGTGCCATTATCGGGTGACGTTCGCAACAATTGGGTTGGGGTTTCGATCTTACAAGCTCTTTTTGTTAAGGAACACAATGGAGTTTGTGATGCAATAAAGGTAAGAGAAGCATCACTATTATCTATTTGTTTAGTTTTTAGGAAGAATTTGTTGTTCTTGACTTCTTGCCACCGTACCGATAAAGCTGCTATTTACCAAGACATTAATTTGTTTTCTTTATGCTGAAAATATGAAGAAAAATTACAAATGTTGTTTTAATCTCAGGAAGAACATCCCAACCTATCAGACGAAGAATTATATCGGTATGCCAGATTGGTCACTTCTGCTGTCATTGCAAAGGTTCACACTATTGATTGGACTGTCGAGCTTCTTAAGACTAAAACCATGAGAGCTGCAATGCGCGCAAATTGGTGAGGATATATTTATCTCATTTTCTCATATTTGCCGAAAGAAAAAAAAACCATTGATGCTGGTATTACTTTTCCAAGTGGAAATTTTATTTACATCTGCAAATTCAAATTAATTAAATTAGTGAGAATGTGTACAATTTACCTAATATTCCGATTCTTTTGTGAAGGTATGGATTATTGGGTAAGAAAATAAAAGATACATTTGGTCACATAGGAGGACCGGCATTAGGTGGGCTTGTGGGATTGAAGAAGCCGAACAACCATGGCGTACCTTATTCTTTGACTGAAGAGTTTAGCAGTGTTTACAGAATGCACTCCTTAATACCAAGCACTCTCAAGCTCAGGGATCCGACCGGGCAACCCGATGCAAATAATTCCCCACCATACCTGGAAGAGTGAGTACACAATTTATGTTTGGCATCCATTCCTCTCATTTTTTATGTAGAAGATGAAATGCAAACTAACAACTTTCATTAAATCAGACAGAAAAAGAGTGATACAGATTATAAAGAAATGAGGAAAAAAAGTTAAGACATTCTTCTATTAGATATCGACTCTTACATCATGGATTACTGAACCTGACTTTAGACACTGAACTCGACACAAACAGATAGATTTATTATGTTTTTTAGCTTCTTAACTATACAATAAAAAGTAGAATGTATAATCTTGGTCACAATAAGTTTTCTGCTCAGTTAGCACATTTTTAGTATAACTGACATAAACACTGACACCATTTCTTTCTTGTGTCAAAACGTAGCATCAATATTGGAGAGTTGGTTGGTCTCAAGGGGGAAGAACAGCTATCAAAAATAGGGTTTGAAAAACAAACATTATCAATGGGATATCAAGCTTGTGGTGCACTTGAACTATGGAACTACCCAAGTTTCTTCAGGGACCTCATACCACAAAATTTGGATGGTACCAATCGATCTGACAGAATCGACCTTGCTGCCCTAGAAGGTATGAAATTTGGACCCAATTTATACCACTACCAGTAGAGGATCATGATTTTGCACCATGTCAAATTTGTAAAAGGGTCCACCAAGAATAATCCAATGCATAAAAATATTGAAAATAACTCATACTGGCAACAAATTAAGTACTAGAACAAATATTGCAACCTTAAACTACTATGTTGAAATTTATCACAACATACTTTTCAATTTCAAGAATTCCCAAACTATTATTGTTCTAACCAGATTGAAAATACAAGATTCTCATACCGAGACATATATCATGTTTGTATCTTGTAACCTTAGCACCACTCTCTAAGCAATCACAACTACCATTTATTTAAAAAACAAGGACATTGCTGCATACTAGTATAAACAACAATGTTAAGCAAAAACTGTACTCTTCAAGTTAAATAAAGAGGATTACTGTGTTTAATGCCTTTGATAATGATTACACTGAGATTAATGTCATTTTCTTTTCCTCCAAATTAAAGTATACCGAGACAGGGAGAGAAGTGTACCGAGGTACAATGAGTTCAGGAGGAGACTATTTCTGATTCCAATAAAAAGCTGGGAGGATCTGACAAGTGACAAGGACGCAATTGAAGCCATAAGAGCAATATACGGAGATGATGTAGAGAAATTGGATCTTCTTGTTGGTCTTATGGCAGAGAAAAAAATCAAGGGATTTGCCATAAGCGAAACAGCATTCAACATTTTCATTTTAATGGCATCAAGGTGACATTTAGTTTTAACTGATATTGAATGCTAGACAAAGTACAAAATTTGATTTAAGCCCTTGCTAAATGTATTAGGCAACAACTGAGAATGTGGCGTTAATTTTGACTGATTCAAAATTTACCCAAACCAAAGCTCAAAAAGGCAAGAAAACATAACGATGTGACCATTATGGGTACTTTACTGGTAGATCCAGAATGTTACCAGAAAAAAAAGAAGTCAAATGTGGAAGTACTAATTTGAGATAATAACCACTCAGTTAAGATATGAATATTAATTTAACATCTCTATAAACAGGAGGCTCGAAGCAGATCGATTTTTTACAAGCAATTTCAATGAGAAAACATACACCAAGAAGGGGATGCAATGGGTCAAAACAACTGAAGGCCTACGAGATGTGATCAACCGGCACTACCCTGAAATCACTGCCAAGTGGATGAAGTCCTCTAGTGCTTTCTCTGTGTGGGATGCAGACTACTAGTCCAAAAAATAAAAGGCCCCCTGCCATATTTACTGCATGCAATTTGGCAAGTTCTTTGAAGTATTATTTGTTTACAGAATTATGGTGTTTGTTCAGTGTAAATAAATATACTTAAATATGTCAGTGTAATATATGTAATAGGATTCATTATTGCATGACACAAGTTGTATGCTTATTTGCTTACAATTTATTGTACATTATTATTTGTTCATTGTAATTAAATATGGCTGGGAAAATAAGTAGGACGAGACCATATAACATCTTCCTTCAATTTTCTCTTTGCTTACATCTTTCTTTTCTTTCCACTACAGGAATAGAGTCCATTTTCGACGGCCAAAGTAATTTTCGGCGGCCCCAGGGGTGTCGTAAAAAATTACCTTATTTTCGGCGGCTAAGGGTGGACCGCCGTTCGGTGGCCAGCCCCAAGCCGCCGAAAATAATCTCTTATTTTCGGCGGCCAGCCCTAAGCCGCCGAAAATAGGCCATTATTTTCGGCGGCTGAAGGCAGGCCGCCGAAAATAGCGGACCTTATCCTCCCCGGCGCGCACGCACGCCCGCCCGCCCGCCCGCACCCACGCCCACCCGCCGCCCCTGCCGCCGCCCCCGCCACCCGGCCTCCGCCCCCGTCGTGGCCTCCACCGGCCCCGGCCCCGCCGGCCCCCTGCCCCCGCCACCCGGGCCGCCGCCGGCCCCTGCCCCCACCGCAACTCCTCCGCCCCGGCCACCGCGGGCGCCTGCCCGGCCGCCGCCCCGGCCGCCGCGATAGCCTGCCCCGGCCTCCGGCCGCCGCGATAGCCTGCCCCGACCTCCAGCCCCCTGCCCCCGCCGCCCGACCGCGGCCTCCCCCCGCCCCGGCCATGCCCAACTCCGACGTGGGCCCCGACGCGACCCCGGCCGGCCGCCGTGGCCTCCGGCCCCCTACCCCCGCCGCCCGGCCACCGTCTGACTCCGACGTGGGCAAGTGAGTTCTCCTTCTATATAGTTCGTCAGCAGGGCCGTCTATGAGGGCGCGCGAAGTGCACGACTGCTCAGGGCCCCCAAAATCGTGGGGCCCCAGACCACACTAATCCAGGATTAACCGTAGAGGAAAAGGCCCAGCTTGGTGCAGCCTGTAGACCCGTCCGTTAATCCTGCATGCTGAATGCGACGGTAGTAACTCAGTCGCTCCTATGTCACGGACTCACGGGTCAGATTAGTGGAGAAGTTGGAATTAGCGCCTAGCGGATGGATTCACAATGCGTGGTACAGTATCAGCTAAAGCTTATCATTAGCGCTAGCTAGATTAGGAAGTTGCTGCTTGCAGGTGTCAACTAAATGTAAAAATAATGCAAAGGCTTCTGTTATTCATCGGTGAAAAAGAGTATGTATATGGCTGATTGGTGATCAGCTGTTTTTGATTTTCAGTAACTAGAATTTCCTTAAAAAAACATAGTAGGTTGATATTTTTTTTCTTTGATAGACCGGGTTGGCAAATATTACAAACTATTGGTGGCTAAGTGTTAATTTTGCAAGCACCGGAAAAGTTTTTATTTCAATAAGTAGAACATGAACATTTCTCTATGGTGGGAACATGAAATTAACTTAAGTGTTAGTGTGTTACCTATACTCTTTTTGTATTGATGTTTGATAAATGTCTAGATATTATATAACATAACAGTTTTGAATTTAAATGATTAAGTCGTGGTATGATTTACTTATATAGTCGTATGAACTTTGGTGAAATTTAGCTCCCATTTTGCATTTCGCTCCGGGGCCCCAAATTTCTGGAGACGGCCCTGTTCGTCAGTAGCACTTGTGATTTCGTTTTATTTCATTTCATCTTGCTTAATGAATGGTCTGGAATCTAGAATAGAATATAGAAATGCGAGATGAGTACAAAATAAGAAGCGTCGTTTTAGATATTAATATGCTGTTGCACCTTTTACTACTAATTAATGTTGTATATACATTTGGGCTGTACATAGTCAACACATTTCATCTTTAACCATAGAGATCTTTTTGAATGCTCCAGTTGAACTTAAAATGATTTATTTACATATATTTTTCTTTTAGTACTGTACATTTCATATTCTGTTATTTTGTATTTTTTTTCTAATATATTATATTTTAATTAAGTACTGTATTAACTTGTCATTAGTGTCACGTAACCTATGCGTCACCCTTTCGGGACAGGCTTGTTACGTGAGGTGAGCCGGTCCGGAATTGCCCCTTTTTTGGACAGCCTAGGAGTGGCCGGTAGAACGTGGTATTTATGACGAGCCTGTAGGGTCCGAGTGAGATTTTGACAGTATAACCCTGTTGTTCTCCATTGCACCATATTCGGGCGTGCAGCTAGAGAACAGCGGAGTTATGCTGCCAAAATTTAGTTCGGGCTCTACAGGCTCGTCATAAATCTGCGTTCTACCGGCCAGTCTTGGGTGGGTTTAGGATCTATCCTTACCTATAGATGTAGCGCCGTAACATTTAAGAAATTAAAATGTTATTTTTCTGACATGCCTCGGTTTAATAGCCTCAAGCATGGCTGAAGATCGCAAATGGATGTACGATGGTTGGAATAAGACTGGGCGTCATTCTGATGAGTGGGTAGTTAAGACCAAAGAAATTGTGGACCGTGCGTTCTCATTTTCAAGAACCGGCATGGCCAGTTGCCCTTGTAGGTTGCACGGGAACAATAAATTTTTTGACTATGAAAGACTTAGCCTAGACCTCTGTCAGTTTGGTTTCATGCCAAGATATGAGGTGTGAGAGCATCATGGTGAGGTAGTATCTCAAGTGGCAGCAGAAGAGGAGGAGAAAAACGATTGGGCAGGCGTTGATGCGATGCATGAGATGATAGATGCCATACGGCCAGAGTTAAACTTATCCTCTGAGGATAGGGCCACACCGGAGGTTGAGAGATTCTTTAAGTTACTTAAAGATTCCGAAGAGCCGTTGCATGAACACACAGAAGTGAGTGTACTCGCTTTCGTGACCCGACTCATGGCCATTAAGTCCAAGTACTTTTTCTCCAACAACTGTTACAACAAGATTTTGAAATCGATCGGGGATGTGCTTTCGAAGCCCCATAAGTTGCCCAAAGACATGTACCAGTCGAAGATAATGGTCAAAGGTCTCGGTATGGATTATGAAAAGATTGATGTCTGCAAAAATAACTGCATGCTTTTCTGGAAGGAGTATGAAAAAGATAAACATTGCCTAAAGTGTGGTAAACCAAGATTCGTCGAAGTTATAAATGACGATGGCGAAACGGTGATGACAGATGTTGCACATAAGTAGCTTCGGTACTTGCCAATATATAACACCTCGAGTAAAACGGTTGTTTCCGTCAAAGAAGACTGCTATGCACATGCGGTGGCACAAAGAAGGTGTGCGTGAAAATGAGGGAGTCATGGTGCACCCTTCGGATGGGGATGCTTGGAAGGCTCTAGACAGATATGATCCGGACTTCGCCGCGGAAGCGAGAAATGTTCGCATCGGGCTAGCGACCGACGGTTTCACACCTTTCGGTCAAATGGCAGCATCATATTCTTGTTGGCCTGTCTTTGCTATTCTATACAACCTTCCACATTCTCTTTGCATGAAGTATGAATTTATATTTCTTTGCCTGATCATACCTGGTCCGGAACATCCTGGAACAAAACTCAATATCATGTTAAAACCCTTGATTGAAGAGTTGAAGGAGCTGTGGAAGGGAGTCGAAGCATATGATTGTTACAAAAAGTAGAAATTCACTCTGCGAGTCGCGTATCTGTGGTCGGGTCATGATTTCTTAGCCTTCGGTATTTTTTTCGGTTGGAGTGTACATGGAAACTTGACATGTCCATATTGTGGTTCTGATACAGATTGCTTCCATCTTGTTTTTTGTGGTAAGATCACTTACTTCGATTGCCACAGACGTTGGTTGCCCAAGAAACACTCCTTTAGAATTGATAAGAAAAACTTTAGAAAGGACACTGTGGTTGCGAAGGGACCGCCGAAGCGTCTTAGCGGATCAGAAATCGCTGCCCAGCTGAACAACCTTGTCCTAATTGAAGGTGAGGATAAGTATCAAGGATTCGGAGTGGAGCACAACTGGACTCACAAATGTGGTCTATGGGAGCTTCCTTATGCGAAGGCATTGATTCTCATGCACAACATTGATGTCATGCACCAGGAGCGAAATGTTGCTGCAAGCCTCTTGGACACTTGCATGGACTTGGAGAAAACAAAAGACAATGTGAAAGCTCGAAGAGACCTAGCACTGCTTTGTAACTGTCCAACCCTCAAACTCAAAGAAAATGGTGGTAAGCCACGTGCCCCGTTCTGTCTTGCAGCTAAGGAGAAGAAAGAAGTGATGAGTTAGATGAAAAGATTAAAATTTCCTGATGGTTATGTTGCGGGCTTGAAGCGAGCTGTGAATCTACAAACGGGGAAGCTAACTGGATTGAAGAGCCATGACTATCACATACTAATGGAGAGGCTTTTCCCAGTCATGTTTCGTGGATACATGCCGGATGATGTGTGGCAAGCAATAGCTGAGCTAATTTTTTCTATAGGCATATATGTGCTAAAGAAATCAGTAAAAAAATGATGGAGAAGTTGGAGAAAGAAATACCGGTGCTAGTATGTAAGCTAGAAAAAATATTCCCACCAGGATTCTTCAACCCGATGCAACATCTACCTGTTCACATTTGAAAGTGCATCTAGGCCCCTAAGTGGATTTTGGTGAATTGTATGACAAAGCGATTAAAGGACTAACGTGTTTGCTTAAGATTGTGAGCAGGTTTTAACTTGAATATTCATTATGTAATATTGTCTCACATTTTTATATGAATGATTATGGCTCACGTCATAAAAAGCAAGCAAGTGTGTGATCCCATGGTGCAATTATTGAAGAATGACAAGCTTATGTAAAGATAATGTTGGGGTATGCTTCAAGAATGATCTACAAAGTCTCCAATACATGTAATAGCTTGGTTTCAAATAAATACTGCAGTCAGCTTTGACAATCAAAGGGAATTTTTGATTCTGTTTATTTCGCTCACTTATATTTCCCTTACTTCAGTCTAATTAAGTTCATGCATATACGTTTTCCTTTTCTTACCAATGTCATGTGCAAAGGCCGGTATCAAATCCCTTATCTGAAGTCCTTAGTACTACTGACTCTATGGTTGCAACAGCCTCTGATATTTTTTTTACCATAGCCGTCCATGTGAAGCAGACAAACAGAGGAAAACAGAGAAAAAGAGGAAGGATAAAGCTGGAGGTGACTGAGGATCAGCAAATCTTCTAAAAGGGCAAGTGGCTAGCTCAGAGATCAACGTGATGAAACTTGGTCCAGCAATTAATGACTACACTTTAAATTCCTTCATATTCCAGATGGGCATATCTCTGTTCTTGTCGGAATGCCCTAAGCAACATGGAAGGCCAAATCATCACTAAAGGGTCGATGTGTCACAGAACTTTCGACCATTTTTTGCCGTCTCGGCCTCCTGCTCCTGATGTGTAGGTAGAATGTGCATCCACACATTTCCACGAGCACAAGATCATTATTCTCCACCCCACTTGCTTACATGGTGAAAATTAGTGCGCTCATCCTCAGGTGTGCGATCTAGGGAAGAAGAATTCAGGGACAAGAAAAGAATTGTTCACTGGTGATGAATTGAGCCGATTGTTTGGTCGAGGAAACAAACCAAACTTGTTTGGCCGAGCCTTTGTTAGAATTCAGTGACAAGAAAAGCTCCTTGCTAACTTCACTGACTAGATCTTGATCGGCATAATTAACAAAGAACGGAATGCCAGTTGTTCAGCAAAACCGGTGGTAACTGTCAGTAGAACACATCGCAGCAGACACTTGCAGGTTATCCAGAAATACAGTCTCATTTTCAGTTTACAGAGATTTCATTCAGTTAATACACAACGCGTTTGTGAGCTACCTATGAAATAAACATCATTTCTACCCCAAATTTGTAGATCAATCATTGCCAAATTTGGTAGCAGAATATTCCGATGGGGACTGCACACATTTTCATGCCTATTGATGCTCTTTGTGTATTGCATATATGATGCTTCCATGCCATGTTTTCATTCAGCTTCGGCACCAACATTCCTTATCTGATGCTTCCGTTACATGTGTGAAATCTTCAATGCCAATTTACCTTGCTTCCAGAGAACAACGGACAACACCTTGGAATCTACATCCTCTGTTTTCATACTATGATGTGTTTGTTGTCGTAAATTTTACGAGTTTGTCTACCTAATTTTGGTAGGTGCAGACTTGAAACTGGCTTCAGTTAGATATAACACTCGTCTTTCCCTTATTCCAGTAAAGTAATTACTACATGCATATATGACAAATTTGCTGCAGTTTGGACCGTCAACCATGCATGGCCTCGAAGCAACGTTTGCACTACAGCTAGTACGAAACTGGTTGAGCAACGGTGAAAAGCAAGACTGATTTTGGAAACAGAATAAACAACAGCCACAAGAAGTCGAAGCAAACAGATCTGACAAGGTAACGACTAAACATGCATACAGGGAGTACGTCTTGTTCACGAAACATAGATCACGGCTGCGAACAGGCTGGTGCCGCAGGGGTAGGAGTCATGTCTAACATTTGAGTACTGCTCCGGTTACACTGCATCCTAATTATCCAGTACAGGTCATAGTGGGCATAGCTCTCTGCTCTTTCTTGATGACACCCATATTGTTACTGGCCATCCAAATGCTCTCTGTTTCAGAAAGGAAAACAGAGTGATTATCCAGTACAACAATAGTCAATTGATAATAACGAATTTGGTCCAGCGATATAGCCCTTTGTTTTAAAAAGCTACAGCAGTACAGATTAAATGCCTTTCATATCCCAGACAGAAATATTTCCATTTGTAGTATGCATTCTAGTGAAACAAAGCTCTTATCATAAAAGGAGAAATGATACACAAACTCAATAAACCCATCGTTAGCTTTGGCTAGCCACTGATATATCTAGGTAACAAATCATGCCTAAGCTCATGCATACCCCACATATAATCTACGATCGACTTGTGTTCGATATAAAAAAATATGATATCCAACAAGCACCATTCAGTAGAAACAAGTATTAATGATCTCATACACAGCTTTAGGTTCAGAGTTCAAAGGTAGACACAAGAAAATTACACCATAATTATAATCGAGAAACATGAATTCAAAATTCCACGTCTGTGGGTTTGGCATAATACTTCGAAACAATACAAAGGAGTACTTCTGTAGGAACTGATACTTCAGAAAAAAGACTGGTACAAGAGTCCATGCTAAAAAGGCCAAGCAAGTCAATATTCAGCACCACTAAATCTTGCTATTGTGAAACCATATAATAAGGGATAGAGCAAGTTCAGGAAGCATGTTGTCTGGTGAAAAAAAAAGCTTTAAAAAGTAACCCAAGCCCACATGCAAAGGTCCCTACTATGGCTGCAGGTAATATAATAATGTTAACCCAGTATACAAGTGATTTCAAATCATCTTACAGCAAACATTCTCTAATGTTTCTTAACTAGTGTTGTTGAAAAGACCTAAGAGGAATCAATACACAAGTGATTCCGAATTGAACTTATGGCGAGGATTCTCAAATGTCTGTCAACTAGTATTGTCAAAATAACCTAAGGAATCAATCATGCATGCAACTAACACCACTAGGTAGCTATAACAAACAGTGTGATCGAAGATGCACAGTGCAACGTTTTGTAACCTTAACAAGTGCGCTATGCAGGTCATTTTAACATCAAAAGGCAAACCTGGCAAGGTCATCCTTGATGCCAGGGAATGTGGGAGGCCATATCATCAAAGGTTGGATGGAAGCAACGCATCGACCATTTGTTGTGGACACAAACACTTTACATAGTGTCCTGCACTTAATATCCAAGTAGAATATGCATTGACCCATCCGCAGGAATACCATCTGACCATTGTCTCTCACCTGTTTTATCTGCACACTAGGAAGATGACCTTCATTTTCAAGCATGTGACCATAGATCCCCAAAGTAGAAAGCATCTCAAGCAAACAAATAGTATCAACCAACAACCAGTTGTCCCCCTTGTGGAGCCAGATGCGAAGTTGAAACCACTTGACATTGAAGAGATATACACTGGAAGCATCATCTGCCTGTGACAACATGCTCGTAAGAGAGCCATAGTTGACTCCGTGTGGGAGCTGAATTGTGGAGAAACTTGAGGCAATCAAATCCAACACAAAAATGTCATCACTAACGGCAGACAGCAGATAGATTTTGTTGTGGCCAAAATGCACATCTTTTGGATCCTCATGCAGGCCAAACGGGCATGTGGCCGAGGTACGCATGCGCCACTCACCATCTTGCAACATATATACATTTACTATGGGCCCTCTTGTCTCCTCGGTAAACTCCCCCGACACATACATTTACTATGGGCCCTCTTGGACGTGCTGCCGCCTTCTTCTTTCGAGATGAGTCGGCTGAATAACATATGCCATTCGTACACGTGTGGGAATGGTGGGATGATTTGCGTGTGTCCCTTAGGGCACAGCGGGCGGTGCACTGCAAGTGTCCAATTTCTTTCTCCGTGGATCCTAGTGAAGATGTTGTTGTCCTGGCAGTAAAGGATCTCGCGGGCACCAAAGTTATAGCTCTCTAAGCAGCGGATGATGGCGGCGAGCTCAGGGGGCTGAGGCAGCATCGGGACAAACTGTGTGGCATCTAGCTTCTCAGATGAGGTAAACCGCTTCGCGTATTTGTAGTAGCCGAGGAGGCGGGGCGGGTGGAGCTTGCGGAATCTGCTCAAGAACTTGCGGTCGGAGGCATGCTCAAGCCAGCGCTTGCAGACAAGGGCTGCACGGACAAGGGTGGTCGGGGAGCCGACACGGACGATGATCTCCCTGAGGAGGTTGTCGTCGTCGAGAACCTTGGTCACTGACACCTCCTGCGTCGGGGAATGCTCTTGTGCGTCAGCGTCCACACGTGGTTTCTCCAAACAGACCCCTGAAATATCGGCAGTGACAGAACAAATACAGATGTACATGAGTGTCGTGCAATAATTCGTTGAATAAACTGACACAGTATTACAGCCAGGGTTGGGGGATCCATGAAATGTGGGGAGAATCTGGAGAGATGGGATCTTACAGTTGGGTGGTCTCCTCCTGGGCAGCATCCATCTTGTATGAGCTGAGCTCCCTCGGTTGGCCCGCTGCTGCACCAAGGAAATGCTTAAGGTAGGGTTCGGGGAGGAAACCCCAGCGGGAGATGAAATGCGAGATTGTTGGGAGATGATGGGAATAACTGAGAAGAGCTCACCTCGAATCGGAGGAGATGAACGGAAGGAGAAGCTTCGGCCGCCGCCGGGGACGGGGTCAGGTCGCCGGCGCCGCTGCTCCTTTCTTCCGCTCAGGCGTGATGGAGAACCGAAAGAGATGGAGATGGGATCTTGCAGCTTGGGGATATCCAGCTGAGCTCCCCTTCAACGGCAGCAAGCAAATGTTAGGGAGAAAAATCCAGCTAGGGTTTCCCGTGGGAGATGAAATGCGGGAGAGGATGGAGAGGAGAAGAGCTCACCTCAATCTAATCGGGGTAGAGGTTCGGAAGCAGAAGCTCCGGTTAGGGGCTGAGGTCGCCGGCGCCGCCGCTCCTTTCTTCAGGTCAGGCGTGGAGCAGAGCACACCTCGTACGAGAAGTGTGGGGAGTGAGCTAAGTTTTTTTTTTTTAGTGGAAGTTTTTGTTTTTTCGAGCTGAGCTGGGTGGTGAAGTGGGATGGGCATATATATTGTTGAGGCCCGGCCCATATATATTGTTGGGATGGGCATGTGAGAATGGTTAGGAGTTATCTTTCTTTACAAAAGGAAAAAAAACACCCACGTCCCAAAGGGAATTTCACTGTCATACCATACATCTTCTTGGGGGCGGATCCAGGATCAAACTGTAATCATGAAAGCCTTACTTTTCTACTAATTTGAATGTAGATTAAAGTCGGCCTATCTACCAAGTAATTTTTCTTATATGTATTGAAATTTATAACTATTTTCTTTATTCCAATATATACAACCGAATAGCAATTTCAGCCAAAGGCACGTATTTAGAGGCTGGAGTCTGAAGCAGCCGGTTGAGAACTTACGGAGGAGTAGTATGTAGGATCTGAGATCTAGTTTTGGTACAAATTATAATATAATCTTTACTTGATCTAACTAAATATTCTCCGGGGCATGTTGTTTGGGCTGGCCGGAGCAGGGCGGGGGCATGGCCGCCGCTCGCCTCGGATCCGCCACTATCTACAACCATCAGCTATCGACCGTAAGAAAAGAGCAGATAAGCCAAGCAAAAACCTTGGCAGCCCATAGACCAGATCACATGTCTTTGCTTGTCAAACATGTCACAAACTGAACATAGGGGAACACCATCTCCAGTTACATGATATCTCTGATAGATAGATCCAGTACAAATCGCAAGTTATGAACTTGCGATTCAATCAAAAAGCAAGACATGGTTGGTTTTCTCTCTAGGACGGTTTCTACTACCAGCTACAAAGGGGTGGTCTTATCCCTACTAGTTTTCGTAGTTCCACCCAATCCAGTGGCGATGGCGGCTACCAAGAATAAGGTGGGAGAGATCGAAAAAATATTAGGCTACATAAAAATAATATAATCGTTTATTTTCCTCCCAAAACTATATTTCTAACTAAAGAACAACTTTGAGCAACACACTCGCCGGGTGTCGTCACGCCTGAGAAAAAACTACATCCCATATAGACGTGATAATGCCACGACGGTACCGATGACTATGGCGGGAAGGAGGACTAAGAAGAAGGATGGTCGTCGGATGGAGAGGTCGAGTCATTCGGGTCGCTCAAAAGTGAGTAACTAAAAATAATGGAAGGCCTTGGGGTGTGATTGCTCAAAGTCACTGATATGAGACCATAAATAGACCACTTTGACATATCTAAAGTCCACTTCTCACTAAAGAAAATATAGAGTCCACTTGAGTCTCATGAAAGACAAAAGGAAAACCAAAAAGTGCACTAGTCTTCTAGTACTTGTTCTTCAAGGACGACGGACGACAACAAGGAGACTCCCTCCATAATTCGTTGGTTGGTGCATCTGCTTCGTTATCACACATTCACACGGTCTGCTCAATCCGTGATCCACGCTCATCCACCACCGCGAGCTTGGGATCCGACGGTGGCGGAGAAACCTCCTTGCTCCTCGCCTCGTGGCTCTTTCCCCATAGCACAAAGTAGAGCCCGACGACCACCAGCGCCGACCCCACCACGCTCCCGAGGTGGAGCTGCTCGTGGAGCGCGACGACGTTGATCCCGGCGGCGACGATCTGGACCAGCGGCATGAACGCGGTGGTGAACACGGGCCCTCGCCGCTCCACGCACCACGACATGGCCAGGAACCCAAGCCCGGACCCGCGATCCCCACGAAGAGCACCGTCACGACCTGCAGCCTGGTGGCGACGACCCACACGTGGAACGTCATCTTCTCCGTGGCGACCCCGACGGCGGCCATCTGGAGGAAGCTCAGGAAGAACATCCACGCCGTGCCGGAGTAGAGCGCCGGGTACTTGGTGCCGATCTTGGACTGCAGGATGAACCACAGCGACCAGCTCGCCGACCCGCCCAGCAGCGCCGCCGACCCCAACGCCCACCTCCGCGCGTCGCCTCCTCCTCCATGTGCAGGGTGCTCCACTGATGCTGTTGCAGTGTGAGATGAAGTCAGGGAGGGGCCTTGGTAGAGTGCCATCACCACCGCTCCGGCGAGGCCGACGGCCGTGCCGGTGAGCTTGGCGGCGCCGGAGCCCGTGGCGACGTCAAGCCTCTCGAGCTTGAAGGGGAGCGCGAGGAGGAAGGTGAACATGGGTGTCATGTTGATGAAGGCGCATGCAAAGGTCGCCGTGGTGTACCGGAGACCAAGGAAGAAGAGCCACTGCGTCAGTGAAGCTCTGCATGATGCATCACGGTCTCAGCATTAGGGTGAAAGTATAGACAAATTCAGATTAACCAAAACCTGTACTACAATGCAAAGCCAATTAAACTATGACCGATCAATCAACACTGTCTTACAAGAAAATATATCGATTAAGTTACCCGAGCAAGGCACTAAAGAAGAGGTAGATGAAGATCTCTGTGGTCAGCTTTGGTCTTGTCTTCCTAATTGTACAAATACATGTACAGAAGCAAATGCAAATTAATTAGCTACCTGTTCATACAATAAGTGATCATGATACAATTCACTTGATTAGCTAAGCTAACCGATCCTGCAATTCACTTAACTGTACATAATTTAGTTCATGTTATTTCGTAAAGAATGTAACCAATTCATGTTGACACTAACCTTTCTCTGAAGAATGCGATTGGGGCAAGGAAGAGCGTGGCGGTGAGCTGGCGAAGGACGATGAGGACGGTGGTGTGCATCCCTTCGTTGAACGCCATCTTCGTGAGCGTGTTCATCACCGCGAACACGACCACCACCGCCACCATTGCCACCGTCGGTTTACAATCCATCTCTCGTTTCTTGACTGATTAGCAAGATGACTCAACAGAATCAAGTCAACTAGCTATATGATGATTGTGGTGCTAGCTAGCTAATTTAGGTCCTTAATAATTCATAGGATCAGAGAGGCTTGTGGCAAGGCTATTTATGGCCTCCGCAATGAAACATTTTTTTTGGACATGTACAATATTCTACACCCTAATTTGTCAGTGCAAAACTACTATTTGCTTTAAGTTGTGTGCGCCCAAGAATGATGCCAATGTTGGGTCACGCATGAGTGGAATTAGTTCTCTAGACCATCCACTCAAAAGGTAATGGAAGAACTTGATTATAATCTTCCAAAAGAAATGGAATAATATGTGTATCTAGCTAGCTTTATGAGAGAAAGCAAGAGAGGGAAGGCGACCAAAGCTAGATGCTTTGGAGAAAGCTATCCTCAAACATAGTTAATCAGGAGTATGTGTCGAAGTAAACCGCTGAGATTTATATCCACTACTTTTTTAGTTGTTCCAAGCAAAAGAAGTTAGTAAATTCAATAATTGAACTGCATGCACCTATCCAGTTCAACTGAAATGCACACAAGAAAAAATATGACCATTTATGTTATGTACAACAAAAGACAATATATTTATCCCCATAGTTTTTCACATGCCATAGATTATCATATATTTGAACAAAATTCAAGTCATCTCATTTCGTAGCATTCTCTACCTCTAACTATCTTTTTTTGGAATTCCGTAATACAAAGCCATGTAAAACCGTGCTAGAATAATTCAGGTAATTAATACGAACAAGTCCTTAGTTTTTCTGTTTTGTGTGAGTTTCTTTTTCATTTGATTAAGTGACGATATTACAATCATCAGCAACTACATGAGTTTGATCCTCCGGGAGGTTTTCATTTGATTGGACGAAATGACATTGTTCATGGTTTATAGTGGACATTTCCATCTGCTGCATATGCACATGTATTCTCCTTTTTCTCTATAGAATCCTTTTGGAAGCACAATAGTTTTACCGGTGCAACCTACTGGAGATGGTCGCAATGCTTTTATCCAACGTTATGACTAGCGTCTTAGAAATAGGATTAGCTACGTGTAAGTCCCTTTTTGTAATCCTATTTATGTGTGATCGAACTTGTGTGTACATTTTTGTACTTGTTATGTTAACAACTTAAAACTCCTGGTACAAGATGGTTGTGTGCATCTCTCAATGCAGAGGACATAGGCTTTGCCTTGTTTCGGAAAAAGTAAAAAATCTGCATGCCTAATCTTTGGAATATTGTGTCATGAGGCTCAGATTTAACACATGGGCGGCCCAAAAAAAATCTTGTAGAAATGTGTGTTCTTGACACAGACTGCATCGGAAAATTTGTGTCGTGATTTTTATGCTCCTTAAAAAAGTAGGATAGCATCTATAGAGCAATATTTTCAATTTTGTACGAAAACACAGTGCATGATTATCACGTGTTTATGCAACTAGATGGAGATTTCCATTCTGTGACATGCTGATCAGATGATCCGGACACACCCTGGATTATGCAACTAGATGGAGATTTCCATAGTGTTACAACTATCGGCAGTGCCCCGATACTATCAGCAGGTAGTGCTGGTTAGGTCGTAGCTAGCTCTTGGTCTGCTGTATTTTTGGTTTTTTCTTTCTTTTTTTATAACCTGTCTTTCGGCCACTGGCCAGTCTGTAACCCTTCATTAACAACCATCTTCGTCAACATCTTCATCATCGTGAAGATAGCCATCCTAACCGTTGGTTTACAATCCATCTCTCATGATTAATAAGATGAGATTCACCACCAACTAGTCAACTAGCTTGCCATATGATGATGAGTGCCATGCAAAACTAGCTAGACCCTCAATTTAGACATGAGAAATGGTTGTGGCTAGGCTATTCATGGTCTGCAAAAAACTATCGTGACACTGATACATGTACGTACAATATTCTACAACTTAATAAGTTAAATCAGTACAAGACTGTATACTTTAAGCTGTGTTCGCCGGAGAATGATGCATGCATGACTGCCATTAGTGTTCTAGACCGGCCATCCAAAAAGGTAATGGAAAAAAATTATTATCTTCTACCAAAAGAAATGAAAGAATAGGGGCATCTAGGTACCGCTTTATGAGAGAAAAAAATTAAGAAAGAAAGAAGTCGACTAAGGCGAGATGCTTTGGAAAAAGCTATCCTCAAATATACTTAATCAGGATTCAGGTGAAACGTTGAGATTTATATGCATTTTAATTTGGTTGTTCTAAGCAAAAGAAGTGCTAGTAAATTGTATGGTGGGTGAGCCATGAACTTGCAGAAGAGAAAAGAAAATTCTATTATATAATAGTGGTGGAGAACAAACCAGTCACTAATTTCAAACTTTATAAATAGGAAAGATTAGCCATTAATTACCCATTAGACTTTAGTGTCTAGGAAAGACCTGGACTTATTTCGTTTTCACATAAACCACACTAGCCATGATAAAAATGCTATATATAGGAAAAATGCGGCGCGACAGAAGGCGTGCATTACATTTTAGTGCATATAAAACTTTGAACATGTTATATTGTTGAAAAGCGCACGGTTGGTTAATTTTCTCCTTCCTCAACCACTGGGGCACGATCTTGTCAAAGGCACGCCAAGTATGTTGACCATGCGGCGGCCGGAGCCGGAGTAGGGGAAGACACAGTTGATCCCTTCCATCCACGGCTTCCCGACAAGTGTGGTTCATGAGGGGAAGAGCTCTCGTCCAAGGAAGCTGTTTGACAAGGCTTTAGAGCTCGGGAGGCTCCTGGCAACGGGAGGAGCTTGATGCCAATGGCAGGCATGCTCTGCATGCTCTGGATGCCAATCACGTTCTCAAACTTTGTGGAGAGCTAGGGCTTCACTGATAGGTCGGCATGATGTGCATAGGAGATTATAAGGGCGGCCATGTCGGCGGAAATCGTCGGTGCGGCGGACGGCCAAATTTTTTTCCGTGGAAAATTTCTTTAGAGAGGATGGGGAGAGGCTGAGAGTGTGACGAGCATGACGCGGTCGTCATCATCGAGCGTCGATGGTTCTGACCCAAATCCTACCAATTAGAAGAAAAAGAGCCAGACAAAAATAGTTGAAAAAGATCTAGCATTTAGAAGAAGAAAAAATTAAGGGTGATCCACAACAAAATGGCGAGATGCTTTGGAAAAAGCTATCCTCAAATATACTTAATCAGGATTCATGTGAAACGTTGAGATTTATATGCACTTTAATTTGGTTGTTCTAAGCAAAAGAAGTGCTAGTAAATTGTATGGTGGGTGAGCCATGAACTTGCAGAAGAGAAAAGAAAATTCTATTATATAATAGTGGTGGAGAACAAACCAGTCACTAATTTCAAACTTTATAAATAGGAAAGATTAGCCATTAATTACCCATTAGACTTTAGTGTCTAGGAAAGACCTGGACTTATTTCGTTTTCACATAAACCACACTAGCCATGATAAAAATGCTATATATAGGAAAAATGCGGCGCGACAGAAGGCATGCATTACATTTTAGTGCATATAAAATTTTGAACATGTTATATTGTTGAAAAGCGCACGGTTGGTTAATTTTCTCCTTCCTCAACCACTGGGGCACGATCTTGTCAAAGGCACGCCAAGTATGTTGACCACACGGCGGCCGGAGCCGGAGTAGGGGAAGACACAGTTGATCCCTTCCATCCACGGCTTCCCGACAAGTGTGGTTCATGAGGGGCAGAGCTCTCGTCCAAGGAAGCTGTTTGACGAGGCTTTAAAGCTCGGGGAGGCTCCTGGCAACGGGAGGAGCTTGATGCCAATGGCGGGCATGCTCCGCATGCTCTGGATGCCAATCACGTTCTCAAATTTTGTGGAGAGCTAGGGCTTCACTGATAGGTCGGCATGATGTGCATAGGAGATTATAAGGGCGGCCATGTCGGCGGAAATCGTCGGTGCGGCGGACGGCCAAATTTTTTTCCGTGGAAAATTTCTTTAGAGAGGATGGGGAGAGGCTTAGAGTGTGACGAGCATGACGCGGTCGTCATCATCGAGCGTCGATGGTTCTGACCCAAATCCTACCAATTAGAAGAAAAAGAGCCGGACAAAAATAGTTGAAAAAGATCTAGCAATTAGAAGAAGAAAAAATTAAGGGTGATCCACAAAAAAATAGTGTGCTATGTATGCAAACTAACGGCCCCGTCCCAAAATGACCAAAACGTTTACGTGTGGAAACTTGTTGACCCACTTTTCACGTTTTGCAGTGACTAAACTGCACATTTTTAACAACTTCACGCACTAAATCTATGTTTTTTCTATTGCCCGATTACTATATCTGAATAGTAGAGAAAAAATTCCCTACATCTATGCATTTGAAACTACTTTATAAGGTACGGGTGCGTGGGTGTGTGCGCTCATCGTCGAGAATCCGTGATAATCCACGAGTTTTGTCCCGCTTCTTCTCGGAATCATATGCGTAATAATTTATCTATGACTGGAATATGGTGTCATTAGGCGAGAGTTAACACATGGCCGACCAATACTCCACCAGCTTGATACGGTCAGCATTTACCCTGCAATTTTGTGGTGTGACTTTTATGCTCCCGCGTGCATTTCGTTGATGCAAATTGGTCAGGCATCGTATCAGTGGTAATATATGTCAAAGCCATGGTGTGCTTGGCCCATGTATTATCGGTGAATTCAAAATAAAATTTTAAACGTCTATATATGGCAATAGGTGGAGAACTCGATGTTGTAATATTTAGTACCACGTTGCTAGTTGAGCCGGAGTGAGACCAATTTATACAGGGAAGTCTCTCCATAATTCTAACTGATCTCAACACGTGTACCACCGAGAACCAAAGATCGTCGCCACTACGGGAAACCCACCGTCGGCGTAGAAGGCGAGCTAGGATAGCCCACGAACGCGGCCGTCGGCGTACCAACCCCGTCAGCGTAGACAGATAGAGCCCGACGGCCGCCGTCGGCATCACCAATGCCGTCGGCGTAAAAGGGCCGTAGGGTTTAGGCCGTGATGGCACGCAGACAGGGGGCATTACGGCATTGATACGCCGACGACCACCGTCAGCGTCAACTTTTTTTTCTATTTTCCATTTAATATGAAATAATTCATATCTTTAAATCCGTAAATCAAAATTTAACAAATAAAATGTCTAAATCGATTAGAAAATGAGAGGAATGCAAATATGACATCCATATAATCTTTTTCACCATGCATATGACATTTTGTAACATATTTTTGGTACTTGCTTAATTAAAAAGTCGTTTTTGACACTTAAAAAATGGAAAATTATATTTATGAAAATACTTTGGACATTGTTTTTGGCAACAATGTTTTCCATACCAAGACACACCTATGTGTCAAGTATGAACACATTATCACAAACTATGGCACGGGGATGGCCATAATTTGGTCATTTGGCGCGAAACCTATACATGTCTATAGATGATAGACCTTTTTGTGAATCATTTTTTTGAACTATTTGTCAAAACTCAAGTTTATCATTTTTTTTCTAGCAACTAGTACATATAAAAGGACTCCATGTCGAAGGATTTCATTTTTTGAGTATTTCTCAATTTCTTTTATTTTTGTGAAAAAACGGTCAAAATGACCGCCGTGCCTATTAATTGAAAGGGGTCACATTTTTCAAAACTATCGATATTTCTGTGATAAAGTCACTACTTGTGTACCTAAAAATGATTTTCGTAAAAGAATTAGACCAAACTATCACACACTTGTAGTTCAAATTTCAATTACTTTTGGAAAATCGGCATAAAGTCATTTAAATAGGAAAAATTAGCTAGAAATCGAGAAAATTCCTAATACTTGGGTATTATCCATCAAATATGTAGTACCCTTTGTGACAATAAGATGGATGCCTTTTTGCAACATATTTTTGGATGCCTTCATAAAAAAAAGTCATTTTTGGCACTTAAAAAATGGAAAATAATATTTATAAAAATAATTTGAAAATTGGTTTTGGCAACAATGTTTGCCATACCAATACACACCTATGTTTCAAATATTGACACATTATCACAAACTATGGCACGGGATGGCCATAACTTGGTCATTTGGCGCGAAACCTATACATGTCTATAGATGGTAGACCTTTTTGTGAAGCATTTTTTTTTGAAATGTTTGTCAAAGCTCAAGTTTATCATTTTCTCTAGCAACTAGTACACATAAAAGGACTCCATGCCAAATGATTTCATTTTTTGAGTATTTTCTTAATTACTTTTATTTTT
Source organism: Poa pratensis (assembly GCA_947311845.1). Classification (NCBI taxonomy): domain Eukaryota; kingdom Viridiplantae; phylum Streptophyta; class Magnoliopsida; order Poales; family Poaceae; genus Poa; species Poa pratensis. The sequence continues at coordinate 76,276,112 of CAMZMU010000043.1, read as the reverse complement.
GTGAAAAAACGGTCAAAATGACCGTCATGACTATTCATCGAAAGTGGTCAAATTTTTTAAAACTATCAATGTTTCTGTGATGCAAAAGATGATATGGATGGCATATTTGAATTCCCCTCGTTTTTCTAATCGATTTAGGCATTTTATTTGTCAAATTTCGATTTACGGATTTAAAGATATGAATTATTTCATATTAAATGGAAAAAGGAAAAAATAAAGTAAAATTCATTTTATTGTTATTTATTTGAAATATACTATTACATAATCATTGGTACTTTACTCAAACAAATTTTTAAAATTTAAACAATGAAAAGTGTAGCATTATAACCGAGGGGTTAATATGATTGATAGGGTACTAATATTAGTAAGTTCTAATTTCTCATTTGGAAGCTAGTTTGGAAGGAACTCAAAAGTTAAGTGTGCTTGAGCTGGAGGACGGGTGACCGAATGGGAAGTTTGATCAGGGTAAGTACTTTGACCTATGATTAAGTGTGCAATTAAGGATTAAGTATGTGACTATGTGGGAAATTTCGAAATAACAAATAAAAAGAATTTAAAAAGTTCAAAAAAAAGTCTTGTGGCATAGGCCGACGGCAATGCCGTCGGCGTATGGGGAGCTCACGGAACGGCGGGATGCCGTCTTGTGGGTCCCACCACCACGTACGCCGACGGGGTACACACTAGTAGAAACAGGTCCTTTGGTCCAGAGCCATTTTGGGCTCTAGTCCCGGGTGGCTTTTTAACCCGGACTAGAGGGGGGACTAGTCTCGTCAGAAACCCCACCAAAACCTAGCTGGTTCCATACCATATGTAAATAAGTGTGTTGGGTGTTGTACATGTCCAAGATCGTACTCCGGTGTGTGACCGGCTTCACGGGCTTCACTTTCTCTCTAGTAAGTTGTTGGATTTATAGCTGAAAATTCCCACTTTGGGTGAAACAGAGGGAATCTTTGCAAGAGTTGGGTGGATCTTGGTTTTGGATGTTACTATGTCCTAACCTAACACAACCAAGCAAAAAAGTCCACTGGCCTACCCCCTTTCGACTCCGTTCAAGGGGTATATGGTAAAGTTTGACTTTTTCCAGTAGGTCTAGGATTTCACCGAAACGGGGCTCCGGAGCATCGGAAACCCCACCCAAACCTATCTGGTTCCATACCATATGTATATAAGTGTGTTGGGTGTTATACATGTCCAAGATACTAGTCCAGTGTGTGACCGGCTTCACCAGCTTCACTTTCTCTCTAGTAAGTTGGTGGACTTATAGCTGAAAATTCCCACTTCGGGCGAAACGGAGGGAATCTTTGCAAGAGTTGGGTGGATCTTGGTTTTGGATGTTACTATGTCCTAACATAACACAACCATGCTAAAGAATACCTTTTTTTTAGGGGTTTTTCACTTTATTTGATTTTTCAAAAAAGATCAAAATGGCCACCATGACTATTCATCGAAAGAGGTCAAATTTTCTAACTATCGATGTTTCTGTGATGCAAAAGATGATATGGATAACATATTTGAATTCCTCTCATTTTTCTAATCGACTTAGACATTTTATTTGTCAAATTTTGATTTACGGATTTAAAGATATGAATTCTTCCATATTAAATGTAAAAAGGAAAAAATAAAGTACAATTCATTTTATTGTTATTTATTCAAAATATACTATTACATAATCATTGTATTTATTCAAACAAAGTTTGAAAATTTAAACAATAAAACGTGTTACATCATGACTCAGGGGTTAATATGATTAATATGATACTACTATCAGTAAGTTCTAACTTCTCATTTGGAAGCTAATTTGGAAGGAAGTCAAAAGTTAAGCGTGCTCGGGTTAGATCAATTTCAGGATGGGTGACCAAGTGGGAAGTTTGACCAGAATAAGTACTTTGACCTGAGATTAAGTGTATAACTAGTTTAAGTGTGTGGCTAAGTGAGAATTAGGAATAGAATTAAAAATAGAATTGAAAATAATTAAGAATAGAATTGAGAATAATTGAAAATAGAATTGAAAATAATTAAGAATAGAATTGAGAATAATTGAAAATAGAATTGAAAATAAAATTAAAAAAAATCCCGGTACATTTAGTCCGGGTTGATAACACCAACCGGGACTAGAGGTTCTCGACCACACGCTGTCAGGACGCCCATGTGCGGACCCCTTTTGTCCGGGGTCGCTACACACCCAGGACTAGAGGGGGAGGGCCTCTAGTCCCGATTCGCTAGTCCTGGGTGCACACCCGGGACTAGAGGCACTCACCACCCTGGACTAGAGGTTCTGTTTCTACTAGTGACACATACGCCGACGGCCGGGTGGGTACGCCGACGGGGCGAAACGTCGACGGCGCTACGCCGACGGCCACCGTCGGGCTATGGATACGCCGACGGCCTTCTGGTCAACGCCGACGGTTGCCGGCCGTCGGCGTCTTGTGGGATTCCCGTAGTACGCGGAGAACTCACAGCTAATGACCAAAGAGTAAAATGAGCACGTGTTTATATATGCAACTAGACCGATGACATCCAAATCCGATGCTTAGGAGTGGGCTAAAATGAAACCACTCGGAATGAAGATATTACTTTTATTATCTTCTTCAAAGAAATTAATTATACCCAAATGTTAATTCCAAGCAATATTCTTCTCATTTCACCCGATTTGGCTTCAATCCCACAAAATAAAATCAGATATTCTGCTCGTTTTTCTAACGATGCGATTAGAGTTGAGAAAAAAGCTGAAGAAAAATGAGCTAGGAACCGATGCTGTCAGCCGACACTAATGCATGAAATGCATGGCTTGCAAATCAAGCAAAGGAGCCGCATTAATTCGATCCTTCCTGTCTTATTTAAATTCGATCTCTCTCGACCATATTTATTTCCATCCTTTCGAATTGGAATCATATGATCAATGGATGGACGGAGCATTTTTCTTTATTTGTATTTTCCAGGTATGAGAAAAAAAAGTATATTCGTAGGTCAATATATACCACAAATTATAAGTACAGATCAGTGGGCGAACTGTTTGGAGTCGTACGGGAAGGAACTATTCGAACCTCGGCCTTCACGTGCGAAATTAAAGCGAGTGTAAATGGGAGTATTATTACTAGGAAATTTGCCCGTGCGTTGCAACGGGAGAGAAAAATCTGCTTGAAGAGGCGCACAAACTAAATTCTAATTGGTACGAGAGATTTGCGCGAGAGATTTTAAACAAACTGTCGCCTCACGTAGCTGGTTTGCGCGAGAGATTTAAAAAAAAATCCTCCGTCAGCCAACCTTCATCCAGTGGAAGCGGTGGTGATTAAGGATGGCAAAGGGTACCCGATATCCGCTAACACGACGGTACCCGCACTAAAAGAGGAGGGTTTGGTGACGATCAACACTCGCGGTAAAGATCCAAACCCGTGGTGTTTAGCGGAGGCGGATATGGGGTGCAAACCCGCACTCGCCAACCCGTAAACCCGTCAAAAACACGCACACACCACACACCATATCACACACCACGCACACAGCACTACACACCAGTACACCACGCACGCAGCCACCGCCCCTGCTCTTTTTTTTTTGAAGGTCACCGCCCCTGCTCTTCTCCCTGCTTTACATCTGGATTGACATTGCTTGTCTCTGGTAGTACGATTCCACCCCATCTCTTAATGATCCATATGTACGGCTATCTGTTCTTCCGAGGCCAAGTTTCAGATTTGGGTGTTTTCATCCAGGGATTCCTCTGTTTTTCTACCTTCACACTGATTGATTCCCTCTTTGTGGTGTCTCCTAGTTGACCTCTGTTCTCTTCCCGTGTATGCTTTCTTGCTGCTATCTGAAACAGCGAGGAGCCATGAGCGGCATGGGATCACGGCCGGGGGAGACCAACCTGGTTCAGCCCAGAGGACAGGGCAGGCTGCCGTCCGGCATGGCGATGCAGCCCTGGTGGACGGGCTCTGGGCTCGGGGCCGTATCTCCCGCCGTCATGACGCCGGGGAGCGGAGCAGGGATCAGCCTGTCTAGCAACCCGCTCGGTGGTGGTGGTGCGACGAAGGGCTCGCGCTTGAGCTCGTCTACAGACCCGCGCCGGAGACACAGGTTTACCGGGGCGGGGGCAGATCTACAGCCATGCCGCCGCCGTTCCGTGGCTGGGCAGACCTGCCGTCGGAGCTCCTCCACAGCATCGCCCAACTCCTCGACGGCCTCAACTGCTACGCGGGCGCGCGGGGGGCCTGCACGGCGTGGCGACGCGCGCTCGCGCCGCCGGCCCCGTCCCTGCTCCTCGTCCCTGACGACGACAGCCGCCGCCCCTCCGCCGCCTCGTTCCCCACGGACCGCTTCTTCAAGCTCAGCTCCTTCCCCTCGGGCGCACACTGCGTCGGCTCCACCAACGGGTGGCTCGCCCTCGCCTTCTCCCTCCGGAGCAGCTTGAGCCTCTTCAACCCCGTCACCGCCGCCGAGATCGTCCTGCCGCCGCTCCTCTGGGACCTGCCCTCCAAGATCGTCTTCGCGCCCGACCCCGCCAGGGACGACTTCGCCGCCGCCACCGTCTGCGGCACGGACAGGCTCGCCTACGTCACCGCCGGGGCCAGGCCGTGAGGGGACAGGGGATATTTTTGTGAGAGATTTTTTTTTCACAGCGCCGAGGAAAGGGTGCATGCCGAACCGTTTTCTCGACTGCGGGTTAATTACCTGATTTCTGAGGGGCTAAAACACAAAATTGCCGCGACGTACGGGACGTACGGTCGTTACCACGCTTTATAGTTTAGATTTCTTTAGCAGCTAGCTTAGCTTGTTCGACCGTACTTATGTGTATGTGCACGGTAACTAGTCAGCCATCACACGCTTACAAGCTAGCGAAAAATTGGCAATATCTTGCCCCTAGTTGCGATCTCCATGGATACCCGTCATATGCCCGGTATTCAAAATTCTCGGGTAAACCCGTAATGTCTTTGCAAGTGTTACTCTGGCAAAGATGACTCGTCTTACACCACGCCGGCATCTCTGTTTGCCGAGTGTTGTCTATCAGTGTCTCAACAAAGTTTCGTCGAGTATCAAATAAAACTACTCGGCACAGTTAAGGCAACCGGAAGGAAACGGCAAAAAACATGGCAGGGCTGTTTGTCGAGTACCCGAAGCAGATAATCAACAAACATAACACACCAGATGCCGCCACATTTCAACTCCTAGCTCTATTTTAAAATTGGGTAGACCATCCGATTATTCTCTTTGTTTGTATAGGATAGGACACAACGATTTGAACAACCAAAAAGACGCCAAGTTGTCACAAGAGTTGTATTAGTGTGTTCAAACAGGTGGTTTCACTGTATAAGGCAGAGACCTTCCTATGGTATAGTCTTTCCGCTAGGGATGAAAACGGAGCGGATACGGACATAACTGAGTGGTGCCACATTTGTTTTCATATTATTTTGGGGAAGCGGAAACAAATACAGAAACCCTGAAACAAATACGGAAACAAATATTGTCGGAAACACAGTACGGAGATGGAACAGAAAACTGATATTTACCGGAACCGAGAGATGTCTTAATTAATGAAGTAAAAGCCAAGCAAATCAACAAATTTGTCAAGTTACTAAGATGAAATAAAAACATAAGGAAATATCTTGATTATATAATGTGGTGTGCAACATTAAAAATATCTACTATCATCCCTATCCCTAGTATAAAATGGAGAACTAAGAACGACCCGACAGAGAGATGATATGCGAATACATAGGTCATAAACATGGCAGCTTCACATTCTTTTCATTTTTATTCAGCTCTTAGGTTGTGCCTAAATTTTCTCATTAGAATTTCGTGCCTGTTCGATTTTGAAATCATTGTGTAACAAAAAAAAAACAGAAAGTTCCGTATTACCGGAAACGGAATTTCAGTTTTCACAGTCGTTCCGCCGGAATACGCTGTTCCGTTTCCGTTTCCGTTCCCGCATAAAAGTTTCCGTTTCCGTTCCGTAAAATTCCGTTTTCGTTTCCGTATTTCCATTCCGTTTCCGATTTTCCGCGGAAAAATCGGAAAGATTCTGTACCGTTTTATCCCTACCTTCCCCTATCAAGGACCAACTCAGGCGCACATGCTCACTTAGTGGACCGGTTCACTTTGTGGACTTATTTCATTTGAAGTCATGCAAACATCAAAGATCTTTGATAAAACAAAAAAAGTACATCAAATAGGTTTGAAGTCATCTCCTCTGGCTTCACTTTTTCAACCCGGTTATTCCAAACACAAACACCAGTGAAAAGTTAACCATAGTGTACCGGATCAAACAAACGCAAATAATCACTGGCGGATCCACGTCTAAGCTGTGGGGTCAGCCACAGCCGACCCCACAGCTTTCAAGCTAACCCTTGATACATTGTTAACTATTCGTACTCCCTCCGATCCGGAAATAGAGTCGCAACATATACGTAAGAGCCACAACTGTTTTAACGGATCAGAGGGAGTATAAAAAAATCCAGAATGCTATGTAAATCGGTAATAATCAAGGCTATGCCCCCACAGATTTGGCATCATGCCTATGTCTGCAGATGAACAAAACAAAATCCATAATAAAACTAAAGTGTTGCACCATAGACCATTGAAGTCGTCACCTCTAGCTTCACCTTTGGCATCCTGACGTACTAAAAATAATTTGGTGAAAACATCGAAGAAGGCCAAACTTGAACATATATTGGACTAACCTTAAAGGTTTTGAATAGGCCGCTGAGTCACCACCCCAAAGTGTAAGAACCGAAGGTCGATGAACGCGGTGTGACTTGCGACACGCCCCTTACAAACACATGGCGTCGAGCCGATGATTTATCGTCATGCTGTCACATAAGAAGTTCATGCGCATAAAAACGAAACATTTTTTTTAGATTCATAAAAACGGAACATGACAACCCATTAACCACACCATGCTTGACGGTGCAATTGTTGTCATCACTCCAAACATAGGCCGAAGTGATAGATGATAAACAGTTTAGGAGCAATCGAGCGAGAGAGAAGTCGCTGAATCCCCCCCCCCCCCCCCCCCCCCTACCCTACTTGTTGAGCTTAACAAGCAGTTTGCAAGGGCGCGCATAAAACGAACCGACATAATCTTGTTTTTAAGGACAACGATCTTAATGATTCGAGCATTAACGACCATGAGTCTTAACAATCCATCAGCTGGGGTAACTAGCCATAATCTGTACTACTTTTTAATTAGATTACTTTTTTTTTAGATTAAGTAACCATAATCAGTGGACAAGGGATCATGTATTGGGTTGTGCATTTTGAGGCGTGCTAGGAATGTGATGGGCTTTTGGTTCTTTCTGTCGGCCCATCACACCGTCCATGAACGACTTTTGGTTGCAGGAGCGAAGGATCACCACTTGCTCCTGACCTCGTCTCCCTTCCACTCAATCGTCTCCCTCCCGCGTGATACAATCCTACCCAATCCACCCAGCAGCCACCAGTCCCCAGTCCGTCCACCCCACCATGGCCGCCCTCACCGCCGCGCTGCCATCGTCCCCGGCCACAGCCAAGGTAGCCGCGGGCTCGCCCTCCGTTGCACTGGCGTGTTTCTTGTCCTACCCGAGCCGGCTCCGCAATGCGAGCAGGGGCGCCGTGCGCGCGGCGCAGGCGTCCACGACGGACACCGTGACGACGGCGGAGCTGGAGCCGGTGAAGGCGAAGAAGGTCTCGAAGAAGAACGACGAGGGTGTGGTGACCAACTCATTCCGGCCCAAGGAGCCGTACGTGGGGCGGTGCCTCTTCAACACCCGCATCACCGGCGACAACGCGCCCGGCGAGACCTGGCACATGGTCTTCAGCACCGAAGGTTCTTTCTCCTCTCCATGGATCGACCTTCGTGCATCCATGCATGGCGGTGAGCTGAGCTGAAACTTGGTGATGAAATTTGAGTTGGCAGGGAAGATCCCGTACAGGGAGGGGCAGTCGATCGGCGTGATCGCGGACGGGGAGGACAAGAACGGGAAGCCGCACAAGCTCCGGCTCTACTCCATCGCCAGCAGCGCGCTCGGCGACTTCGGGGACTCCAAGACGGTGTCGCTCTGCGTGAAGCGCCTCGTGTACACCAACGACGCCGGGGAGGTCGTCAAGGGCGTCTGCTCCAACTTCCTCTGTACGTTCCGATTATCATCATCAGCCACATACAGCCCTGATCTTTTTTCTTTAGTATTTTTCTTACTCCTATCCTCTTTTAGACTAATGATGATTCGGTGATCAATGACTGAAATATGACGATGAAATGGAATTTCGATCTTCTGTTTCTTTTTGCTCCTGCTAATTATCCCTGCCATTCTCTTCGTGTCTGCTCAACTGCTCACATATGTGCACGCATGCAGGTGACCTGAAGCAGGGGGCTCCAGTGAAGATCACGGGGCCAGTGGGGAAGGAGATGCTCATGCCCAAGGATCCCAACGCCACCATCATCATGGTACTATACACTAGTTCTTGCTTAAACCAATTGGAAATCAATACCTGCATCCATCCATGACCATTTTCACCCAAGGAGAAACAGTTCCGCTGGACAAACACACACACACACATAAATAACTGACTATTGCACCATATCATGAATAATTGCAGCTTGGGACGGGTACCGGTATCGCGCCGTTCCGCGCCTTCCTATGGAAGATCTTCTTCGAGGAGCACGAGGACTATAAGGTTAGTACTGCAGATAACACCACCGATCAGTCATCCCTGAACGCTTCATTTAATTTATTAGCTGACACTAGTGTTTTACCATTTCGACACAACACATTAAATCAATACATCAGAATTAACACTCAATCTATTTATGCAGTTCAATGGCCTGGCATGGCTCTTCTTGGGTGTCCCCACAAGCGACACTCTGCTCTACAAGGAGGTAACTGAGTGTGGCTCAGCTCATCACTGATCCATCTATCTGAGTATGACAAGAAGGCTGAATCCGTCGACATGGAAATTGTGTGCACATGCAGGAGTTTGAGCACATGGCTAAGATCGGCGGGGACAACTTCCGGCTGGACTTTGCGGTGAGCCGGGAGCAAACGAACGAGGCGGGGGAGAAGATGTACATCCAGACGCGGATGGCGGAGTACAAGGAGGAGCTGTGGGAGATGCTCAAGAAGGACAACACCTACGTCTACATGTGCGGTCTCAAGGGCATGGAGAAGGGCATCGACGACATCATGGTCGACCTCGCCGCCAAAGACGGTAAACTGTTTCTCGATTTTCCTTAAAATGTTGCTAATATATACTAGATTGAATCAACATAGTCAATCTAATGTGATTTTTTCTTGGTGGAGTAGGTATCAACTGGATTGACTACAAGAAGCAGCTGAAAAAGGCCGAGCAATGGAATGTCGAAGTCTACTGATCATCATCAGTTCATCATGGCATTGCCATGGAAGGACTACAAATTTGCTTCCCACCTAGTTTTCCATATTCTCCCCGATCGAATTGTTCAAAGCTTAAGCGCTCCCCCACATATATACATACACCTTGTATTGCCACCATGAGCTAGGGTGAGCATCCCGAGGTGAAAAAATAATATCGTTGGCGATGTAGATACTGACACCGTGACACGCATTTGTCTCGATTGAGCTCACTCGCCTTTCCGGTCATGTTATACTCTATGAAATTCTGTATGTACATACAAAATTGCCCGGTACTAGTTTTTTTTGTGCAGTGTACATTGCCTTTTCCTTTGAGAGGATACAGTATTTTTTTTACTGTCCTTGAACATTTACTAGTTTTGGGCCGCAGCAGATTGATTTACGTACCGGTAAACTGCATTGGGCCCAATCTGGCCCACTACCAGCCCAGGAGAACCCATTCCGTCTCACCCAAAACAAAACCCTAGCGACGCCACCTATATAAAACCCCACCTCACCCGATCGCTCCGTCTGCCGCCGCCGCCGCCCGCAAACACACACAGCAAAGCCGCCGCCGCCGTCGCCCCAACCCCGGCGAGCGAAGATGAAGACGATCCTGGCATCGGAGACGATGGACATCCCGGAAGAGGTGACCGTCAAGGTCTCCGCGAAGATGATCACCGTGACGGGGCCGCGGGGCACGCTGACCCGCAACTTCAAGCACCTCAACCTCGACTTCCAGCTGCAGGAGGGCGGCCGGAAGCTCAAGGTGGACGCCTGGTTCGGCACCCGCCGCACCATGGCCGCCATCCGCACCGCGCTCTCCCACGTGCAGAACCTCATCACGGGCGTCACTAAGGGGTTCCGCTACAAGATGCGCTTCGTCTACGCCCATTTCCCCATCAACGCCTCCATCGGCAACGGCAACAGGGGCATCGAGATCCGGAACTTCCTCGGCGAGAAGAAGGTAATTTTTCTTTGTCTGATCCCGATCGATTGTTGATTTATCAAGGCCGGATCGACCCCAGTAGTAATAATTTTGTCATTTAGGAATATCATGAACTGTGGCCGTGAACTAGGCTAGTCACAACATAAATTTGTTCCGATACTCGTGTTAATTGCCTGGTAGTGCTTACATTCATGGAGTTTGAGTTGATTAGACTGTAGCCAGGCAAATATATGTACATTACCACCGAGTGTGTGTCATGTTCTGTGTCTACTTTAACTGAAATGACGTTCTTGTTTGCTATTGTGTACTCCATGTTATTATTTAGAACTTCATGTGCAGTTGCAGCCAATTCAATTTGTGTACAATGTGCTGTGGTCACTGGCTGCAAATGAAATTTCTTTAACCTTATTTAGGATTCGTTGATCACTGCATGCTGATACTGCTAACCGAACAGGGCTCACCAGCATTACTGTAGTTGTGTCACCATGCGTCTTAAATTTGATTTGACGATCATGTAGAGAATCAAATTTCCACCTGAATGGCCTCTAGAATCTGTAGCGACAATCATATGCTCTATCTGTTGCTCCATTAATGTATGAAATGTACTAAGGCTTAGTTTGCTAGTGAAGTATATAATAAACCAAAGTATTAGAATACTAAAATATTTTAGTGCCTGGGCTCAAGATACTTCAGTTTTTCCTCTTTCTCCGTTTTACAAAAAAGAGGCCCTAGGTTGTTTCTGCAATACTTCAAAATTGTGACGGTTTGAGCAATACTTCAGTATTAATACCACAGTTTTTAATCATGTCCAAACACATCAAAGTATTCAAAACTGTGGTATTTCTGAAAACTGTGGTATTCTTGAAATACTTCAAAAATACTTTACAAACAAACACAGCCTAAGTTTCCTCTGGTTCTTTGAATAGGTAAGGAAAGTTGACATGCTTGACGGTGTGACCATCCTCCGTTCCGAGAAGGTCAAGGATGAGATAGTCCTTGATGGCAACGACATCGAGCTTGTCTCTCGCTCCGCAGCCCTGATCAACCAGGTTAGACTTCTTGCATCTCTGTTTCTCATACTGAAAGCTCAACATCAGAAGTGACCTTCCTTTTACTGTGAACCTTATCATGTACTCCCTCCGTTCTAAATTAGTTGATTTAAATTTGTACAAATATGAATGTACCTATACTTGTTTAGTGTCTAGATACATCCGTTTCTAAACAAATGTGTGTCAAGTAATTTGAAACGGAGGGAGTATGAGTTTGTATATGCTTAGCAACGACAGAATTTCTTTGCATTATGGGTGAACTGTTATTTGTAGTTGTGTATATGTTGTTGGCTGTAGGGTACCTCTCATTAATTATATGGTTCACGCTAGCTAGCATGCTCTGGTGTTTATGTATCTTTTCTAGTTTAGGTACGACAACTCTATTACCATGTCTGATTCTATGGCGGATATCATGACGGTATTCTTCTGTACTTTTACCATTAGCTCCTGTTCGGTGACATGATTTGTCTCGCTCTACTGCCAACTATAGAAGTAGAATATATATTTATTGGAACAATTGCATTACTATTACCACTGTGGCACTTGCAGCATTATGTGTTGTCCATTTTACTGATCTTATAGTTCTGGTGATTATCTCCATCCTGAGTGATGACTGTTCAATTTTTGCTTGCAACAGAAATGCCACGTGAAGAAGAAGGACATCAGGAAGTTCTTGGATGGTATCTATGTCAGCGACAAGGGCGCCATCAAGGAAGAGTAGTAGTGTGATCTGTTAGAAACCGTCGTAGAGAGAAAACCAAGTCGTACTTTTTGATTGAATCGCAAGTTCATTGCGATTTGTACTGGATCTAGGTATCTGAGATGTTATGTAACTGGAGATGGTGTTCCATATGTTCTGTTTGTGACATGATTGATGAGCAAAGGCATGTGATCTAATCTATGCGTTGCCAAGGTTTCCGCTTGCCTTCAGGCTTCTCCACTCTCTCACGATCGATGGCTGATGATTCTGGATATCAATTGTTTTGGTTAGTATAGTTCCGTGTTAAAATTATCTAGTCAGATCGTATTGACCGTAAGGCAGTATAGTTATAATTGTTGAAATGGTTTGATAGGGTGTATACTAATACTCATATTTTTTGCTTTTATAGGGAAGTATAATACTCCACATATGGTGATTTATAGTCTGATACTGACAGCGTTTTTTTCTTTGAGAGGTGATACTGACAGCTATTCTCACAGGGCCGACCTCAATTGATATGGGCCTTCATTTTCTGGGCTGTGCCAGACTGCACTGCACTGCCTTGTCACTCTTTCCACTTTACTCAGCTCACTCTCTCTGCTCTGCTCCGCGCCTGAGCGGAAGAAAGGAGCGGCGGCGCCGGCGACCTGAGCCCCTCCCCGCGGGGACGAAACTTCACCTTCCGTTCATCTCCCAACAGAAAAAAGAGCTCAGCTCTGCTCTGCTAACCGTAGGGGTGGACATGAAGCTCGAGGCTCGAGGCTCGGCTCGGACTCGACAAGGCAAGGCTCGGGCTCGGCTCGGCTCGGCTCGAAGGTCGGACAAGCCAAGTCTAAACCTTCCAGACAAGGCTCGAGGCTCGACAAGCCGGCTCGAAAGCTCGATGAAATGCAAAAATGTGACATAACCCTTGCTAAAAATGTAACATTTCATAATTATAATGAACAATAGAACATGAATATATCCATAACATAGTCTAACATGTTTCAAAAAGTATCAACTAAACATAATAATGGCATACATGACAAGAAGCTTTAGATACAACACTGGGTAATCCAAATGATACACGGATCAATGAGTTTTGTCACACAAAACACCACCGATATATGCATACTTCAGTGCTCATTTGTTGCATGTCAAATGTCAAAAGTGCTCCCTTTTTTAATAAGAAAATTGATCAATGTTTTTTTATACTTCGGTGAAAAGCCATCCAACGGTCGCTGATTAAGATCAAACCACTAGCTAGTGGCATGCGTACAGGGTTGGCACAAATCAATCCATGCTCTTTGGCGAGCAAATTCTTGGTTATCCAGCGGAGCAGGTCATTGGTTGTAGTGGAGGATAAGAGCAGCAAACAGCAGTGCAGCCAGAGACGTATGTGGCCGGCCGAGGAGACTAGCAAGCCGGAGCGCCGGACGGTGGTGGAGGCTTGGAGGAGCGCAGCAGGCGAGCAGCTAGCTGGCGGGCGGGAGAGGGCCGGCCTAGACGAGCGGGGCTGTGCGCGTCTCCAGGTCAGGGAAGTTAGCGGCGGAAGGAGCAGGGGCGGCGGCCGGCATCGCCGGCGGCGGCGCTGGCGCTAACGCTTGCGCTATCCATCCAGATGAGGAAAGAGTCGTGGGGAGAGAGATGGCAGGGGTGAGAAGCGCGCTTGGCGCGTTGGTTGGTTCAGCAGTGGGCTGGCCACCCGCTCGCGGGTTCGATTCCTCGGAATTGAATTTCGCGAGTGCCTCACGCTAGGCCACTGTTCTAACTGTTCACTAGGAACAGTATTCCGCAACATCAATAAGTGTCTCTGATCTTGCCTGTAAGCTTCATGAGAAAAAAATCTTGTACCAGGCAGACAAGTCGGTTCTAGTTATAGGTCTAGATTAGGTTCACAGCTAGTGGTGTGCGTGTGGTGTGCGTGTGTAAAGCTATGTATCTGATCAGATACTACAACTTGTACCCTCTTAAGTGAGACGCAAAAAAAAAAGAGATGGCAGGGGTGCGCTCGGAGAAAAAAACAAAACTGGCTAGGGTTTGGTGGTCGGCTCGCGAGCCGACCGAGCCAAGCCTCGAGCCCGACGAGCCGAGCCTCGAGCCACCTTTTTAGAAATTTTTCACTGGCAAGCTGAGCCAGGCTTGGCTCGAGATTCAGCGAGCCTGACCGAGCCGAGCCACAAGCTGGCTCGGTTCGGCTCGATTCCACCCCTAGCTAACCGGCGGCGCCTGAGCTTCTGCTTCCGAACCGATACTCCGATTAGATTGAGGTGAGCTCTTCTCCTCCCCATCCTCTCCCAACAATCTTGCATCTCATCTCCCGCTGGAAACCCTAGCTCATTCGATTCCAGGTGAGCTCATTCTTCTCCCAACGTCCCCGCATTTCATCTCCCACGGGAAAACCTAGCTGGATTTTTCTTCCTAACATTTGCTTGCTGCCGCTGAAGGGGAGCTCAGCTAGATGGTGGATGCTGCCGAGCTGTAAGATCCCATCTCCATCTCTTTCGGTTCTCCATCACGCCTGAGAGGATGAAAGGAGCAGCGGCGCCGGCGACCTGAGACTCTCCCCGGCGACATGACCCTCCTTCCGTTCATCTACTCCGATTATAGGTGAGCTCTTCTCCTTCCCATCCTCTCCCAACAATCTTGCATCTCATCTCCTGCTGGAAACCCTAGCTGGGTTTTCCTCCCCGAACCCTACCTTAAACATTTCCTTGGTGCAGCAGTGGGCCAACCTAGGGGCGAATAGCTCCTATGCGACGTCGTTGGGGGCAATTGTCCAGCATGCGATGACGTTGGCTGAAATAGCCCTGGTGCGACGTCTTTTAGCGTGGGAATAGCTCAGACAGGACTAACTGATAAAACGGCTGTCTGGCTCTTAACGGAGGCTGACATTAGGTTAGGACTTGGCTGGTTATGTGCTCCGACTGGTGGGATCCACTCAGTTGCCACGACACCGCACGGACCAACCCCACTCCCGCTCGATCCCCCTTGCTCGACGGCGGCGCCCCCTTGTCCGGCGGCAACGATTTCTTCTCGCCAGCTGTGGAGCGCCTTCTCGGCGGCGGCGCAGCTTTCTCTGGTGAGTAATTTCGCAGCCCTAGTCTCGTTCCCCTCAATTTTGGATGCGTCTGTGGCCTATATCTGTTTCCCCGTTTCCCGGCCGATTTGAAATCAGAGAAGCGTGGAGAGGTGCGCGTGGATTGAATGAGATGGAGCCCGGAGAGAGTTCAAATCGGTAATGCGCACCCTCTTCTAGCTTATTTGAACTCGATTTGGTTTTCGTCCCCTGCACCCCTAGCTGACTGCCGCTTCCCGCCCGCCATTGACAGGGGAGATTCTGCGCCTAGCTTCGAATTTACAGTTGAATTCTTTCCTTGTAAGGCCAAGCTAGGTGATGGTAGCGTTCGAAACATTGAGAGAGACACGAGGATTATTTGGGAGGTCAAATGTACAGATATTGATCCCCAAGAACTTCAGAGCATGGAGGAGAAGGCAGTGAAGAATTTGGTGGAGAGAATTGGGGAGAGCGTTATTTGGGGTCCAGAACAAGAGGTATCACTGCTACGGTATGATGATTGCATGAACGCTTATGTCCGAATTGAGGATGGAGAAGATATGGTTGATGAAATTGATCGACAAGAAGGTTGGACAAGAAAAAAGCAACCTTTTGGGCAGAGCTCATTGATTTGAACCAAGATTCCAGGGTTGGTTATGTGCCATCAAAGATGGCTTCACAGATGGCAGATGCTGAGTGGGCTGCAGAGAAGCAGATGTTGTTGCCAATGCTCCCTGAACTGACAGTGATATGTGAAGACACGAGGGCTGATGCAGATGCAGAACAGGGGGTACCCCAGAACAGGGATGCCATGATGCTAGGAAGGTTGTTGTTGATTGGAATGAAGTAGAATTAGCTGAACGCACAGATTTGGTCATTGAACCAATAGCTGACACTAAGATGGCCGAAATGTTTGGAATTCCAGTTGATGACAGAGATAAGGAGAAGGATGACTGTACTTTGCCTGCTGATGGTAACACAAATTCAGGCAATGAAGAAGTGGATGGAGAGTTGATGTTAGATGCTGCAGATGATGTAGATGATGCACATGCTGATGAGCTGGTGCATGTGTATGACAGAGAGAACCCTGTCATTGAGGTGGGGAAGATGTGGCCAAACATGGATGAGTTTAGGATGTGTTTCAAGACCTATGCAGTGAGACATGAGTTTGATGCCAAGACTCTGTGGACTGATCGAAAGAAATTTTATGCTAGGTGCCAAGGTTTTGATGGAGGTGCCAAACCTTGCAAGTGGTACATATCTGCTAGACGACAACCTGATGGCCATACAATCAGGGTAAATCAAATTCCACATGAGCATACATGTATGAGCAGTTCACAGCAAGTTTCAAGGATGACATCACAGCTTTGGATTACACAAAAGATTACTCCTATTTTAGCCAAGACACCAAACACTACAGCAAAGAGACTTCAAGTTGACCTGGAAAAGATGTATCCCATTGTGCTGAAATATACCACAGTGTGGAAGGCAAAACAAAGGGCAATGAAAGCATTATATGGTGATTGGGCAAATACATTTAGGATGTTGTATAGTTTTAAAGCAGAGGTGGAGAAGAGGTCACCTGGCAGTGTGGTGGAGATAGATACTGAGGTAAAAGAGATGGCAAGGTTTATTTCAGCAAAAAATTATGTGTTTAAAGCCTTGCGTAGATGGATTTAAAGCAGGGTGTCGTCCATATTTGAGCATCGACTCATCTTTTTTGACTGGAAAATGGAATGGTCAGTTGGCAGCATGCAATGCTCTTGATGGACACAACTGGATGTTTCCTGTTGCCATTGGAATGTTTCAGTCAGAGACAGAGGCATCATGGACATGGTTCATGATGCAGTTGAAAAGAGCCCTAGGGTCAGTATCACCTTTGGCCATCCACACAGATGCATGTAAAGGGCTAGAAAATGCGGTGAAGTTTGTTTTCCCTCATGCTGAGCAGAGGGAGTGCTTTGGCCATATGTGGATGAATCTGATAAAAAAATTCAGAGGAGAAGAATTTGGGCGCATGTGGCCGGCAGCAAGAGCTTACACCTCACAGACACATTCCTATCACCTTGGTAAGATAATGGCAGCATGTAGTGAGAATGATTTTGCTTCATGGTTGAACACCTACCATTCTCTGTTATGGTATAGGTCAGGTTTTAATACTGCAATCAAGTGCGATCATATCAACAACAACTTGGCAGAAAGTTTCAACAACAGGGTGAAGGAGTTGAAAGACTTGCCTGTGCATGACATGGTGGACCAAATCAGGATCATGATCATGCGCTTGTGGGAATTGAGAAGAAGAATTGGTGATATTTTGGAAGGGGATAAGCTTCCGGCAGTGGTACAACAAGTGGTCAACAGGAGCAGAAAGCTTTCACATCTATCTGTTGAGAAATCATTATTGAGGGGTGCTGAAGTTAGAGATACAAAGAGTGGCAAGAGGCATGTTGTTGACACTGATTTGCATGAATGCACCTGCCTAGAGTGGCAACACACTGGGAAACCATGTGAGCATGCCATAATTTTTTTGGCATCTAAACCCAAGTTAAATATGCACCCATATTTGCATGATTATTACTCGGTGCAAAGATTCAAGGCTGCATATGCAACTCCAATTCCAGCACTGACAGACCAATCGCAGTGGCCTGAGGTGGAAATTGAATTTTCTTTGTGTCCACCCCTCACTAAAAGGAAGGCTGGGAGGCCCAAACAGAGCAGATTCAAAGCTTGGTTTGAGAAAGGTGGGAGTAGTAAGAAAAAGAAAAAAGATAACGATGGAAAGCCAAAAAGGCCTAAAAAAGGTAACAAAAACAGATGCAAGTTGTGTGAGGAACTTGGGCATAGAATTGGTTCCACACAATGCCGTTACACTCCGGAAAGGCCAAAGTATGTTAATTTTGTTGTTTGTGTGTTGTTTTTGATTTTGCTGCTTTTTTCAGTCTAACCAAGTGATATGATTTATTTTTCAGAAGGAAGCGTGCAGAAAAAGGCCCACCTCTTGTTGTTGAACAATGCTGGCCACAGAAAAAAGCAAGACTCAGTGGCAGTAGAAAGAAGAGAAGTTTCAGTTCACAAACTGAATGTTCTTATGCACTCCTGGACCTTGCTGTGCAAGCTGAACCTGTCCTGGACCTTGCTGTGCAAGCTGAACCTGTCCTGGACCTGGATGTGCAAGCTGAACCTGTCCTGGACCTGGCTGTGCAAGATGAACCTGTTCTGGACCTTGCTGTGGTGCAAACTGAACCAGATGTTGCTGATGTTGTCCAAAATGAACCTCTTGGCCGTGCTGTGGGTAGGCCTAGTGGTTTTGGTAAGAAAAGAAGGAGTATCAACAAGTTGCTTGCTGTACAAGTTGAGAAGGAGAAGAAACCGAGTGGTGCCCGTGGTAAGAAGAGGCAAAATAAATAGAATGATGTTGTACTAAACTTGATTTGTTGTACTATTGATTTGTTGTATTTGTTGTAATAACTATGAATGGTGTTGTTGTAATAATTTGCCACTTGGTCATTTGAATTCAAATTTGAACCAAAATTCAAACTTTTATGCCACTTGTGTTATGCTAAGCTTGGATGTTGCAATGATTTCAAACTATTATGCACTTTGTTTGATCTAAATGGTCATCAATCCGAGGCCTTTTGCTAACTCCTGAAAAATGTGTTTCAAATGAGCTCCAAAGGTAGGGTAAACGGCCCCATTTCTAAGCAAGTTTTTTTCCACCTTGTCTAAATGAGCCAAATAAATTTCCTAGACATCTATTCTACCTATAAAGTGTCACTCCCAAGCTTGGATTTTCAATTTCATGTTTCAAACTTGTTTAAATGTTGGTCAAACTTGGCTTTGACCGAATTTGAAATAAGCATAAAATATTCACAAAACATCAAAAAAATAAAAAACCAGTGCACATGTTCTTAGTTTGTCATGTACTAACAACTCCAATTGATAAACAAGGTCTAGATATAATTAAACAAAATATGCTTCAATGTGGTGTGAAATCTCAAATCTCAAACTATGAACTCTCATGTGTGAAGAGAGGTGGTTTGGGATTTGCAACATGAAATTTTCAAAAAACTCACAGAAGCTTCATTTTGGTGTGACTAAGAAGTATCCAAGCTTGGATTTTCAATTTCATGTTTCAAACTTGTTTAAATGTCGGTCAAACTTGGGTTTGACCGAATTTGAAATAAGCATAAAATATTCACAAAACATCAAAAAAATAAAAAACCAGTGCACATGTTCTTAGTTTGTCATGTACTAACAACTCCAATTGATAAACAAGGTCTAGATATAATTAAACAAAATATGCTTCAATGTGGTGTGAAATCTCAAATCTCAAACTATAAACTCTCATGTGTGAAGAGAGGTGTTTGGGATTTGCAACATGAAATTTTCAAAAAACTCACAGAAGCTTCATTTTGGTGTGACTAAGAAGTATCCAAGCTTGGATTTTCAATTTCATGTTTCAAACTTGTTTAAATATCGGTCAAACTTGGGTTTGACCGAATTTGAAATAAGCATAAAATATTCACAAAACATCAAAAAAATAAAAAACCAGTGCACATGTTCTTAGTTTGTCATGTACTAACAACTCCAATTGATAAACAAGGTCTAGATATAATTAAACAAAATATGCTTCAATGTGGTGTGAAATCTCAAATCTCAAACTATGAACTCTCATGTGTGAAGAGAGGTGGTTTGGGATTTGCAACATGAAATTTTCAAAAAACTCACAGAAGCTCATTTTGGTGTGACTAAGAAGTATCCAAGCTTGGATTTTCAATTTCATGTTTCAAACTTGTTTAAATGTCGGTCAAACTTGGGTTTGACCGAATTTGAAATAGCATAAAATATTCACAAAACATCAAAAAAATAAAAAACCAGTGTACATGTTCTTAGTTTGTCATGTACTAACAACTCCAATTGATAAACAAGGTCTAGATATAATTAAACAAAATATGCTTCAATGTGGTGTGAAATCTCAAATCTCAAACTATGAACTCTCATGTGTGAAGAGAGGTGGTTTGGGATTTGCAACATGAAATTTTCAAAAAACTCACAGAAGCTTCATTTTGGTGTGACTAAGAAGTATCCAAGCTTGGATTTTCAATTTCATGTTTCAAACTTGTTTAAATGTCGGTCAAACTTGGGTTTGACCGAATTTGAAATAAGCATAAAATATTCACAAAACATCAAAAAAATAAAAAACCAGTGCACATGTTCTTAGTTTGTCATGTACTAACAACTCCAATTGATAAACAAGGTCTAGATATAATTAAACAAAATATGCTTCAATGTGGTGTGAAATCTCAAATCTCAAACTATGAACTCTCATGTGTGAAGAGAGGTGGTTTGGGATTTGCAACATGAAATTTTCAAAAAACTCACAGAAGCTTCATTTTGGTGTGACTAAGAAGTATCCAAGCTTGGA
Source organism: Poa pratensis (assembly GCA_947311845.1). NCBI lineage: Eukaryota > Viridiplantae > Streptophyta > Magnoliopsida > Poales > Poaceae > Poa > Poa pratensis. The sequence continues at coordinate 76,255,617 of CAMZMU010000043.1, read as the reverse complement.
TTTTCAATTTCATGTTTCAAACTTGTTTAAATGTCGGTCAAACTTTCAACCCACCTACTCTCTCCTTTGAAATCCATACTACTCTGTACAACATTTCACATTTGGGTAAAAATGCATATAAACCATATTTATATTTTTTTTCTAGTTACTATAGTACATTACAAAACCATGTGCGCAGGTTTCTTAATTTTTTGAATTTTTTTGAATTAGTTATGCTTAACCCTAGTTTAGTCAACCCTCACAAAACCCCGTTGACCGAGGCGAAACCCCGCATAACCCCGCTAACCCTAGCTCCTATTTTTGGCCGTTGGATAAGCCCTACGTTGGCCGTCCGATCAAGCCTTCTAGAAGGAAACCCGCAGACTCCCGCGTTTTGGCCGTTGGCCGTTGGATCGACGCCTTCTAGAAGGAATCTAGCACAGACGGTTGCGATCGGCTGAGCCATGGCGATCCACGAGACTCGCGTTCTTCACTCTGATTGGCTGGCCTATTTTCTAATGTTTTCTTTTTTCCAACACGCATAGGGTTCGGGGTGGGCAGTTGGGGAATGGATTGGTTGACTATGTGAGCACGAATTTGAGTCACTGGCTCGTGGTGCCCACCGTGTATTGGGTCCACATGTCATTCGCACAGTCTAGCCTTTGCATGCATGGTGGGCCGTCTTGGTGTGCGTTGTGCTACGCGCCCATCTAGCCTCTCCATGCATGCGGACCTAGTGGCAGCGATTCAGATGCATGCCTCCTTCCACGTCGCACCGCAGCAATTTTGGCCGCCGATTCAGACGCACGCCTCGCTGCCACTGAGCCGTCGCACCGCAGCAATTAAACGCGTCAGACTTTGATTCAGACTCAAAAACCGAGCTCTTTTCAGACTTTGACCCGTCGCACCGCAGCAATTATACACGGGAGAGTAATCGCACGACGATACACATGCCAACCCTCTTCTCTCTATATACATCTCTCTTCCTCTCCCCTCTCCACACAAGCCACAGCCAGATCCATCTCCTCTCTTCTTCCTCTCCTCTCTCGAAGCACAAAGCCACACAAGCCAGATGGAGTTCACCGGAGTCACGTACTGGCCGCCGCACACGTACCCGGAGGAACTCTACCCCCCCGGCGTGTTCGTGGAGAACAGACTCCGCGTGTGGGTGATCTCGAGGTGGAGGTCCCAGTTTGAGCTCGCCCGCGAGTTCCTCGCCTCCGGCTATCGCCACCTCAACCGCCCAGCGGGCATGCGGCGCATGTTTAGCCTCGACGAAACCCGTGACAATCTCGGCAACGTCGTGATGCTCACGGCCACCTTCGCCAACTCGTTGGACGCCCGCTTCCTCCTCGGGACCGTCTGGTGGTGCGGCTGTGAGTTCATCGCATTCACGATGTACAACATGTACACCAACTACGATGCGGCCTTCCCCACCCCCCGCCATGTGCACAGGCTCCCCTACAACATCAACGACGAGGAGTGAGCAAGAAGGGGCGCCCGAGCAAGAAGATGGTGCCTGGAGTGAAGATGGTGGCATATTGGGCCCGGCATATATGCCCCTATTAAGTTTATTTTCAGTTTATTTACTTTCCCTTGTCGTACTTGGGCATATATGCCCCTATTTAGTTTATTTTCATGTAAGATGATGCCTCTATTATCTATGTTGTAAGGGGATGCGCTATATCTATGTATCCATGTTTGTTCGTGCTTATATAAAATATTAGTGTTTGCTCGTACCAAAATATAACCATGTTTGAATTAATTACCAATTTTTTTGAACATAAGTTAACCACCAACTTCTCTAGCTTCACATTCACAAATGTGCTCCAAAGCTAGGGGAAATGACCCCATTTCTAAGCAACTTTTTTTCGACCATCTCCAAATCAGCCAAATAATTTTCCTTAGCATCTATTCTACCTATATAGTATCAATACGAAGTCTCACTATATTTTGAATTAATCTTCATATTATAATTAAAGGGTGGGCAGATTGACACGCTAAGGAAAATTTTAAACCAAAACTTATTCAGTATAAACATGCTGTAAGATGATACAAGGAAATAATAAAATAACAAAAAGAGAGGGCAGAGGGAGACGCTAAGGAAATAATGAAATAAACTATATATGTGTGAAATAACATAAGCTGAATAAAAAACAAGAGACAGAGGTGAATTCGTTGTCCATTGGGCCTGGCTAGGTTTATTGGGCCTAGAGTGTGCACGTATGTTTTTTTTTCGGACGAACACTTCTTTAAACATTCGGCCTGGCTAGGTTTTACTTGGGCCTGGCCTTTTCTCGTACTCGTTGTTTTTTTTGTTCTTCTACTGAACTGAAAATTGCACACACATCTGCACACTGTCATACAAACTGAAATAAACCAAATAAATGGTGGATTCGTGATGCATTTTTTTCAAGTCTTAGCCATACAGAAATTGTCCATTTCAAGCTAAGTGCAACACTAATTACATTGTTTAATAACTAATGATCAGCACATAGACAACTCCAAGAGCAATTGCACATAAATAAAAAATTGCAGCCATCAGATTGTCCTGCTTCTTCAGATCGAAAAGTTTCTTTAGCTGTTTGTTCATCTTCTTCAACTCGGCCTTCACTTCCGCAAGCCCATCCGCATTCTGCACCCCATTCTGCACCGTAGCAACCCCCGTAGCAGATCCCAATTGCTCCACCGCCTACGGCAAATTGGGCACCAGGGATGTGCCCGCCTTTTCAATCCTCTTGATGTACACATCAAGCCACTCGAAATGGTCGCATGGCAGCAGATCCTGAAAATAGGAACCAAATATTAACCCTAATTCCCTAGCTCTGGTTTGAGGAAATTCCCCGGCTATAGTGCCATGAAAACCCAAAATTGAGGAAAATAAAACGAAATTGGAAGAGGGGAAAGTCATATCTCACCTTCCCCGGCTCTGGTTTGCTCTCGCATTTCACATACGCGCGCCCGGCGTTGCCATTCTTGTCGCTCTTGGTGACCCGCCGCTTCAGAGGTGCCGTCCGCCCGCAATCAGGGCACCTTCCCAGCGGCACTGGACCGTAGCGCGGCCATTGACAGTGGGAGGCGGAAGCGGAGCTCGAAGACATACCTCTACCGCCGGCGTTGATGCGCGCTGTCGCCGGAGAAGAAGGGGGACGAGAGGATGCGGGCAACGGTAGGAAAGCTCGCTCGCGGGGATGGCTCTGGCACGGGGGCGAGATGGATCTGTTTTGTACCAGCTGATGACATGGACAAGAGGTGGGTCCCGCGCTCGGAGGTGCTCCTGTGGGCCCCATGCTGATGTGGATAAGTGGGGGGGTCCCACTAGGCTCACATAATTCCAACCCCTAACCTGTCCCTTGCGGTTAAGCCCGACTGTCGCACACGAGCAATTTCAGCAACGAGATGGCGTCACACGCGAGCTATTTCAACCAACGACGTCGCTGCCCATCGATTAGCATGGAAAAACGTCGCATAGGAGCTATTCGCCCCCAACCTAGGGAGCTCAGCTCATACAAGATGGATGCTGCCCAGGAGGAGATTATCCAACTGTAAGATCCCATCTCTACAGAGTCTCCCCACATTTCATTCCGCGCACTGTGTTTGTAATATGTTGTGCTCATGCTGTGCCAGTTTATTGAAGGAATTATGTAATATGTTGTGCTCATGCTGTGCCAGTTTATTGAAGGAATTATTGCACGACAATCATGTACATCTCTATTTGTTCTGTCACTGCCGATATTTCCAGGGTCTGTTTGGAGGAACCACGTGTGGACGCTGACGCACCAGAGCATTCTGACACAGGCCGTGTCACGGTGTCAGTGACCAAGGTTCTCGACGACGACAACCTCCTCAGGGAGATAATAATCCGCGTCGGCTCCCCCACCACCCTTGTCCGCGCAGCCCTTGTCTGCAAGCATTGGCTTGAGCATGCCTCCGACCGCAAGTTCCGTGAGATTCCGTGAGCTCCACCCGCCCCACCTCCTCGGCTACTACAAATACATGAAGCGGACCGCTTGGGTTACTTTTTTTTATAGCTGTTGTTTGCACCAGTCCTGAACTTGCTCTATCCCTTCTTATATGGTCTCACAATAGCAAGATTTAGTGGTGCTTGACTTGCTTGGTATTTTTAGCATGGAATCTTGTACCACTTTTTCAAAATATTAGCACAACCCCAACAGATGTGAATTTTTTTATTCATGTCTGTTGAATATAATTATGGTGTAATTTTCTTGTGTCTACCTTTGAACTCTGAACCTAAAGCTGTGTATGAGATCATTAATACTTGTTTCTACTGAATGGTGCTTGTTGGATCTTTTTTTTTCTCGCCTTGTGTGGGTATGCTTGAGCTTAGGCATGATTTGTTATCCAGATATATCAGTGGCTAGACAAAGCTAGCGGTGGTTTTTTTTTTGAGTTTGTGTGTCATTTCTCCTTGTATGATAAGAGCTTTGTTTTACTAGAATACGAATACAAAATGGAAATATTTCTGTCTGGGATATGAAAGGCATTTGACATATACTGCTGTAGCTTTTTAAAACAAAGGGCTATATCGCTGGAACGAATTCATTATTATCAATTGGCTATTTTTGTACTAGCAACTTGTTAGTGCATATATTTTGGTGCTTAAAGTGGCAAGGCAAATATATTCTGACCATAATCCCTCTTTTTTCCTTTCTAAAACAGAGAGCATTTGGATGGTCAGTAACAATATGGGTGCCATCCAGAAAGAGCAGAGAGCTATGCCCACTATGACCTGTACTGGATAATCAGGATGCAGTGTAACCGGAACAGCACTCAAATGTTAGACATGACTCCTACCCCTGCGGCACCATGCCTGTTCGCAGCCGTGATCTATGTTCCGTGAACAAGACATACTCCTTGTATGCATGTTTAGTAGTTACCTTGTCAGATCTGTTTGCTTCCACTTCTTGTGGCTGTTGCTTATTCTGTTTGCAAAATAAGTCTTGTTTTTCACCGTTGCTCAATCACTTTCGTACTAGCTGTAGTGCAAACGTTGCTTCGAGGCCATGCATGTTTGACGGTACAAACTGCAGTAAATTCAAACTGCAGTAAATTCGTCATATATGCATGTAGTAATTACTTTACTGGAATAAGGGGAAGACGAGTGTGATATCTAATTGATGCCTGCCGTGTGATGTTCGGTTGTGAAAATACTGCATGCCAGTTTCAAGTCTGCACCTACCAAAATTAGGTAGACAAACTCTTAAAATTTACAACAACAAACACATCATACTAGTATGAAACTACTGCAGCATTATAACTTGCTCATTGCTCCTGGTGTGGATCTGAAGCTAACTAAAAACAGAGGATGCAGAGTCCAAGGTGTTGTCCATCGTTCTCTGCAAGCAAGGTAACCTGGCATTAAAGATTTCGCACATGTAATGGAAGCATCAGATAAGGAATGTTGGTGCCGAAGCTGAATGAAAACGAAGGATGTAGGCGTTGCGGATCCATGCAAGTAAAGGTAAGCTGGTACTACTAAATATTCTGCAACATGGCATGGAAGCATCATATAAGTAATACATAAAGAGCAGAGCATCAATAACAGAGAAGAACTCCAGCTTCAGTTTCCAACTTAGACAAGGGATCACTTTGCTAGCAACTTGTTGCTTGTAGCAACAGAACCGTTCCTGTTTGCTACCTGCTGATCAGTCATGAGCATCACCAGGAGGAAACAGCAAACCACGAATTATTTGTATCGACAAAACCATATACTTTTAGCGAACAATGTAGGAAATTGTGTCTTGCAACATTTTATATATTTACTACATTGTCGGAATTAAACTTCAGAGTGGAAGCATCACGGAAATAACAGTGAATTAATAATGTGGAATTGTACTTAAGGAAATATAATTAAGGAACGGCTATAATGGAACACAGTGTATATTAATATGCTGGAATTATACCCGGGAACAGTATAGAGCAGAATGCCAGGTTGTTCATAGGATTAGCTCTATGGATTGTTAAAACCTGTGAGTTTGATTTTGTATTCGAACTGGCGCATGACTCACACGTGCGTGCAGGGACCTAATTGTTTAACAGTAATAGGCTCGGTTAATGACTGTTAATGATAGTGGTTGGTTTAACAAGTCACGAGTCCTAACTGGAAACAGATTGAGTTATCTGTAATTTGGAGTCTATATAAATGTTCCACCCTCTAGCCTCAATATGCATTGTGAACGGCACCACCGATAAGGCAGAGGAATAGAGGATAGACCAAGTTAGCTCCAACCCTAATTTTTTAAGTTGGTATCAGAGCCGAAGGTTTACCGCCGGCCGCGCCGTCGGGATCCCTCGTTCGCTTTGCAACTCTGCCGTGGCAATCGCCGACCTTATCCGCTGCGAATTCGTCTCGGTTGGTTCGCTGGTGCCTCAGCTACGCACGGAGATCAAAGGTGCAGTCCTGTAGCTACGATCGCCGCTGCGGAATTCGTCTCTCACCGCGCCGGTCAGCAATTAGGTGAATATTCATGTGCAGGCAGAGCCAAGTCCGTGGTCGCCGCCGGCGATCTGGCCACAAGCTGCCGGCCATCGTCGCTTCTATTCCGCTGCGAACTCTGCCTTTTGACGTCTGCCGCCGCATGGCGCGACGCGTGCTTCTCGTGTGGAGAACAGATCAGGAGGAGATCACGTGGTTGGGAGAATAGCCCCACGGAATCGGAACGTCGCCAAGCCGGACGGAATCACCGCCTCCGCCGTTTCTCGTGCCGCTGCTTTGGTCGATCGATTCCACGGCGGCACGGCGACGTCTCGTCCGCTCCTGCTTCGGTCATCCCGTGGTCCGGGTGCCAATATCGCCGAGTTGCTCGTCGTGACTCAGCGCGAAATCTCGCCTTACCTAGTCTGCTACGACTTTCGCCGCCGATGATCCTTCGTCAGTCTATCCCATCGAATTGATCTGTCGCCGCCAGTTTTCAACATCGTTCGTTCATCTATTGCTGCTAAAGTTCAGGACGCTTCCGCTTCGTGCTGCGCTGAATTGATTCGATCTAAGTGTGCGCTGGCTGAGGAAAGCTAGCATTCGTGCCACGTTCCTTGATTTGTTAAGCATAACTCGCGTGGATCGAGGAAAGTACAGGGAAGACAGGCTGATCGATGAAGGCGGAATTAATTTACAGTCTACAACGATTCGTCAATTACTCCATCAATTTTTCCATTGCGCGGTGTGTGCATGCATCATGTCGTCTGAGGCTACACTCGATCTATCAAGCAATTCACGCCAAGGCTCTAAATTCGTGCACGCACGTATGGGCCAAGGAACATTTTTTTTATCTGCCTTGGATATATTCATGGTAGAAGACAGCAAGGAATTACTTCGTTCAGGTCTGAACATAAGGTTTTCGCGTCGCCCGTTCTACATATCGGTAACACTTATTTACTTTCTACAAGAATATTGATATGAAGAATATTGATTATGTCAATGACATATGCCTAAACTAGAAAAGGGAAACCATGGAATTTGGACTAAGGAAAATAAATTAGTTCAGTATATTGTTTGATTCATTAGCTGCCGGATATAAGAGTGAACAGATTACGTGGAAAATTTACTCGTAACCTGGAAAAGGATTTTTTTTTCATTGACTTCCTTTATTGGACACCACTCGCTTTTAGAGGAAGTTGGAATGCACTCTGAGGGAATTTATTAAACTCTTTGTCGGATGGATTAATTTATTTATTCTCAATTGCTACGGGGTAAACTTTGTCACCGGAATATATTGGTACTTGTCGGAATACTATGAAAGCTCTCGGAGTACTTAATAATTTCACCGGAATTTTCCGGTGTAACGACAAGGAGAAGGCGTCAAGCTTATTTATATTGAAATTGACATCACATATATTTGGAGGAAGATGGAAAACGCTTCAAGGGCGAAAATTTGATCTTCGCTTAAGGTATGTCCAATTTATTGTTTTGTACAAATATTTGTTATCATCACTTTTCTTCCATATAGTTGGATTCTAGACTTAGCATGTACGTCATAATTTGATGGAATACAATAGCAAATCTATTGACATGTGAACAATTCCAAAGGAAAAATAAGTGTGCTTAATTAGTCACGAATGATAAATTATATATACTTTGGAATTGGAAATTATGTAATCAAACTCTGTTTATGGAGGATATTATTATTGTTTTTATATTTACCTACGATGAGAAGGAATTTAATGTACACTTCTCTATCGGAAATTTTGGTTATGTATGCTATTTGGAAAACGAAGGGTGAAATTATTACTCATCGGAAAGGTTAGTGTATTATGGAATTTAACACAACGGTCTCATGTTCTATTGATAATTCGTTGGAAGTTGGTTGTGAAGATAACTCCATAGGGAGGAATACTGATAATAGGAACACATGCTCGGAATTAATCACTGATGTGGGCCATCTGGTTGTCCAAGTTCATGAGCTAACTGTGGGCCATCTGTCTTTTCCAATTAGTGATCATGTTGCTGAGAAGAGCAAGAAACGGTTTGTCGGTAACAAATTCAAATCATCTTTTCTCGCCTTAAAGCACGATTCAGACTCTCTTAATATGGCCCTTGATTTAAGGCATTCAGGATATTCAGACAAAGCCATTATGCACGCCCTTGATTGGTGCTGGTTACTTGATTTTGAAGACATTTTTGAATTTCTGGGTAGGTGTTCTGTTGCCGTCTTCATGGGCATTCGAAGCAATCTTGTCCGGGCCCCCAAAATATTACCCGCATGAGCGAATTTGTGATTGCTGCACGGGCCGGGGACATTGGGCGTCTAGCTGCCCTGGGAAATTTTTCTGTTCGGACTGCAAACTATGGGGCCATGAGAAAAAACAATGTATGACAAATAATCCCAAGCAATCCCGCGTTGTCTGGATCAAGAAAGGTAGCCCATCTTCTATGGGGGAAAGTTCTGATCTGATATCCCCATCCTTAATGGGGTCGGATTCCTTCCATATGGGTGCTTCGGTTTCCTCAGTTGAAGATGTATCGTCTCCTCCGACACTTTCTGTTACAGTACCGGTTATTCCGGTTATTTCCATGATGGACGGTATTGAACCTGAAGGCAACGTCTCTGACGATGGCATTGAGGCCTGGAATGAGGAAGTTGCTGAAGTCGAGCTGACTGCAGAACGTGTGCTCGCTGGTCTCCCTGTGGCTAATGCTTTGTGGTCTTTTGCTACTGCTGGTGGTGCACGTGCACTAGAGGTTCCCCTCTGGCCTTCATTTCTGCACTTCTTAGGCTGGATCGCGTGCAAGCTTGCCACTCGTTCCCTGTTGTCTGCTGAACAAGTTCCTGTTGTTGTTGCTGAACTGGAGGTGCAGAACATTTTCCTCGATCAATTGGGCATGCTGCTCGATGCTGTTAGCTGGGCTGTACTGAATCTGGTGCTTCACTTCAGGCCCATCTTGGTTGGGCCGTGGTCCAATCTGATGCTCATATTTGGAGTCCCACGTCTCCTGCTCCTGGAGGACTCCCCCTCGCCTGTTCTGATTGAAGCTGAATTACCTGTTCGTCTGTTGTCTGCTGATGCTCCGGCTGGTCGCTTGCTCATCACTGAACTGGATGCCGCTGCGGATGACACTATGAATCCAGGTGCTCCTCTTCTTGGGGAGGATTCCTCTCCTAGTGGCCGTCGCCGCTCCTGCAAGGCCGTCGCACCTCCGGCTGTTAGCACTCAAGTCCGGCGTTCCCCCCGTCACAGCAATAATGGGTTCAAGGCGGATGCCCCCTCTGCTTGAGTCAACAACCGCAAGATATCCCAGGTCACCAAGGCCACCCCTCCTGAAGTTCTGCAAATCACGGAGATGCAGCGTTTGGGGATTGAAGAATGTGGCATTGATCCTTCTGAGCTGACTCCTGAGCAGCTCCTAAAGGCCGGGAAGATTAATCTTGCCAAACTTTTTTATTTTCTGCGGTGTGCTCTTTTCTGCTGAACTTTCGTGCACTCGTGTGCAAGCTTTTGAACCAGATTTCTGCTGAGAAAACATGTCGCTATCTCGTTCAAATCATGCGCGTATTTTCTGGCATATCCTATGCTGGAATATCAGGGGACTAAACAGCACTGAAAAATGGCCGTTGGTGAGGGATAAAATAGAGGAAAGCTCCGCGTCTATTCTCTGCTTCCAGGAAACGAAACGTGCCCACTTCGATAGCAAATTCATTAATCTTTTGCTCCCAAACGGTTCGACCAGTTTGCCTTTATCCCGTCTGACGGCGCTTCTGGGGGTTGCTCGTTGTTTGGACTGGTAATAAATTTGTGGGTCAGGTTATCCTTCAGGAAAGCTTTGCGATTGCTATTTCCTTTACCTCCACGAGCTCTGCTGAGAGTTTCATCCTAGTTAACGTGTATGGGCCTTGCGAGGGGATCGAAAGAGAGAACTTTGTGGCTTGGTTATTTCACCTTGATATTGCGGATGATACCCTTTGGATCCTAATGGGGGATTTTAATTTCTATCGATACTCTGACAGTCGTAATCGCCCTGGAGCAAATCTTGATGATATAGCCACTTTTAATGAAATTATAAGCTACCTTGGGTTGATTGAATTACCGATAAAGGGTAGAAGCTTCACCTGGAGTAACATGCAGGCCGATCCACTCCTTGTCCAATTAGACTGGTTTTTTACCTCTCCATCTTGGACCATCAAATTCCCTAACACCATGGTTAGGCCTCTAGCTCGTCCCACTTCTGATCATACACCATGTGTGGTTTCTATTGGCACGGCTATTCCCAAAGCTGCTGTGTTTCGTTTCGAGAATCATTGGGTCAGAATGCCCGGGTTTTTGGACGTGGTTGCACGCATATGGGATATTCACTGCCCAGGTGATGCGGCTCGGCGTATCTCTGCTAAACTCAAGCTGCTCCGCAATGCCCTTCGGATATGGAGTACGAGCATTTCAGTGATCTCGCGCTGATTGATAATTGCAACTCGACCATCCTCCTTCTTGATGAGTTTGAGGAATTGCGTCCTCTTCATATCTCTGAATGGAATTTTCGGAATATTGTTAAGCAGAAACTACAAACTCTGCTACAATACAAGCAAGACTACTGGAGAAAGCGCTGCACAATTGGTGGGCTAAATTTGGTGGGGAAAACACAAAAAATTTCCACTCTATGGCGACTATTCGATACCGGCAAGACAATATTTCCTCTCTTACAAGAGCAGATGATCGGTGGCCACGGATCATGATGAGAAGGCTGGCATCCTATGGAGCTCTTTCAAAGACAGACTTGGTGTCTCTACCCCCATTGACCCAAATTTCGATTTCTCTATTTATGTTCATCCTCAAGAGGGCTTGGAGGAGCTTTCTGTCCCTTTTTCCCACGCTGAAATTGATGCAATAATTGCTGAATGCCCAGGAGATAAAGCCCCAGGGCCTGATGGTTTCTCGGGTATTTTTCTCAAAGTGTGTTGGCCTATAATTCGCTACGATTTTTATGATCTATGTGATGAGTTCTGGAATAAGACGGTGAACTTACAAAGCATCAATGATGCGTTCATTACCCTGATTCCCAAGGTGCAGTCCCCTTTGGATCCAAATGATTACCGCCCTATCTCATTGTTGAATTCTTGTCTGAAAGTCTTGACCAAGCTTCTGGCTAACCGTCTTCAAAAAAAGATTTTACAGCTTGTACATGCTAATCAATATGGATTCCTCAAGAGTAGAACGATCCAAGATTGTGTGGGATGGGCTTATGAATATATACATCAATGTAAACAGGCCCGGAAAGAAGTTGTCATCCTTAAGTTAGACTTTGCCAAAGCCTTTGATACTATCGAGCACGAGGCGATCATTAAAATATTATGCTGCTGGGGGTTTGATGATCGCTGGATTCACTGGGTTCGTGCCATCTTCTCATCGGGTACTTCCTGTGTACTTCTCAACGGAGTACCTGGGAAAAAATTCCGTGTAAACGAGGAGTTCGTCAAGGAGACCCATTCTCGCCAATTCTTTTGTGGCAGGAGCAGATTTGTTACAGTCTATGGTAAATGGCCTAGTGGCATCCGGCCAGCTTTATCATCCTCTGCCCATTCCTGGCGCTGATTTCCCCATCGCACAATATGCCAATGATACGTTGTTGATCTTGCAAGCGTGCCCTCACCAGCTCCTAGCTCTTAAGAACTTGCTGCACTCATTTACGCTTGCCACTGGGCTCAGAGTAAACTACAATAAATCATGTCTCATGCTGGTTAATATTGCTGCCGATAGGCTCTCTGCCCTTGCTGGGGTTTTTGGTTGCAGTACGGGCTCGCTCCCATTTACTTACCTGGGGCTTCCGTTGGGGGTTTCGCGGCCAACAGCACATGATCTTTCTCCCATTGTTGATCATGTGGAGAGAAGACTGAATGCAAGTGTGCGCTTCCTCGACTATGGCAGCAGATTAACCTTCATAACCTCGGTTCTCTCGTCCCTGCCCTTGCATTTTCTGTGCTCTCTCAAGGTGTCTAAAGCAATCATCAAGCAATTTGACAGAGTGCGTAGGCACTGCTTATGGGCGAAGGAGGAAGATTCCAGCTCAGTCCACTCCCTTGCTGCTTGGACATTGGTTTGTCGTCCTAAAAAGTTCGGTGGTCTTGGCATCCTTAATCTGGAAGTTCAGAACAATGCCTTGCTTCTCAAACAGCTTCATAAGTTTTTCAGCCACACCGATACCCCCTGGGTCAAGCTAGTATGGTCTCTGTATGATAGGGATTCGCCCCCTCATGCCCAATCACCTCGAGGGTCCTTTTGGTGGAAAGATATATTCAAATTGGTGGGCATCTACAGGAGCACCACTAGAACCACTATTGTTAATGGTCAGTCTACGTTGTTTTGGAAGGATTTTTGGCACGGGAGGGAATTGTTTTGTGATAAATACCCCAGGCTCTTCTCCTTCGCCCTGCATGAGGACATTGCGGTCTCGTCGATGACCGACCTCCATGATCTCCACGAGTTATTTGCCCTACCTTTATCCCCTGAAGCGTTTGCTGAATATCAGCAGGTGGATCAGGTCATTTCAGGTCTGGATTTAAATATGAATGAACCTGACATCAGAGTTTTCACCTGGGGCAGCTCAAGCTACACCTCGGCAAAGTTCTACAATTTCCTCTTCTCGCACTTGGCTGTCGATCCCTCTCTCCAGGCGATTTGGAACTCCAAGCTTCTCCCCAAGCTTCGAGTGTTTGCGTGGCTTCTTCAAAAAGATAGGCTTAACACCAAGGATTTAATGCTGAGAAAACATTGGCATGTAGATGGTGGCTCGTCATGTGTCCTCTGCCATGCATCTGTGATGGAAGACCGCGATCATCTATTCTTCTCCTGTCACTTTGCTCAGGAGTGTTGGTCCATGATCGGCCTCACTTGGGATTGCTTGCTCCCAATCTCTAACCGTCTGACAAGCGCTATGCGCTTATTCAATGGCCCTTGTTTTATGGAGGTGGTGACATGCGCGCTTTGGAATATTTGGAAGATTCGCAACGATCTTATATTAAAAAACATCCAACCTTCAGTAGCACGATGGAGAGTTCTGTTTCAAGCTGATTTACTTTTGCACCAGTATATGGTGAAACCTTCTCTTGTTCAACCCTTACGTGCTTGGGTGTTAGAAATTTTTCTGTAGATGGATTCTTTGTACTCGCACTCTTTTCATTTTCTCCCTCCTTAGGCCCCCCTTTTTTGAACAGGGTCCTTTGTAAGAAAAACTGCTGGTTTTTCTATTAATATAAAATCCTAACCGTAGGGGTTTTTCCCTACGGTACCTTGTTCAAAAAAAATTAATCACTGATGGTTCACGACTTGGTCATGCTCTATAAATAGAATTACGCTTGTAAATTCTGAAATTATAAACTTTAAGTGGGAGCACTATCAGTTATGGATTTTTTTTAATGTGACATTTGGTTTTACACTCCCACTAGAGGTTCAATTATTTATATTATCTCATTTACGACTTGGTTGCATATCAAGGAACTGGCTTATTACTTCTGCAATTCAAAACTTTAGTGGGAGGATTTTGGTACCTTCATCAACATATATTTACGGTATTTTTGGGACACTCCTACTTGAGGTGGATATATTTATTTATTTCATGATTCACTTGATATGGTTATTAATATCTTTGGCAATACAAGTCAGAAGGTTTTTGTTGTATTAACATCTCATACTGAAGTGGAAAATCAGTTCATCAAAGGATTACAAGGTTTGAAACTGATTGGTGGGGGAAGTCACTTCAGGAATATTAATTGAAACTAATGTGATAAGCATGGAATTATTCACCGTTGTCTTATGTCATATACTCCATGGTTGAATGGAGGAATACAAGTCTTGGTTATTCACTGGATTATGAAAGCATTACATACTACTATTTGTTGAGTAAGTCATTATTTATCACAGTCACTGTTTATATTTTGTGAACTGGAAGGAAGTATTCTATTTATATTTTGGTAGTATGGAATTGGAATCATTCTTTACTACATAGCACACCAAGATTTTATTTTTAATGTTTATATTCTAGTGGATCAAATGGTATTTTGTTTTTATCTGGAAAAGGGAAAATTGGTGGAAAGTAGGAGTATGATATTTTCTCATGAAGGGTGTGTTTACTAATAGTCATTGTGCTAAACTCAAAGGAAAACACCAAGTTACACTCCTAGCACTAACATGCTTAGGAAAAGTGGGAGGAATTAAATTGGGCCATCATATCTTGGCTACTATTGTGTGTTATTTGAGAAAGTTACTCTATATTTTAGAGGAAAGAAAAATACTAAACTTGTTGCTGATGTTAACTATGGGTGGAAACATCGCGGGAAGGAATAAACTCAATGATGATTAATAAAAGTTTGGGAACTTTTTATTTTACCAAACAACCGCATGCATATAGGATGTTATTGGATTTATTTACAACGAAGTTTAATGCAACATTCTTAGTTTACAATTCAAGGTTTGTTGTTTAATTCTTTACACAAAGGAAATATTTATACTTTGTGGAAACTCTGGAATTTAGAGGTGTTGTTGTTTAATTATTTACACAAAGGAAATGTTATACTTTGTGGAAACTCTGGAATTTAGAGGAGGTGTTGTTGTTTAATTATTTACACAAAGGAAGTGTTATACTTTGTGGAAACTCTGGAATTTAGAGGAGGTGGGAACAATGACAGTGTTTGCTAGTTGAATTGATCAATTCATGTTTTTTGGAACAAGCTTCACATCAATGGAATGTCAGGTCATACGGTTTTATTACTGATGGAAGATATTCATATACAAAGGTTAGTGTGAATTGTTTTGTGTTATCATTATAAGTGCTAACTATGTTCTTATTGGTTTTAAAATATCACATTGATGGAAGTGAAAGCTTGGTTCAGTTCTAACTTTCATATGAAAGGTGTGTCAAGCTTCTGCATTTTGGGAGTGGAATTAAATAGATAATATTTCGATATATTTTTCTATGGAAAATTGCAAACCTGTCATGTACCTTTTGATTAAGGGAATGATACTCTGCGAGGAATTATATTTAAACTCGTGAGGAAAAAGGAAGAATAATTGTCATCCTCAGTTATTGTGGGACATTATTCATGTGATCTGATTTTAGCCATGCAATTGTAATTGTTGCTATTTTAATTGGTACGAAAACGATTTGCTGGAATTATTAGCAAACGGACTATGAATCTTATTGAAATTTTTGGAATCCCATAATGGACTTGTCGCGCAATGTCTAGGAAATATGGATTACTCATTATTCATTGATGATCTCAATTTCAACTACTGGATATATTGACGCTATTTGTGATCTTGGTGAAAGGTTATCTATTTTATGTTATGTGTTAATTTACTTTTGTAGGTATTTATGGTGTACAAAGGAAACATGATTTAGTACACGTTATTTATGAAATATGAATACTTTAATGCTAAGGAAGGTCTATGGCTAAGGAATTTTGTTTGTCAACTTAAGGTCGTGGAAAGGTGCATCATAACATGTTACTTTGTGATAATTTGACTCCAAAAGTCACAAAAGTTTATATACAACGTGAGTGCATTAAAGGAAGGAATTAACGCATAACCATGTAATAGCATCGGAAACAGATTGAGTTATCTGGAATTTGGAGTCTATATAAAGTTCCCACCCTCTAGTCTCAATATGCATTGTGAGCGGCACCACCGATAAGGCAGAGAAATAGAGGGTAGACCAAGTTAGCTCCAACCCTAATTTCTTACAAACAGAACATCCATGTACCTGGATAATATATTTGCCACCAGCTAGAGTTGTAATCCTCACAGGGATCAGATTTATTGTTTCTAATCATTACCAGCCATTTACAATGGCTTGTTTTTTTTTTTGAATGGGTTTACAATGGCTTGTTGGAAAAACTAAAATGATCAGATCTGTAACATGATAAATCAAGTGAAATCACATCTTCATTGAGAAGGTTCATGTTCGTTTGTGAAAGCTACTCCTTCAACCCTACCAAGCCCAATTCTCTTCATAAGTTGTACGTATGCTTCTCCATTGGATTATTCAGCTACCAAATTTGGCAAGGATTGATCTGCAAATTTGGGGTAGAAATAATGTTTATTTCATAGGTAGCTCACAAATGCGTTGTGAATTAACTGAATAAAATCTCTATAAACTGAAAATGAGACTGTATTTCTGGATTACCTGCAAGTGTCTGTTGCAATGTGTTCTACTAACAGTTACCACCGATTTTACTGAATAAACTGGCATTCCGTTCTTAGTTAATTATGCCAATCAAGATGTAGTCAGTGAAGTTAGCAAGGAGGTTTCTCCTCTGAGCTTGAGGGCACACAAGGTGACCCCGACGAAGAGGACCCCTTGTCCTCCAGGGAGTCGGTCCGGTTCACCTTCAGAGTACACCGGTTAGGTACCAGCACTCCTTCATTTTCTGTCCCAATATCTGTACACGGAATTCAGTTCAATCCTGTGTTTGCACGTGTACTCGACAGATAAACGAAACGGTGCGTGCCTTTTAGGAGATCATGGAAAATGGCGTCCACGAGCGTTCTGCACTTCTGCAGCAAAGGTGAGCACACTGATTTTCACTATGTAAGCAAGTGGGTCGGATAATAATGAGCTTGTGCTCGTGGAAATGTGTGGATGCACATTCTGTGACATCGACCCTTCAGTTATGATTTGGCATTCCATGTTCCTTAGGGCAATATGAAGGCATTGAAACTGTAGTCATTAATTAGTGGACGAGGTTTCATCACGTTGATCTCTGAGCTACCCACTTGCCCTTTTAGAAGATTTGCTAATCCTCAATCACCGGCCTCCATCTTCATCCTTCCTCTGTTTTCCTCTAATTGTCTGCTTCACATGGACGGCTATGGTAAAAAAAAGTTTCAAATGCTATGACAACCATAGAGTCAGTAGTACTAAGGACTTCAGTTTTTTTCGATAAAGGGAGCTTTTATTACTTAAAGTTTAAGCATTACACCGGCCTCTGCATAACAAAGATGCACACAGCCGCCACAAATCCAACAGTACGAAAGTAAATAAGGCGAATTACATATCATAATGAGAAAGTGTAAAAATGCCTAATCAGTCTTGGTTTTCACCACTGCCTTGTCGGCTTCAGTTAGCGATGTTTGTGTACTGGCTGTGTTGCTGCAACAGACGACTGCAGTAAAGACAAACACAACAAAATGCCCTTTGATTGTCAAAGCCGACTGCACAGTAAAGACAAACACAACAAACTGCTGTGAGAACGAATGTTTGCCCTCAAAAATCTTCAAAAGAAATTTCAGTTCCCAGTTTCAGTATACACTAGATTTGTTCCTGGTCTCGGGACTTGCTTGTACAGATACAAGGGAGGTAGCAGCGATGTTTCTTGCCCTGTCAGGCAAGGTAAGATGGCATTAAAGATTCTGCAAGGTGAAAAATGGAAGCTTCAAATAGCAGGGCATGAACAACGGAGAGGACCTCCAACTCCAGTTTCTCCCCTTATTTGGAAAATGCCTTTGAGACAAGAGATCCCTTTTCCTGCAACTTATTCCTTGTAGCAACAAAACTATCCTGCTTGCTAGATTCTGTAAGGTGATCTCATGAGTTAGTATAGCCGCCACGAGGAAACAGCAGATCATAAATTACATGGATAATATACTTACTTCACATGGATGAGCTACATTGTTGTTTATCATTACCAGCCATGTTATATTGGCTAGTCGAAACATGAATAATTAGATTACACATGATAAATCAAGGGATTATATTTTGAGAGAGAAACTGTTAGAAGGAAAGGAGGTTGTGTTTGACTCCCATATTTTCCTCTAGAACATATAGTCTTTCTTACCCGATTCATCATTTTGTAAAATAGTGGACTCGACTTAACACTATGAGCACATGGTTGGTCCCTCCTCCTTTTTCCGGGCTTGGGACCGGCTACGCGATTATAAGTGTTACCTTAAAATAGCATAGGCGGAGTTCCCCACCCCACCCCACACAAACGCACACGAAAAGGAAAACAGATTCCACCAGCCCCAACCCCAACCACAAAAAAGAAAGATAAAATAAAATTAAACACACACTTTTTAATTTTTTGTTTTTATGAAAGAACTGCAAATCAAAGCAATAAAGTTCAAATATTTTTTCGTTTAAGGGTTTTTTTCCTCCTACATATAGGTTTTTTTTGGATTTTTTACAATTATTTATGTTGATTCAAGGATCAACTACTACTTTTACAAACTAGTAACCTAACAAATTTTTTTTTTGAGATTTTTAAACAAACCACTCCAAGGCTGAAAAGCAAATAACCACATCCTTCTTTGTAGATCATTTTTAGAGCCTATTTTTTGCATCTATGGGAAGCTCAAGCCCATCAAATGTTGATGTACTTGTGTTCCAACTGGCATCAGCCTGTAAAAAGCATGCAACGAAAATTTAAGATCAGCCAAGCAAGACATATACATCACTATGTGCATATGAACCATGAACCCATTAGATGGGTATTTGGCAATGAAAAATAGGTTACAACTTCATGTAGTAATGATAGTTAGGAATTGTAAAGCAAGACAATTTGCATTCAATAGTTTAGTTTTCATGATTCACATTAGTGTTTATGTCTATATATTTTTGTCCGTATTTAGACCATATTTGAAATGACTAAAACATCTTATATTTAGAAACTGACAGAGTAGTATAATCAACGGGAAAGAGACTGGTATATACCTTGAAATCACCGCCTCATTTATGGTGATATGAGATCCTCCATTTTCATTCTCGTCATCCTGGAATTTAGAATTGTCACATGGCACAACCCATAATTAACGGAATTGTCGTGTATACGAATTATTAATGTAATCAACATGTACAGGTACCTTGTAGTGTACTCTGTCTATTTCAAGGATGGGACGGTTGGGGTGGGTATTTGCCACAAGCTTCATCGCTGCCTCCGCTTCCTCTACCTGTTCAGAACTGCAGTTGGTGCAGTCAAGGAAACAAATGACTTTCCGGAGCAATGGCATATTCCCTGGCATAAAACCGACGGGCATTCCCACGATAGCTTTGCATCGCAATTCTTCAAGCATTGGCAACGCTCCCTCCCCTCCACACAGGATCTCCACATATACACGAAAGTATCTCAAGCTCGGGAACTCATCAATACCAACAGTATAAGGCAGGCAGTTCTCGATTTCATTCATGATGGCGAGATAGCGGAGCAACGGAAGCCTTCCAAGGATTTGTAGATCCCGCGCTTCTACGACCTCCACTTTTATGGCCAGGTAGGACAGGTGCGGAACACGTGAAAAACAGATACATGACGGTAGCATAGATAAACAAATATTATATAGGTACAGCTCACGGAGGTTCGAAGGAGGTACCCAGTCTTCCCAGCTGCCAACACGGGGTGACTCATCTGGCATAGAAACTATCCGTAGACTCTGGATTCTGTGCATGTTGCGTAGAGACTCGATCAGAGCCTTGAATGCGCTCTTATCCATCTCATCGAAACAGATGTGAAGCACCGTAACTTCTGTCAGCTTTCCTAGCTCAGTAACAAAGTTTGGGCACTTGTCCACCGACTGTAGCTCAAGCTCTTCCAGGGACGTTAGCTTCCCTATCCCACCCATCATTTTCGTACTCTCCCAGGCGCGCAGGCACATCAGTTTGCTTAACTCGCTGAATGATGGAGGCAATTCTTCTATGCCACTCCCGCGTACATCCAAAGTCTGCAAGTATTTGAGATCATGACCAATATTCTTTGGGAGCTCTGCAACACGGGTATTAATCAGCTGTAGGTACCTCAGCTGAACCACTTTCCAAGATGCTCAAGACGGCAACCTTCCGCACCAAACTCACAGTTATCAAGAACTAGTACACGTAATACTTTAAAGCTCAGAAGTTGTATCAGTCTACTATCAGTGCACAATGTCGCATTAAATGACCTCACCTGTCCCAGTTCCACCTTCACATGACTGTGTTCTGCACTTCTTTTGTGGACGGCTAGTCTACGAATGCTTCGGCTTCTACTTGGTGAGCTGTGCTCTGCTCCTGCTCAATATCATGTATGGTAACAAAGTTTAACTCGCTGGACAAGTTGCGGATCAAATCAAGTACCATATCATGAACACGACAACCATCCAATGTTTGGCTATGGATGTTCTCTACCAACTGAATCATACTTCTATTTACAAGCTGATTGAAATAGCTCTCCCCAACTTCAAACAACCTTAGCCCTTGTACACAAGGGACAAAACCTTCCGCAATCCAGCTCCATATCAACCCATGTTTCGTAATCAACTGATCTTCTACAAACAGCTCAAGTGCAACAAGCAATTCTTTAGACAAGAAGGGAGATCATAAAAGCTATAAGACAATATTTTTCTTGTGTTCTTGACAGCTTCGTTGTCCTCGTGCCCAAATCCAATAGAGTCATACACCTTTGACCAGTCCTCCGGCCGTTTACCAACAAGCAGGCTAGCTACTGTGATGATAGATAATGGTACACCACCACATTTCCTTAAAATTTTCTTGGACACTTCATCAGATTGAACATCAAAACTTTTGCCTTTACCATCACATATTCTTGTGTAGAATAATTCACTTGAATTATCATCAGAAAGTGGTTTTATGTTGTAGACACCACCAACTTTTTCAGCAACTTCACAAATACGACTAGTCGTGATTATTCTACTTCTAGTGTCATCATCCACAAAAGCGCAGTTAATCGTTTCCCATGTTGGTGTTTCCCATATATCATCAATAACTATCAAGTACCTAATTTCATCAAAAGCCAATAGACTTGAAATTACTACAAACTAACATGAGTGTATAGTATGCATTATAACATGAAGCTTGACAACTCTCAAATGTTGCATAAAGGTGTAACAATAAATTGGTGTATGTCAAGTTGTTAATTAAATTTTCAGCCAGCATGACATGACAATACATGTAACAAGACATACATTTCGGACAAATAAGTGGTATTGAGTACAATATGGTAGGGGGCGGCAATGCATACCTCTTGTTTGTAAGGAATCTCCGCAGCTGGTTGATGAGTTGTCTTTCATCCATGCTTGATGCAGAGTTATACATTTGCTCGTCAAATTCAAGAGAATATCCTTCAAAACTTTCTTTATGTTAGGATTTTGACCTACCGGAACAAAACCTGCACAATCGAATTCCTTATTAAGCTTGTCAAACACTGCTTTAGCAAGAGTTGTCTTTCCCAATCCTCCAGATCCAACAATGGAGATAGTTTTGAGTTTATTATCCGACACATCCCTGTGGTTGGACAACACCTCCATCAGCTCATCCATGGCCTTATCAATGCCTACAAGGTCAGATACTTTGCTGTACATGGACAAGAGACGTGGGTCGACCTCCGTCTTGGCAACAGTATTACCAATAACATCTTTGTACCTGTCATACCTTTCCTTCACCTCTTTAACTTGTATCTTGACATCTTTGATGTCGCTGGCTATTTCGCGACGAATCTTCAGCTTGGTGACCTTCTTGCAGGTCTTCTCGATGAACCCCGTGAAGGTGTGAGGCTTCTCTGTTCAAGACCCTCGACACGTACCATGAAGGAGTCGAGGCTGTCCTCGATTACATAGGACAGCTCCCTGACATCATTTGCCCAAATCTTGACCACCGGATCAAGCTGGTCCAGCGGCACATCGGACACCTTCACAAGTGCAGCTTCAATGATCAAGAGCTCGTCCCTGAGGTCCTTGATCCCCTTCTTCAAGCCCTTCTGCAGGTCGTACTCCTCAAGGAGCAGTCCCCCCAGCTTGGGGAGGAGAGAGCTCATCGCCCCAGTGGCAAACTCCATGCTCGACTCTCACCTCTCGGCTCCCTTTTTGGGTTCACTTCTGATTTCTATCCTTCCCGAGAAGGTCTGTCTAGCTAGGCAACCAGATTGTTGTGGCTTGTACGTATATGTAGAGTACTAGCTAGCTTGTTCCCAGTGAGGCTGGGCATGAAAATAGTTCAGGCAGTCGATTCTTATATATCTTTTAAGTAATATAATCAGCCTAGTGACGAGGCTAACCATTAACTATCTTTTAAGTACCGATCGCTGAGTCGGATTGTTGTGACATCTTAGAAAAGTATTCCGTTTGGCAGGGCAAGTTTATGTTACTCTAAGACGAGTTGAAAGGTCGTCATGCTGCACCCACGCGGTATGGAGTATGGATTGAAAGTGTGAAAGGAAACGGGAAACCAATCATCGCATAGTTAAGAATTTTTATATGCGATTTAGGTAGCCTCGTTTCGACCGGGCTCGCTCGTCTCCTTTCGGCACGAGTGATGCGGTCCGCAGCTTCTGCCGGCCATGTGCAAGCAACATGAAAAAAATGATAGGTGCCACAATCTACGCTTTCTATGTTGCAATGGGCGGCGGGACAGAGGGAAGGAGCTCAACCATCTAGAGAGGAACGCTGGATGAGGCAGTGGACGGAGAATATGTATTTGTTAGCTTCTTTTTGTGTGGTGGATGAGATAGGGTGCATCGGTGCTTCTTTTTGTCATACTAAAAGCTCACTTGATAAGTTAGCTTCGTTTTATCGATCTTTGTTCCCTATTCCCTGTAGGCTTGTTTATCTTAGTAATCCCAGTCTGTATTCTGGAATGAGTATATTATATACTTCACACTACACTAGCATGCTTGGGTTTATGCGTTTTTCCGATTTAGATACGTGCTTTTACTACTGTTGCAAATTGTAGTCACAACTTGTTTTCTCGTTCTCTTCGAATCTTATGCTACTTAATTGTCTCCATCATGACTGACCATTGATTGTTCTTCTTTAGCTTGCAACATAAATGCCAAGTGAAGAAGAAAGATATCATAAAGTTCATTCACGGTATCTAACATTAGCAACAAGGGCGCCATCAAGGAAGACTAGGCATGATCTGTTTGCATACTCTTTGAAGCTGGTAGCAGAAACCGTCCTAAGAGGGACGCTGTCCAGAACCAATTTTGCCTGAGCTCTTTTTTCCGTTATGATTATTTTGAACTCTGAACCTGAAGCTATGCATGAGATATGTTAATACTTTTTTTTTCTGACTGTTGCTCGCTGGATTATATATTTATTTCTTGAACACAAGTTGATCGTAGATTTTATGGTTTGAGTTTATGCATGATTTGTGATAAAGATACATCTAAGTGGCCAGTTAAGCTAACATTTGGTAATTTGAGTTTGTGTGGCATTTCAACTTGTATGATCAGAATTTTGGTTTACTAGAATAAGAAGTACCATGTGGAATATAAAGGCATTTAATCGGTACTACTGTAGGATTTGAAGAAAAAACATGCTTGACTGAATTTGTTGTTTTGATTTCTGAGCACACATATCAGTTGAATGTTGTTGTACTAGCCACTTGCTAGTCTATCTTATACTCTCTCGTATCAAAATATAAGACTTTGTAACTACTTACTACACTTGTGTATCTAGACATACTTTAGTGCAAGATTCACATGTTGTTCTTACTGTGTCTGCTTGTGTCCACTATGACATGTACGTGATAATTAGGATGTCTCTATCTCGTGAACAAGACTCCTTGTATACATTTTCACAGTTACCTCGTCTGCTCTGCTTGCGCCAAAGTCTTGTAGCTGTTATGACGGAAGGGAAATAGTATAACCAAGTAAGCAACAAGTATGCACGCACCTCTTGATCTTCATCTGTAGATGCTTGGATCTGTCTTCGTTGTCATCGGACCGAAAGAGATGAAACATTAGATTAAGCAGGAATATCATTGGATCTGTATTTTTTTTAGATAAAAGGCACGAAGGCCCAACCTTAAATTAATAAGGCTAGAGAGTCATACAGAGTCACTAGAAACATATTACACACTGCGACATACAGCTTAGTCATAAGGAACTACTAAAACAGAGAGACACGGAACATGAATATCATTGGATATGTAGTAAGGCACAATTAATGCGAGTGAGGGAAATGGAAACACACACTTTCACATTTTTTGTAAAACCTTTAGACATGTATGTGTCTTGTTATCTGTAGTGTGGGACGGTTGGGGTGGGCTTCTGCAGCTTGCCTAATCGTTGCCTCCGCTGTCCCAACATCCTCACCGCTGAGACCATTGCAATCAAGCAGACAAGTGATTTTCTTGAGCAAAGGCATATTCCCTACCAAGCCGATGTCCTTTCCCGTGCTGACACAGCAGTCCAATACTTCAAGCATAGGCATGGCACCCTCTCCACAGACAATTTCAGTATTGGTCTCGAGATGTGTCAAGTTCTGGAACTCATGGGTACCAACAGTGTACGGTACGCTGTCAACGCTAACCAGGCAGAAGAACCGAAGCGACGGCAGCCTCCCCAGGATTTGCAGATCCCCTGCTTCCAGAACATGCAGCAAAAGATACAGGTAGGAGAGGTGCGGGACACAAGAAGAATCCATCCACGGTGGACGCCTAGGTAAATAAATGCCCATTAGCGAAAACTGACGCAGCTCCGAAGGAGGTGCCCAATTTTCCCAGCCATCATCAGCCTGAAATGGCTCATCTGGCACTGACGTGAAATTCACAGTTTGGATTTTGCGCAGGTTGTGCACAGACTTCACCAAATCCTTGTGCATGATCTCGTCCATTTCATCGAAATATATGTCGAGCACCCTCAGTTGCGTCAGCTTTCGCAACTCGATGGCGAAGTCGGGGGACTTGTCTACATGGTGTAACTGTATCTCTTCTAAGGACGTCAGCTTCCCTATTCTGGCCTTCATCCTTGTGCCTTCAGAAGCACGCAGACACATCAACTTGGTTAGCTCACCAACTGATGGAGGTAATTCTTTTATGCCACTCCCACTCACATCAAGTGTTAGTAGAAACTTGAGAACATATCCTATATCAGTTGGTAGCTCGGCAACAAGTGTGTTGATAGGCCCTAGGTATCTTAACTGATACAGCTTCCCACGATTTTCAAAATGAAAGTTGGGGCATAACGCCATCAATAACACCAACCTCATAAACTGACCTCACATGTCCCATTTCCATATGCTCAACAGTTCCATCATGGATGGCTAATCTACGGGGACCTCTACTTGTGTTGGGCAAACATGTGTGGTACTGTGCCTTGTCTTGTATTGTAACAAAGTTGACTTCATTCGATAACCTACATATGAGATCAAGAACAATATCATGAACACGACAACCTTCTACCATGCCAAAACTGTCCTGGTCTCTCGACTGGATCATGGTTCGGTTTATCAGATCATTATAGTAGCCCTGTCCCACCTCAAATGCACTCATCCCTTGTTTAAATGGTATAAACCCTCCCGCTACCCACTTCCATATTACTGAATTTTTGCTAATCCAGTAACCTTCCGGGTATACACAGAGGTGCAATAAACATGTCTTCAGATGGAAAGGTAGATCATAATAGCTAAAAGACAATATGTTTCTTGTGTTCTGAACAGCTTCACTATCGTCATGACCAAAACCAATAGAGTCAAACACCTGACACCAGTTTTCCCTTGGCTTACTAACAAGCAAGCTGGCTAATGTAATGATGGATAATGGAACACCCCCACATTTTCTAACAATTTTCTCGGATAGTTCATCCGAGTCATCATCGGGATTTATATTTTCACCCCCAAATATTCTGCTATGGAATAGCCTTTTGGAGTTATGATCAGAAAGTGGTTTCATGTTATAAACACCACCAATCCTTTTGGAAACATCATGAATACGAGTTGTTGTGATCACTCTATTACCAGAGTTACTATCCACAATGCACATTTAATAATTTCCCATGTTGATAACTCCCATATGTCATCAATAACAATTAGGTACCTATGTGTTCGAGAAGGTTTTGAATTAGTAAACAAAATAAATTCTACAGTTTAAATAAAAGCTAAAGCATGTCAACCCTAGGATAAAACAAATAAACATGTAGTATTGTACAAATACCCCGTCCTTAATGGAAATTAATATTATGTTCGCATGTTTAGCAATATATATATATATATGTCTCCTAGATGACTAGAACTAAAATACATTTCCATTTATCACAATAGAATGTTGATGATAGCATGTTGATGCAGAGTCATTAGCTGTTGTCTTTCTCTTTTTTTGTGGCTGATTCATATTGCCACTTTGTGCGATCCTGGTTGTAATTCGGTTGTAACGATTGACAGACTTCCTTCAATAAAAATAAAAGCCGCATGCATCGATCGATGCAGAGGCTGGGGCCCCCCTTTTTCTAAAGAACTTATCACAATAGAAATATGCAATACTGCTTGTGTTCCAAATTATTATATTTAGCTTTCACACACTCTGTATTGGCAACTTTGATTTTTAATCTATGCATAGATATATAAAGTAGTTATAAACTACATGTGTATTAAATTTCATGGAAAATATAGTGGTCTAATTTTATAAAACAATATAAATAATTTATCCTCAATTACCAAGAAAAAAGTATATTGTTCCTGTCACAGCCACCTAGACGTGTCTTTTTACTAGGTTTTGCGAAACTAGTAAGGCGTCGAAGGTACCAAATCCGAGAACATCTCGACTAGCTCCCATATCCCACACCATAGTAGGGATTTCGTTTTTTTGCCAAAAAACATGCTCGAGCAGTTCCCCTACCACCATATTGATTTCTGGGCAGCCAAATTTCTCCTAGAGCACAAAATTTAGAGCCCTAATAACCCAGCCCCCGAATTCCCTAATGACACGCTAGGAGATAATTTTCCTCTACATGCCACCATAATTTTTTAACACTCTAAAATAAAGCTTGTTAAACGTAAAAATTGGTAAATAATATTTGTTCATATATTTCCAGAAAAATAGCTATATGTGTTTATTATGAATCAGGTACTACTTCCCATTGACAAAAAGAACAAACTGAAAAGTTGTATTCGTTGTTTGCCCAGTTCCGTGTGTCACTTTTGATTTATCTTCCGATAGTGTTCCAAAGAGATATAGTTTTTTCGTGTATTGCATGAAAAGTGTATGAC
This sequence comes from Poa pratensis, assembly GCA_947311845.1. NCBI lineage: Eukaryota > Viridiplantae > Streptophyta > Magnoliopsida > Poales > Poaceae > Poa > Poa pratensis. The sequence goes on along the minus strand of CAMZMU010000043.1, from coordinate 76,228,233 downwards.
AACAAAATCTAGCATGTTTTACATGAACGATGTAATATCTAGTATGTGGTGAGAGAAATACGTACCTCTTGTCCACAAGGAATTCCTGTAGCTCGTCAATAAGTTGTTTTTCATCCATTTTTGATTCAGTGATGTACTTATATTTTTTCTTGTCAAGTTCCCTGAGAATTTTCTTCTTCTCGGGATTCCTGCCCACTGAAACGAAACCTCCACAATCAAATTCTCTCTTAATATTGTCATATACCGCTTTAGCAAGAGTTGTCTTGCCCAATCCTCCAAATCCAACGATAGATATAGTCTTTAGCTTTTGCTGTGACGCATCATCCCTCTTAGACAACATCTTCATTAGCCCGTTGATTGCATCGTCAATGCCAACAAGGTTAGATACGTTGTTGTACATAGCTAAGAGACGGGGGTCAACTTTTGTTGCAACACTGCTATTACCAATAACATCTTTGTACCTGTCATAACGCTCCTTCACCTCCTTAACTTGCACCTTGACGTCTTTGATGTCATTGGCTATTTCCCGCCGAATCTTGAGCTTGGTGACCTTCTTGCAAGTCTTCTTGATGAACCCAAAGAAGGTGTGGGGCTCGTCTGGATCAAGACCCTCCACACGAACCATGAAAGAGTCGACGCTGTCCTCAATGGCATAGGACAACTCCCTCACATCGTTTGCCCAAATCTTGACCAGCGGATCAAGCTGGTCTTGTGGCACTTCGGACAACTTCAAAAGTGCAGCTTCAATGATCAAGAGCTCGTCCCTGAGGTCCTTGACCCCCTTCTTCAAACCCTTCTGCAAGTCGAACTGCTGAAGAAGAAGCTTACCCAGCTTGGGAAGGAGAGAGCTCATCGTCCCCGTGGCGAATTCCATGCTCGACTCTCACGCTCTCTCACTTGCTAGCTTGCTTGGTGGATTTCTCTCTCTCTCACTCAGTTTCTATCTCCTTTTGGAAGCTCTTTCGCTGGTTGTGGCTAGGATGCTGCCGGTTGCTAGTGGATGGTTTTGGAGCATGCTTCTGCGAGTGGAGGTGCTTATTTTTTATAGTTCCGTGAGAAAGCTTCACTTGATTAATCTGTATAGTTTCCTCTGGATGTGTGCAAAATATAGTCGTACTAGTACCGAAGTATGCCAGTGGCGTTTGTAGGAATCCGGAGAAGTGCTTCTCCCACTGATAATTAATCAGCACATGCATGCAGAGTTTCTCTTGTGATCTGCAAACAAAATGTAGGTTGGTGCATGATAATTTATGCACGTACTACTCAAAACTGAAGTTTATACGTCTGGATTCTTAGCTGATTCAGAATTTCCACTACGCGATGTCGACAAGCTACAATCTATTAATTGCCATGTTGCAACGGTAAACGGATGCATTATTCGTTCGATCAAAGATGGAACAAGCAAGTGTTTTGTGAATTTCTGCCGTGGATAAAAAAATAAGCCGTCCTTGTATAAACTTGCGTGTACTTTCAGATTTTTTTAGTGTAGTTTGTAATTTTGAAGTTGTCGACAGACTTTGCAGGGTAACTTGTAATTTTGATTCGGGGAAAAAGAATCAGATTCGTCCACATTGAGATGTGAACTATACTTGTTTACATCTAGGATAAAAGAGTGCATCTCAACGTCAATATCGAGAGGGTCATCGCCATGGGGTTGCTTGCGTTTGTACGTAAGTGTCCTCCAAGTCAACTGAACTAGCTCCCGCTGTCTTGAGAGCGGTGCATGCTAGCACATGCATGCGACTATGCGAGGGGTTAAGGCATCTCCACTTGGCCCCCAGCGCCCCTCCATGAGCCATTTTGGCGTCGTTTTGGCCCAAATAGCGCCGTCGCGCCGTTTTCTCAAAGTCGACCCCCAGGAGTCCGAATAGCGTCGTTTCGGCGAAAAATAGCGCCGCCGCACCCAGGCGGAACCCAGCCCATTGGTCGAACGCCAATATGTCGAACGTGATGACCTGTTGTGTGATCTTGCACAACATGATCATTGAGAGTGAGCGGAATGATTCGGTGGCTGCCATTGATGAGCCATACAACCGACAGGGTCCTCTTGCAGACGTAGATCACCAGGTGCCGGCAACATGGGCAACCTTCCTCGCTATGCGTCAGGAGATTCGAGACACTGCGACACATACACAACTGCAGAATGGTCTGGTGTAGCACTTGTGGACGCGCAAAGGCAATGGAAATGCCTAGTTTGATTTGTTCTATTATTTGTATTGTTGAACTATTTGTGTTTGGATTTATATGTTGAACTATTTTTATGTTTGAATTTGTATGTCGAACTATTTAAATTTGTGGTGTTTCTATGGTGAATATGACCAAAATCGCCGGCTAGGGGCGGCCTGGGGTCACATGGCTGGGAAAACGGCACCCCAAGGCCCAAAATAGCGTCGTTTAGCCCCAGGTCAACAGAAATAGCGCCGGAAAACGGCCTGGGGAGGGGGCAACGATACTCTACTATGAAGATTGACATGTAATTTATCTCAGTTGATAGCTAGAGTTAAATAGTAACTTCGTATGTACTACTCTCTCCATTTAAGAAAATAAGGCATATAAATTTAGTCAAAATTCAATATATGATAAGTTTTCCCAATCATATAGACAAAAATATACACATTTAGAATATCAAATTAATACAAATAGACTCAACAATTTTACCTATAAGATTAATGGTCGAAATTACAGTAACTTGACTTTTGAGGAAAAATGTACGCCTTATATGGTGGTACTATCAAGGACTGCGCATGCCTCATAATTTATTGATTAAAGAACTGCAAAACGCGCGAGCGATGTTGAGCTTGAGGAGCACCATAACGAAGTTGTCATGAATGCAGCATCCACGAACGAAAAGCTTGGGCGAAATATTCCGTGGCTCCCTGCGCGAACGCCACGTGTGGTAGTTGGAAGGCAAGGCGATGTGGTGCTGCCGCCGACGGGAAACACACTATTGCAATATGGCAGCGTGTGATAGTTCTGACGGCCTGATCGTCTGGCAGCTACTGAACCTAGAACCGTGGGTGTTGAAGCTTATTGGTAAAACCGACGTGGCTTTTTGTGGACTAGGACGTTTGGTGATTGTGCTTTGGGACTCCATTCGCCTGCGTACCCTCTTTCGGACTGATTGCTGGCACGGATCTGGCAGTCTCAAGGATAGATTCCCGCTCATGTTTGCTGTTTGCGATAACCAACAGATCTCCGTTGCTGGGGCGGTGACCCATTCCATTTGCCTGCGTCGTTATTTAGATTTTGCTGGCATAGCTCAATGGAGGAGCTTCTTCAGCTGATTGACCAGACTTCGTTGTCAGAGGGATTAGATTATGTGTCATGGTCGTTAGAAGCCTCGGGCCAATTCTCGGTTGCCTCCATGTACGCTAGACTAGCCCAAGGGACGACTGTCGCCCATTTTCGTGATGTTTGGGCAGCAAACTTGCCGCTGAAAATCAAAAATTTCTCCATGCCGCTGATTATTGACCGGCTTCCATCAGGACAGGTGCTCGCCTCAAGGCAGGGTCATGTGCTCTTTGTGGTGCCGTGGAAGACGCTTCCCACATGTTTTTCTCCTGCTCCTTAGCAAAATTTTCCTGGAGTTCTTTGCGCAATTCCTTGGAAACCGATGGTGCCCTACCAACTTTGCGCAATTCTTTGCCATCCTTAGTAGTTTGTCAGGTCAAACGCGTAGCGTGGTGTGGTCTTTATTTATTGCGCAGTCTTAGGCCTTATGGAATATTCGCAACAAGCTCTCCATTGAGCGCAAGCTTATTAAACATCCGGTTGATGTGATTTACAAAACTCTTATATTTTTGCAGCTATGGTGCCTAAATGCCAAGGCCAAGGACCGACCAAGATTAGAGGAGCTGGTCGCCAAGCTAAAGCTGTTGTTTACAACAAATCATCAGAGGACTCCGCGTAGGTTGAGCCAGAGTTGATCTTGGTGGCTGTTCGACCGCCTTCCGTAGTGCGGGGTGGCTCCCCTTTGTCTAGCCTGTTTTCCGTACTTTTGACCTCCTATGTCGTCTTTATCTTGTGGCTAAGCTGTACGCCGCAGCATATAATCGTATTCTATGTGAACTTGTTGGTCTTATTAATTTAAGGCTGGGCACGTGTGCCTTTTTTCTAAAAAAAAAATATTCCGTGGCTAGAGCCTCCTTGTCCCCTTGCGCGAACCCCACAATAGCACCATTGGAAGGCAAGGCAATGTGGTGCTGCCGCCGACGGAAACACACTATTGCAATATGGCAGCGTGGTAGTTCTGACGGTTAGATCGTCTGGCAGCTACTGAACCTAGAACCGTTGGTGTTGAAGCTTATTTCTAAAACCGACGTGGCTTTTTGTGGACTAGGACGGATGACGCTAGGGTGGAAGATGTTTGGTGATTGTGGTTTGGGACTCCACAATATGCGGGATTTGGCAAATGGTGGACGAGCACATGTAAGCCTTGGCTCGGCCTAGAATTCTCGGTCTCGTCAAATGCATGTGCGTCGTTGAATAGATCGAGCATAGCCGTGGCGAAGCTGGCTCCGGCGGCCCTGGCGCTTGTCAGACCCGCTCCTACAAATAAATGATTTTTAAAACATTTAAATACCAATTTTGATTCTTTATGGAAATTCTATGGTCCACGAGCCATGTGGCACACTCACGCTGACTATAGAAATAGCAAAACAACTTATAAATAATGGTTTGAAAAAACATCTATGAACGGGGTAACATGTACAATACTGTAATCAATTTTACGAAGAGCCGAGGGCTGTAATATTTGTAAGCGATGCAACCAAGGATCATGAGTTAAGAACCGATGTGCTCACTCCATTTGTAGCTGACCAAACAATGATCAAATCTATTTTTTTCCTAGGCTAAGTGAAACCAAACCAAATCAGATCGTCTAGCAGCTACATATATCTTGCAAACTGCTAATCCGTGCCAGACACTGTGATGGGCCTAGCAAAGGAGGCGTGGCAGTACCAGCTCGATCCCGTTTGGCGGCAGAAACCCTACACGAAACGGAGGCCGAGATGCAGCCGCCGGCGACGGCGGCAATTGCGCCGTACGCTGTGTCGAAGGTTCTCGACCATAACAACCTCCTCATCAAGATCCTCCTCCGCATCAGCTTCCCGACCACCCTCGTCCGCGCCGCCGCCGTCTGCAAGCTGTGGCTTCACCACGCCTCCGGCCGCAAGTTCCTCCGCCGCTTCCGCGAGCTCCACCCTCCCCGCCTCCTCGGCTTCTACCACAACCACCGCTCGACCTCTCCACGCTTCGTCCCGATGCTGCCCCAGCCTCCTGAGCTCGCCGCCGCCATCCGCCGCTCAAGTTGCATCCTGGACGACGTCAGCCAGAGCGCCGACGTGTGGACCTACATCATGGACTCTCGGGGCGGCAGCGTCTTGACCGGGCGCCGCGACAGGAGCGGACTTACACTCAGAGTACGCAGCGTGCTGTGCCCTGCGAGGGGCGTCGACGTCGTGCCACCATTCCCACGAGACAAACCACAGGACGGCTATCTGTACACTTACAGTACAGTCCTCTCCACAGAAGAAGGCGATGGTGGCTTGTCTTACTTCACGGGTTACGTATGGCAAAGGAGATGAACATCAAACGCATTCATTGCTTTGGAGACTCGGACCTTGTTTCCCAGCAGGTGTCTGGAACTTGGGACCGAAAAGATGCAAATATGCAACAGACCTAGCCATCTTGCCCTAGCACATCTAGGACATGTGGACCCAAATGGAACACTCATGGCCATCTAGTTGTATATCTACCACCTTTAGGACATGTGGACCCACATACAATACTCCTATCTATGTTGAATATTATGGGTCCACATGTTCCAAATGTGGTAGATAAATACTTATATGACCGACTTGTTTGGACCCACACGCAACACCCTAAACAGCTAGGTCTGCCCCTAGACCATTTGATACATGTGAATCCACATGCAACAATCCTAGCCATCTTATCCTAGCACATCTGAAAAATATGGACCCACATCGAACACTCATAGCCATCTAGCTGTATATCTACCACTTTTGAGACATGTGGACCCACATGCAACACGCCTATCTACGTTGAATATTGTGGGACCTACATTATAATTATAGTTCAAGGTTCTAAAGCTGGTGCGCATGTGGATCCAGATGTCTAGTAGGTCATATAGATATGTATCTACCACCTTTAAAACATGTGAACCCACATATCTCTCAAGGAGAGTTGCATGAGGGTCCACACATGTCCGGAAGGTGGTAAGGGTAGACCTAGATGGCTAGGAGTGTTGCGGTGGGACGACATATATCCCAAAAGTTGTATGGGCAAACCTACATATCTCTCAAGGAGAGTTGCATGAGGGTCCACACATGTCCGGAAGGTGGTATGGGTAGACCTAGCGGGTCAAATAGGAGTGTTGCATGTGGGTCCACATGTCCCAAAGGTGGTAGGGGTAGACATGTGTGGGTCCACATGTCCCAAGAGTGTTAAGTATTAAGGGTAGACCAAGCTGGCGTGATAGGTGTGTTTTCATGTGGGTCCACATGTCCAAAAGGTGATAGATTTATACCTAGATGGATATGAGTGTTTTGGTGGGACGACATATATCCCAAAGGTTGTATGGGCAAACCTACATATCTCTCAAGGAGAGTTGCATGAGGGTCCACACATGTCCGGAAGGTGGTAAGGGTAGACCTAGCGGGTCAAATAGGAGTGTTGCATGTGGGTCCACATGTCCCAAAGGTGGTAGGGGTAGACATGTGTGGGTCCACATGTCCCAAGGGTGTTAAGTATTAAGGGTAGACCAAGCTGGCGTGATAGGTGTGTTTTCATGTGGGTCCACATGTCAAGGTGATAGATTTATACCTAGATGGATATGAGTGTTTTGGTGTGACGACATATATCCCAAAGGTTGTATGGGCAAACCTACATATCTCTCAAGGAGAGTTACATTGGGTCTACATTTAACACAAATGTGTTATGGGTGGACGTAACTGGCAGAGAGAATTGCATGTGGGTCCACATGGCCAAAAGATTGTAGAATAGCCATCTCCACTCGCAACATGCAACACTACACGTTTGATGCCAGAACATGGCACATTAAAGATTGTGCTGGCCCCACTACATGCAACATACATAGGCGTGTTGCACATTGACCAGGTAAAAATCACTTTATATAATTATAAAATGGGTTCCTCTATATTTCAATTTCATGTTGCTAACTTTTTAAAATTAATTTTAAATAATTTGATGCTCAATTTCGGAGTCAAAGAACGGTGGAAATCTTTACCCTATAGTTAGGATATGTACTACTTGTTGTGTGTTGTGTACACTGGGCTCCACGGAAAATATATTATTTAATAAGATGTATAATACATGGTTACTCAAACTCTGATGGTTGCGCTCGCGCTCAAGCTCCGTCTCGATCTCATGCCATCTTGCTTCTCTGCTCGCCTCTTCCACTTCAGCCACCACATGATCGCACCTTGCTCCACACTCAACACCCCGTTGCACACATCACTATTTCCATTTCATGTTGGTAATTTTTAGAATTATTTTCGAATAATCTGGTCCTAAATTTCAGAGTAAAAAAAAGGTTGAAATCCTTGTCGCCGTCGCGTACCGTTCATAGTCTGAAGCTTTCATTCTGAAATTCAATTAACGTCTCCCGCTAAGTTTATTTGAGCTCTCATTATGTTTCAATCACAAACCAATACGTGGCCCAGTGCTTGTGCTCCCTGTTTATCGCCTGGGATATGCATATTCGAATCCTTGTGTCCACATATATTTTATTTTTTCCAGCGATCGACTTAGCTAGATAATTTCAACTTCGTCACAGTTTAAAAACCGGACAGGCGAGGCTCTCGGTTCGCTCGGTTTTTAAAAACAGGATAGTGGAAAATTATTACTCCCTCCATTCCTATGAACAGGGCGCATATTTTTTTCCAAAATTTCGCCACAAAGTAAGGCGCAGGGTACGAGTTACCCCGTTTCTTCCAAAACTACCCTTCCCAACTGTATAGATCGCATGAAAAATCAGGTGGGCACGGTTATTATGACGCTGCCTTTGGCCCGTGCATCGCGCATGCGGAGGAAGGAGCAGAAAAATCTGAGGAGGGGGTGCAGGCGCGCAGCTATTTGTCTTGGCGACGATGGACAAGGCATGCTCGTGCATGCAGCCAATACAGGGAGAGAAACGTGGAGACGTTTGACCGGGAGAGAGAAAAATCCGGGGCAGATCTCACGATTCAGTAGGGTTAGTTTTGGAAAGATTTACCTTCGCTAGACTCTTCTTAATCGACGAGCCAAGAATTATGCGCCCGACATACTAAAGTATTTAAGTAGTATTTGTAGTGCCTTGACACCAACCTTCGCCAGCCCAGTTGGTTGACGGATTATTACGGCCTCTGTGCAATGTGGAGCGACGCAGGTTCGAATCCAAGCGCTCGCACTTCATTTTTTAGGCGTGTAACCAAATGTTTGGTCTGACCGGGTCCGCGGCTCTTGAGCCGAGCCGAATTGCTCACAAAAAATAATTGGCTCGGCTCGGCTTGGTACGTTTATGCGATTGTGAGGTACGGGGTGTACGGAATCACGAGCCACAACTTATAAATAATGGTTTGAAAAAACATCTATGAACGGGGTAACATGTACAATACTGTAATCAATTTTACGAAGAGCCGAGGGCTGTAATATTTGTAAGCGATGCAACCAAGGATCATGAGTTAAGAACTGATGTGCTCACTCCATTTGTAGCTGACCAAACAATGATCAAATCTATTTTTTTCCTAGGCTAAGTGAAACCAAACCAAATCAGATCGTCTAGCAGCTACATATATCTTGCAAACTGCTAATCCGTGCCAGACACTGTGATGGGCCTAGCAAAGGAGGCGTGGCAGTACCAGCTCGATCCCGTTTGGCGGCAGAAACCCTACACGAAACGGAGGCCGAGATGCAGCCGCCGGCGACGGCGGCAATTGCGCCGTACGCTGTGTCGAAGGTTCTCGACCATAACAACCTCCTCATCAAGATCCTCCTCCGCATCAGCTTCCCGACCACCCTCGTCCGCGCCGCCGCCGTCTGCAAGCTGTGGCTTCACCACGCCTCCGGCCGCAAGTTCCTCCGCCGCTTCCGCGAGCTCCACCCTCCCCGCCTCCTCGGCTTCTACCACAACCACCGCTCGACCTCTCCACGCTTCGTCCCGATGCTGCCCCAGCCTCCTGAGCTCGCCGCCGCCATCCGCCGCTCAAGTTGCATCCTGGACGACGTCAGCCAGAGCGCCGACGTGTGGACCTACATCATGGACTCTCGGGGCGGCAGCGTCTTGACCGGGCGCCGCGACAGGAGCGGACTTACACTCAGAGTACGCAGCGTGCTGTGCCCTGCGAGGGGCGTCGACGTCGTGCCACCATTCCCACGAGACAAACCACAGGACGGCTATCTGTACACTTACAGTACAGTCCTCTCCACAGAAGAAGGCGATGGTGGCTTGTCTTACTTTTATGTGTACATGGAGTCTGGGTGGTCATCAGATATTTTGGTGCACGTGTATGCATTGCAAGCTGGTGTGTGGCGCATGCATGCTTCGGCGGCTACGGAACAGAACACTTATTTCCTCAACGACATATCATCTGTGCTCGTCCACAACAAAATCTATCTCGCCGCGGGTGGCTCGAGAGGAATTATGGTCTTGGATTTGAAGACATCGATACCAATTTGATAAAAAGTCACCACACATGGCTGTAGTCGTTGGGATTGTTCCCCTTTATTCCTTCTTGTACTTCCATTGTTGATATTTCTTGAAGTTTAGTGTACTCTTTGTTCAGTGAACTTTCACAGTGCTAACAGTTCCAATTACATGCCAACATTCAATCTCTGGTAAATCGATCGAGAATCTGTAAAAATTCTGCTTGCACATGAAAATAGAACACTGACTTTAGGATCTAAATACATATGTTAGGCCGATATGCTCTTGGACATAAGAAAACCAAGCAGAGATGCAATCTAGGCCTTACTATCTATAAAAGAGCTACCTTGAAAAACTTAATGAGAAATAATGTTGTTGGTAGAAAAACTGTTAGCCTCGGTAATGATTTCAACCAACTTCGAAATCTCATATGAAGTATGAGGTCTAGCTCCAGTGGTGAAACAATAAATAACTATAGCGAACTTCTATGAAGGTTCATTCTTTAATGACAATATTTAGAGTTGTAAAAACTACATTATTCAATACTTAGCACATTGTAAATGGAAGTTAATTAAGAGGTTTCTCAAATCATCAGATGTGTAACTATAAAATTTGTATAACTGTACAAAATTAGAAAATTTCTAACCCTCACCTGGTAGAACAACATGACATGGGCCCAATTTTCTATAAAACCTCGTCGTTTTTATTTACAATACAACAGAACCTAAAAAAGAGGGTACTCTATTTAAATAAGAAGGTTTGTACCACATTATTTTATTGGGGTTATCATATAGAATGATATAGCTCATATTATTTTTCTGGATTTTATTTGATTTCGAAAGAAAATTATGAAATACATATTTTGTGAAATGACGTAAAGATGTCAAATGAGCCTTTATGTATTATTTGAACTTTTCAAGATTTGAAATAATTTGGGAAAGGTTCCAAAGTATTTGAAATAACTGTTTTGAATTTTACAATATACTCTATTTAAATAAGAAGATTTGTACCACATTATTTTTTTGGGGTTATCATATTGAATGATATAGCTCATATTATTTTTCTGGATTTTATTTGAGTTCAAAAGGAAATTATGAAATACATATTTTGTGAAATGACGTAAAGACGTCAAATGAGCCTTTATGTATTATTTGAACTTTTGAAGATTTGAATCAATTTGGGAAGGGTTCCAAAGTATTTTAAATAACTGTTTTGAATTGTACAATTTTTTAGAAATTGGTCTGAATTGATTTGGAGCTGTATTTGAAAAGTTACATAAGTTCTGAAAAATAGAAAAACAAAACAGAAAAAAAAAACAGGCCAGCCCAGCAACCAGCCCGTCGGGATAGCCCAGACCCACTGTGACGTCAGGATGACGTCATCAGCGGCCGGAGCTGCCGCGGCAACGGCAAGGCGGCGCCACCGCGAGATGGGACACGGGGCTGAGCGCGGTGGACGCGCCTGGACGCGGGGTGGCCGAACGTAGCGGCGCCGCTGCGCCTGGGTCACTGGAGCGACGCCGGCGGCGTCCGAACGCGGCGGTCGGATCGAGCGGACGGTGGCGACGATTCCGGCGCGAAGCAGCCGTCCCAGCACGTATTTCTCGGCGGAGACGTAGAGGACGCGGTGGCGGAGCTCGGCGTGTCCGGCGATCTGAACGGAGAGCGGCGGAGCGGCAGGGGCACGCGTCGGCGGCGGCGGCGATCTCCGGCCGCGCGGGGAGAGGGGAAGAGGGAGGGGGGTTGTGAGGATGGTTTTGCAAAAAAATCCTTGGATTTTCCTATAATTGCAAGTAAGTCCAACGTAGCGGAGAGATGTGGATTGCGGGATAATATCTGGTTTTGGGAGGGGCTTTCATGCGAAAACAGCACGGGTATGCCGTGTGGACCGTTGGATCGGCGCCGGATGGTGTGGATTGTAACACTGTTCAACACTGTTCAACAGAACCTAAAAAAGAGGGTACTCTATTTAAATAAGAAGGTTTGTGCCACATTATTTTATTGGGGTTATCATATGGAATGATATAGCTCATATTATTTTCCTGGATTTTATTTGAGTTCGAAAGAAAATTATGAAATACATATTTTGTGAAATGACGTAAAGATGTCAAATGAGCCATTATGTATTATTTGAACTTTTCAAGATTTGAAACAATTTGGGAAAGGTTCCAAAGTATTTTAAATAACTGTTTTGAATTGTACAATTTTTTAGAAATTGGTCTGAATTGATTTCGAGCTGTATTTGAAAAGTTACATAAGTTCTGAAAAATAGAAAAACAGAACAGAAAAAAAAGGCCAGCCCAGCAACCAGCCCGTCGAGCTAGCCCAGGCCCACTGTGACGTCAGGATGACGTCATCAACGACCGGAGCTGCCGCGGCAACGGCGAGCACGGCGAGGCGGCGCCACCGCGAGATGGGACACGGGGCTGGGCGCGGTGGACGCGCGTGGACGCGGGGTGGCCGAACGTAGCGGCGCCGCTGCGCCTGGGTCGCCGGAGCGACGCCGGCGGCGTCCGAACGCGGCGGTCGGAGCGAGCGGACGGCGGCGACGATTCCGGCGCGAAGCAGCCGTCCCAACACGTATTTCTCGGCGGAGACGTAGAGGACGCGGTGGCGGAGCTCGGCGTGTCCGGCGATCTGAACGGAGAGCGGCGGAGCGGCGGGGGCACGCGTCGGCGGCAGCGGCGATCTCCGGCCGCGCGGGGAGAGGGGAAGAGGGAGGGGGTTGTGAGGATGTTTTGCAAAAACATCCTTGGAGTTTCCTATAATTGCAAGTAAGTCCAACGTAGCGGAGAGATGTGGATTGCGGGATAATATGTTGTTTTGGGAGGGGTTTTCTTGCGAAAACAGCACGGGTATGCCGTGTGGACCGTTGGATCGGCGCCGGACGGTGTGGATTGTAATTATATGCTTAACGCTAGCATGCTTGGCTGTTTATATATATTTTCTAGTTCTGGTACGGCAAGTCTATTACCAAGCCTGATTGTATGGCTGATATCATAATGGTTTTCTGCTGTACTTGACATGATCTGTTTCATCCTAGCTACTATTAACTATAGAAATATAATATATGTATTTATTGGAACAGCTGCACTTACACCATGCTGTTCTGTCCATTTATTGATCTTACAATGCTGATTATCTCCGTCTTGACCATTGATTGCGCTGCTTTCCTCTCAACAGAGATATCACATGAAGAAGGACATCAGGAAGTTCTTGGACGGTATCTACGTTAGCGACAAGGGCGCCATCAAGGAAGAGTAGTAGCGTGATCAGTTAGAAACCATCGCAGAGAGAAAAACCATGTCTTACTTTTTGATTGAATCGCAAGTTCATTGCAATTTGTACTGGATCTAGGTATCTGAGATGTTATGTAACTGGAGATGGTGTTCCATATGTTCTGTTTGTGACATGATTGATGAGCAAAGACATGTGATCTAATCTATGCGTCGCCAAGGTTTCCGCTTGCCTTCTTAAGGCTTCTCCACTCTCTCACGATCGATGGCTGATGATTCTGGATATCAATTGTTTTGGTTAGTATAGTTCGTGTCAAAATTATCTAGTCAGATCGTATTGCAGGTATTATTACTTGTAGTACCGTTCGACAGTATAGTTCTAATTGTCGAAATGATTTGATAGGGTGTATACTAATACTCATAATTTTGCTTTTCTACGGAACTATAAATGTATAATACTCCACATATGGTGACTGATAGACTGATACTGACAGCTATTCTCACAGGGCCGTCCTCAATTTATATGGGCCTTCATTTTCTTGGCCGTGCCACGTACACTGCCTTCTCACTCTTTCCACTTCACCCAGCTCAGCTCACTTCCTCTGCTCTGCTCCTCGCCTGAGCCGAAGAAAGGAGCGGCGGCGCCGGCGACCTGAGCCCTCCCTGGCGGGGGACGAAACATCTCCTTCCGTTCATCTCCTCCGATTCTAGGTGAGCTCTTCTCCTTCCCATCCTCTCCCAACAATCTTGCATTTTTCATCTCCCGCTGGAAACCCTAGCTCGGTTTTCCTCCCCAAACCCTACCTTAATCATTTCCTTGGTGCAGCAGCGGGCTAACCGAGGGAGCTCACATCAATACAAGATGGATGCTGCCCAGGAGGAGATTATCCAACTGTAAGATCCCATCTCTACAGATTCTCCCCACATTTCATTCCGCGCACTGTGTTTGTAATATGTTGTGCTCATGCTGTGCCAGTTTATTGAAGGAATTATTGCACGACACTCATGTACATCTCTATTTGTTCTGTCACTGCCGATATTTCCACGGTCTGTTCGGAGAAACCAGGTGTGGACGCTGACGCACAAGAGCATTCCCCGACACAGCGGGTGTCAGTGACAAGGTTCTCGACGACGACAACCTCCTCAGGGAGATAATAATCCGCGTCGGGTTCCCCACCACCCTTGTCCGCGCAGCCCTTGTCTGCAAGCGCTGGCTTGAGCATGTCTCCGACCGCAAGTTCTCAAGCAGATTCCGTGAGCTCCACCCGCCCCACCTCCTCGGCTACTACAAATACACGAAGCGGACCGCCTCATTTTAGAAGATAGATCCCACACAATTTGTCCCGATGCTGCCTCAGCCCCCTGAGCTCGCCGCCATAATCAGCCGCTTAGAGAGCTATAACTTTGGTGCTGGCAAGATCATTCACTGCCTGGACAACAGCATCTTCACCGGGATCCACAAAGGAAGAAATTATACACGTGCAGTGCACCGCCCACTATGCCCAAAGGGACACACGGAAATCATCCCACCATTCCCACACGTGTACGAATGGAATATGATATTCCATCGAATCATCTTCAAAGAAGAAGGCAGCAGCACGTCCTATACAGACGGGGGAGTGTACCGAGGAGATAGGAGAGCCCACAATAAATCACTACCTATATAAAAAACGACCCGTTAAGGCCTCCGCCGAGCGTGCCCACGTCGCCGCGCGCTGTTGACGTCTACAGTACCGCGTTTCAGCAGTGCGCGCGCCTCCGCGCCGTCCGATCTGAATCCAACGGCCCCCATGGTCATTTTGCAAAAAAGTACCTGCACTCTCTAAAAATTACGAATAGGTCCTCCGCACATCCCCTCCTCCCTCTCCTCTTCCTCTTTCGCTCGGGCGGAGCCGCCGCCGGCGCCGACGCGGCCCTCCGTCGCTCCGCTGCTTCCCCGATGAAGCGAAGGTCACCACAGACTCCGCCGTCGCCTCCTCTCCGTCTTCCGCGAGCCACGCGAGCCGGGACGCCGCACGCGTGCAGAAATCACCGCCGCCGTCCTCGCTGCCCGCCGCCGCGGAATTCATTGACGCCGCCCATTCGACTCGCCTCGACGCCCGCTAGCAGATCCCCGCGGTCTCATCCCCGCGCGCGTGCGCCGCTGTTCGAGCGCAAGCTCGGCAGTGCGCTCGGCAGCGCGTGCGCGTCTGCTGCCGGCGATCGACACGCCATGATGACGTCACTGTGGACCCCACCTGTCGGATTTCTTATATTTTCCATAAACAATTTTCAAAAAAAAAACTGACATGTGGGCCCTATCTGTCATAAATTTCACAATGACAGCAAAATTCTGAAAATTGTAAAAATCATAACTTTTAATCCGTTATTCAGGAAAATGCAAATAATATATCAACAAATTTCAAATTTATCAAATTTCCAAATTCTTCACACAAAAAATACACCAAAAAGACATTACGCACAGAAAATAATGCAAAATAATATATCAAAATTTTCCAAAATTAACAGCATTTCCACACAAAAAATTGCAATAAAAATCCATTATACACATTTCACAATTTAAGAATTTTTTGAATTTAAGATATTTTCAAACTTCTCACATGAACTAATAAATGTTAATTTTGTTAAAAATTTGTTATAGTAGTTTCCCAGATAATTTTTCTACCGGCATCAGACGAATTAATGTTAAGGTTATTTTAAAAAAAAAACATTTTTAGAAAATGTTAGATTTCTGACAAGTATGACCATTTTACTCAAACAACTTCCATAAAATAAAAAATGTTCAAAAATCAATAATTTTGAATTTTTCCATTGGGAAAATATGAATAACATATCCAAACGGTCAGAAAAATAAGTGCTAGCTATTTCATTTTGGTAAAAAATTCAGGAAAATCTAAATGCACTTCCCCTGATTATATGAATATAAATTAATTAAATCCTCAAATAATACATTTTCTCTAATTACGGTCTCAAATTGAACATTTTAATTTGGTCAACATTTGGTTGCAATCTAAATGACCTTTCCCTATATATAGAATTCAATTCAATAAATGTACATCAAACATGTTTAAATATTTTGAATTAATAAATGGTTGAACAAAAAAACAAACGCACTTCCTCTAATTATATATAGCCGTCAAGATGGAAAAATAAAAGCTGACTATTTATGACAAAAAAAACAAACATGTTTAGATATTTTGAATTGATAAATGTTTAGACAAAAAACAAATGCACTTCCTATCATTATGTAAAGTTAAATTTATTAAATGCTCACAATAATGAACTTCCTCTAATTACGAACTTGAATTAAACATTATAATTTGATAACTATTTAGATGTAATTTACAAGAACTTTTCATAAATATAAAACTTAATTCAACAAATGTGCGTTTCCACTCTTTATGACCTTAAATTAAATACTACTGAAAAAATAAAAAAAACGTTCGAATATTTTAATTCGCTAAAAAAATTTGGAGATACTCTAGAATATATCAACATGCCCACAGAAAAAATGCTAACTACTTACGACATAATGCAACCATATTTAAACATTCCAATTTGGTTAATATTTGGATACAATAAACATATTTGAACATCCAATTTAGTTAGAATTTGGATACAATCTAATTACCAACCCATAAATATTAAGAATACATCAAAAGGATTAAATTTGAATTTTTTCAATAAATATTTTTCACGCGATCGACACGCCATGATGACGTCACCATGGACCCCACCTGTCGGATTTCTTATATTTTCCATAAACAATTTTTTAAAAAAAAAACCCTGACATGTGGGCCCTATCTGTCATAAATTTCACAATGACAGCAAAATTCTGAAAATTGTAAAAATCATAACTTTTAATCCGTTATTCAGGAAAATGCAAATAATATATCAACAAATTTCAAATTTATCAAATTTCCAAATTCTGCACACAAAAAATACACCAAAAATACATTACGCACAGAAAATAATGCAAAATAATATATCAAAATTTTCCAAAATTAACAAATTAACAGCATTTCCACACGAAAAATTGCAAGAAAAATCCATTATACACATTTCACAATTTAAGAATTTTTTGAATTTAAGATATTTTCAAACTTCTCACATGAACTAATAAATGTTAATTTTTCTTAAAAATTTGTTATAGTAGTTTCCCAGATAATTTTTCTACCGGCATCAGACGAATTAACGTTAAGGTTATTTAAAAAAAAACATTTTTAGAAAATGTTAGATTTCTGACAAGTATGACCAGTTTACTCAAACAACTTCCATAAAATAAATAATGTTCAAAAATCAATAATTTTGAATTTTTCCATTGGGAAAATATGAATAACATATCCAAACGGTTAGAAAAATAAGTGCTAGCTATTTCATTTTGGTAAAAAATTCAGGAAAATCTAAATGCACATCCCCTGATTATATGAATATAAATTAATTAAATCCTCAAATAATAAATTTTCTCTAATTACGGTCTCAAATTGAACATTTTAATTTGGTCAACATTTGGTTGCAATCTAAATGACCTTTCCCTATATATAGAATTCAATTCAATAAATGTACATCAAACATGTTTAAATATTTTGAATTAATAAATGGTTGAAAAAAAAACAGACGCACTTCCTCTAATTATATATAGGCGACAAGATGGAAAAATAAAAGCTGACTATTTATGACAAAAAAAACAAACATGTTTAAATATTTTGAATTGATAAATGTTTAGACAAAAAACAAATGCACTTCCTATCATTATGTAAAGTTAAATTTATTAAATGCTCACAATAATGAACTTCCTCTAATTACGAACTTGAATTAAACATTAGAGAACAATGATGTAAGTAGTTAGCTAACATGCTGAAAACAAAGGGTTAAACGTATCGTATGGAAAATGATGTTTGTTTGCATAAAACAGTAGAGAACAATGATTGCAGTAGGTTGTATTTCAGATGTAAAAGAATGGACCGGGGTCCACAGTTCTCTAGTGGCATCTCTCCAATAAGATAACTAACATGCTGGGTAAACAAATTACAGCTGGGCAATTGACAATTGATAAGTGCATATAACATGCATGTGTGAGTTGTGGTGTCTACTATGAGATTCATTTGGGCATTACGACAAAGTACATAGACCGCTATCCAGCATGCATCTATGCCTAAATAGTCCACCTTCAGGTTAACATCCGTACCCCTTCCAGTATTAAGTTGCAAGCAACAGACAATTGCATTAAGTAATGTGCGTAATGTAAACAATACATTCATCCTTGAATAAAGCATTGCTGTTTTACCCCTAGTGGCAACAACACATCTACAACCTTAGAACTTGCTGTCACTATCCCAGGTTAAATAGAGGTTGAACCCAACTATCATGCATAAATACCCCCTCTTGGAGTCACAAGTATTCACTTGGCCAAGGCTTCAACAAGTAACGGAGAGCATGCAAGATCACAAATGACATAGACATGATAATATAATATTTAGCTCCACATAGGTATCAATATAAGTCAGATCCCAGCAAACACAACATGTAGCATTACAATAAGATGATCTTGATCATGATAGGCAGCTCACAAGATCTAAACATGATGGCACAAGTGGAGAAGACAACCATCTAGCTACTGCTATGGACCCATAGTCCAAGGATGAACTACTCACGCATCACTCCGGAGGCGGGCATGGCGATGTAGAGCCCTCCGGTGATGATTCCCCTCTCCGGCAGGGTGCCGGGAAGAGCTTCAGAACCCCCCGAGTTAGGGTTGACGACGACGGCGGCAGCGAATATGTTCTGGATGAAAGGCTCGGTGTTTTAGGGTTTTCACGTCTCGGGGAATAAATAGGCGAAGGGGCGATGTCGGCGGACCCCCGAGGGGCCCAAACCACCAGGCGGCGCGGTGGGCCCCACTGCCGCGCCGGCCTGTGGTTTGGCCACCTCGTGGCGAGTCTTCGTCTCTCCTTCGGACTCCGTGTACGTGTTGGAAAAATAGGGACTTGACCTTTTGTTTCGTGCAATTCCGAGAATATTTCCAGAAGTAACTTTCTGAAACCAAAAACAACATAAAACAGGGAACTGGCACTGTGGCATCTTGTTAATAGGTTAGTCCCAGAAAATGCATAAAAGTGATATGAAGTGTATATAAAACATGTAGCAAATGGTATAATATAAGCATGGAACAGCAGAAATTATGGATACGTTGGAGACGTATCAACTACCTCCGGCTCCGTCGCTAGCGCCCCTCCGCTGCAAGGCCGAGGGAACTCTACCGAGCAGCACCATCAAGCCGTACTGCGACCGCCAGAGGGTGACCTCGAGACTCCAAGTTCGCCCAGTGCTACAGCCTACAAGCGTTGAGGTCCGCGGATTTACTCCCCCTTCTCTCTTACTTTCATGCCACTCCCGATCTGATGGATCCATTCACTGTTTAGTTTTTCACTGAATTGATTCCAGTGTTGTTTGTTTCCCTGTTATCAGATTTGGATGCGGTGTCATCTTTTTTTTAGGCTAAAGTTAAGTGAACTTTGCACTGCAGGTATGATGCATTATTTGCGGGTTCACCTTGATTTCGTATTGTCGGAGGTAGAGTAAAAGCATGTTAAAACGATTCAGAAAAGGCACCAGAGCTATCTACTTGCTGGTGCCGAGTGCATCAAGGTAATGATACTGTAGGATATTTCTAGCATGTGCTTGTGATATCTCTGCTCTAGTATGAATGATTTTGAATTGCTTCTTAGCTTCCCAATGGTATCTCCAATCTAGTGTTGTAAATGAATTACAGTAGGTATTCTGATAATGTAATATCACTATGACATAAGGAAATTATTCTTACAGTTCTTGTATCATTGGGGCTTCGCATATCCACTAGGGATTTATGTACCTGCTGAATTAATCTAAGAGAAGATAATTACATTAGCATCCGAAGCAATGGATGAGAACTGAACACAGAAGTAACCCACGGGTCATACAAACAAGGGTAGATTGCTATACAAAACATCAATATAATTTTAGCCCGCACCTTTTTATGGTAGGAACTACACGCAACTATTTTTTTTAACACGGCAAGGAACTTTGTTGTCAAATATTTAAACAATAAAATGTATGTGTTATAGCTCCATAAAATGCTCTGGAGCAGTCAAATAAATCCGTCAGTTCCTGAACTTAATTAAAAGACGTGCAAGCGCTTTTTTGCATGTTCTGTTGGGATTGGACAAATAAAATGATTGTACACTCCCTGGTTATTATCATGCTGACGCAAAATGGTAGAAGCTATACAGATTCTGTTATTTACAAAATGGTTACGGATGAACCAAAACATGTGTAGATATAATTGCTTTATTATGCAATGTCCCAAAGAAAATTCATCCAGTTTTATCCCAAAGAAAATGATTTTATACTCTCTACATTTATGTTGGCGTATTACTAACATTGCCCTGTGGTGACCAGAATCATGGATTTGATCTGTCAAGATACCAGGATTATGCAGCTCTTATGGACTTGACTAAATCTAGTTATTACATGTCGGATCTGTTACATTCTTTTTACGAGAATGCTAAATACAACCGTTTCCTTATCGTACAAATCACTGGTTGCTAACTCTTACATTTTGCACATATTACTAAAACAATGATCTTATATGTCCAATCTAAACTTTCTGACGGAGCTTGCAATTTTTAACATCCATTTGGCGTAATTTTCTAACAGGAGAGATCATGATGGTGATGAGCATTCTGGAGTTCAAGACTGATTAAAAACAGGTGATTAAAGGGCTTCACATTATAGCACGCTAGCCCCAGCAAGGTGTGCTGCCTAGTAGGATGGAAATGAACCTTCAAACTTTCTTCAGTGGAATGATTGTAACAAAATAAATTACACCGAGTCATGCATGTACTTCACTACATGTTTGACGATTAATTACTTTATTTTTTTATAGGAACTCGCTGGTATTTTGTATGTGAACATTTGGCTATTCCAGTCGATCTTACGTCTGTAATCAGTAGTCTTAAGTCTTGTAATAAGGCTATTTAATCAATAATAATCTTCCACTTCGCATCAGGCTGGCATCACTTCTTATTGCAACATTAGGAACTGAAGTAAACTTGCTTGCATGTTTCAGTTTGCTTGTGCCTCTGTACTCATGCTTGTGCTCCTGCATCAGACCGGTCGCTGTATTCGAAAAGCGAGGGCATCAGGAGAGATTAGAAGGCCAAGCGATTTTTCTTTGGTCATGGAGTAGATATCAGATTCAGAGGTTTGTCATACAAATATTCATAGTCATGGAGTAGTACAGGTTCTGTTGCGAGTGTAGTTTGCTCAATACTGTTTCCTGCAAGCTTGCTTGAAATATGGAGTACAGGTAAAGAGGGCCTCTCTGAAAAGGTTGAGTATAGTTCAAATCCTCTCTGAAAAGGTTGAGTATAGTTCAAATCGTGTGTGTACCCTTAGTTGCATGTGGACCCTTGCAAGCTATGTCTACCCCTACCACCTCTGAGACATGTGTATCCACATGCTGCAGTACTTAGATGTGTACCTGGATGGTCAGGAGTGTTGAATTTGGATCCACATGCCCCAAAGATGGTAGGGCAGACCTAGTTGTTTAGAGGTGTTACATGTGGGTCCACATGTATGAAATGTGGTAGGGGTAAGGTGTTAGGTCTACCCTTTACCATCTTTGGTATATGTGGACCCATATACAACACTCCTAACCATACAATTGTGCATCTTTCACCTTTGGGGCATGTGGACCCACATGCCACACTCATATCCATCTAGTTGTACATCTGCCGCATTTGGGGCATGTGGACCCACATTCATCTATCTTAGCCAACTAGGTTTAACCATGTCACCCTTGGTTGCATGTGGACCCTTGCAAGTTATGTCTACCCCTACCACCTTTGAGACATGTGGACCCACATGCTGCAGTACTTAGATGTGTACCTAGATGGTCAGGAGTATTGATTTTGGGTCCACATGCCCCAAAGGTGGTAGTGGCATACCTAGTTGTTTAGAGGTGTTACATGTGGGTCCACATGTATGAAAAGTGGTAGGGGTAAGTTGTTAGGTCTACCATGTACTACCTTTGGTATATATATAGACCCATATACAACACTGCTCAGATAGGCTATTTTTGTGCCCCACAGATAGGCTTTTCTGTACTAGTGACTTCTAACCATACAGTTGTGCATCTATCACCTTTGGGGCATGTGCACCCACATGCGACACTCCTAGCCATCTAGTGTTATATCTGCCGCATTTGGGGCATGTTGACCCACATTCATCTATCCTAGCCAAATAGGTTTAACCATGCCACCCTTGGTTGCATGTGGACCCTTGCAAGCTATGTCTACCCCTACCAACTTTGAGACATGTGGACTCACATGTTACAATACTTAGATGTGTACCTAGATAGTCAGGAGTGTTGAATTTGGGTCCACATGCCCCAAAGGCGGTATGGCCAGACCTAGTTGTTTAGAGGTGTTACATGTGGGTCCACATGTATGAAATGTGGTAGGGGTAAGGTGTTAGGTCTACCCTGTACCAACTTTGGTATGTGGACCCATATACGACACTTCTAACCATACAGTTGTGCATCTATCACCTTTGGAGCATGTTGACCCATATGCGACACTCCTAGCCATCTAGTTGTACATCTGCCTTTTTGGGGCTTGTGGACCCACATTCATCTATCCTAGCCATAAAGGTTTAACCATGCCACCCTTGGTTGCATCTAGACCCTTGCAAGCTATGTCTACCCCTACCACCTTTGACACATGTGGATCCACATGATGCAGTACTTAGATGTGTACCTAGATGGTCAGGAGTGTTGATTTTGGGTCCACATGCCCCAAAGGTGGTAGGGGCATACCTAATTGTTTAGAGGTGTTACATGTGGGTCCACATGTATGAAAGGTGGTAGGGGTAAGTTGTTAGGTCTACCATGTACCACCTTTGGTATATATAGACCCATATACAACACTCATAACCATAGAGTTGTACATCTATCACCTTTGGGGCATGTGGACCCACATGCGACACTCCTACCCATCTAGTTGTACATCTGCCGCATTTGGGTCATGTGAACCGACATTCATCTATTCTAGCCAGCTAGGTTTACGCATGCCACCCTTCGTTGCATGTGGACCCTTGCAAGCTATGTCTACCCCTAACACCTCTGAGACATGTGGACCCACATGTTGCAATACTTAGATGTGTACCTAGATGGTCAGGAATGTTGAATTTGGGTCCACATGCCCCAAAGGTGGTAGGGACAGACTTAGTTGTTTAGAGGTGTTATATGTGGGTCCACATGTATGAAATGTGGTAGGGGTAAGGTGTTAGGTCTACCATGTACCACCTTTGGTATATATGGACCCATATACAACACTGCTAACCATATAGTTGTACATCTATCACCTTTGTGGCATATACACCACCCCTAGCCATTTTGACCCGCCCATGTCAGGGTTAGAGATGTGGACCCATATACACCACCCCTAGCCATTTTGAGCCGCCCATGTCAGGGTTTAGAGATCTGAATCCATGTGGGTCTACATATCCTAAAGTTGATAGATGTAAACCTAGCGGGTTAGGACTGTTACATGTGGGTCCACATGTCTCAAGGGTGGTAAGGGTAGACCAATATGGCCACATAGAAGTGTTACACATGTGGACCCACATGGAACACTCATAGTAATCTAGTTGTATATCTACCACCTCTGGAACATGTGGACCCGCATGAAACACTTCTTGCTATGTTTGCATGTTGTGGGACCAACATGATAGTTCTACGTCAAGCTTTTTAGGACTGGTGCATGTGTGTCCAAATGTCTAGTAGGTTATATATGTATGTTTACCTTTGTGACACGTGGACCAACGTGTAACACCCCTAGTTATCTTGACCATTTGGGACATATGGACCCACATGAAATACTCATAGTGGTCTAGTTGTATATCTACCACCTCTGTGACATGTGAACCCACATGCAACACTCCTAACTATGTTGCATATTGTGGGGCCCACATGATAGTTCTAAATCAAACTGTCTAGGGCTGGTGTATGTGCGTTTAGTTATCTAGTAAGTCATACACGTATGTGTCTACCACCTTCGGAACATGTGGACCCACATTTTGATTGCTCCAATAATGTGGCAGAGTATGAGGCCCTACTTCACGGGTTACGTATGGCAAAGGAGATGAACATCAAGCGCATTCATTGCTTTGGAGACTCGGACCTTGTTTCCCAGCAGGTGTCTGGAACTTGGGACCGAAAAGATGCAAATATGCAACAGACCTAGCCATCTTGCCCTAGCACATCTAGGACATGTGGACCCACATGGAACACTCATAGCCATCTAGTTGTATATCTACCACCTTTAGGACATGTGGACCCACATACAATACTCCTATCTATGTTGAATATTATGGGTCCACATGTTCCAAATGTGGTAGATAAATACTTATATGACCGACTTGTTTGGACCCACATGCAACACCCTAAACAGCTAGGTCTGCCCCTAGACCATTTGATACATGTGATCCACATGCAACAATCCTAGCCATCTTATCCTAGCACATCTGAAAAATATGGACCCACATCGAACACTCATAGCCATCTAGCTGTATATCTACCACTTTTGGGACATGTGGACCCACATGCAACACGCCTATCTATGTTGAATATTGTGGGACCTACATTATAATTATAGTTCAAGGTTCTAAAGCTGGTGCGCATGTGGATCCAGATGTCTAGTAGGTCATATAGATATGTATCTACCACCTTTAAAACATGTGAACCCACATATCTCTCAAGGAGAGTTGCATGAGGGTCCACACATGTCCGGAAGGTGGTAAGGGTAGACCTAGATGGCTAGGAGTGTTGCGGTGGGACGACATATATCCCAAAAGTTGTATGGGCAAACCTACATATCTCTCAAGGAGAGTTGCATGAGGGTCCACACATGTCCGGAAGGTGGTAAGGGTAGACCTAGCGGGTCAAATAGGAGTGTTGCATGTGGGTCCACATGTCCCAAAGGTGGTAGGGGTAGACATGTGTGGGTCCACATGTCCCAAGAGTGTTAAGTATTAAGGGTAGACCAAGCTGGCGTGATAGGTGTGTTTTCATGTGGGTCCACATGTCCAAAAGGTGATTGATTTATACCTAGATGGATATGAGTGTTTTGGTGGGACGACATATATCCCAAAGGTTGTATGAGCAAACCTACATATCTCTCAAGGAGAGTTGCATGAGGGTCCACACATGTCCGGAAGGTGGTAAGGGTAGACCTAGCGGGTCAAATAGGAGTGTTGCATGTGGGTCCACATGTCCCAAAGGTGGTAGGGGTAGACATGTGTGGGTCCACATGTCCCAAGGGTGTTAAGTATTAAGGGTAGACCAAGCTGGCGTGATAGGTGTGTTTTCATGTGGGTCCACATGTCAAGGTGATAGATTTATACCTAGATGGATATGAGTGTTTTGGTGTGACGACATATATCCCAAAGGTTGTATGGGCAAACCTACATATCTCTCAAGGAGAGTTACATTGGGTCTACATTTAACACAAATGTGTTATGGGTGGACCTAACTGGCAGAGAGAATTGCATGTGGGTCCACATGGCCAAAAGATTGTAGAATAACCATCTCCACTCGCAACATGCAACACTACACGTTTGATGCCAGAACATGGCACTTGGGTAGGATCTCACCCTTAGGTGAGATCGTAGGATCAACTTTTTTTGAAAATTCAAAACATGTCGAAAAATTCCGAAAAAAATAGACAACACGCATCTATGTTACATATGCAACGTCAAAAATTGGCAGCTCAAAACTCGACCTACAGTTAGAGAAACAAAAATGGTAAACTACACTGTGAATAGTGTCCACATCTGAGTGACACTATTCACACCCAAATTTCTCTTTTTTGCCTCTCTAAGTATAAGTCGAATTTTGAGCTGCCAATTTTTGACGTTGCATATGTAACATAGATGCGTGTTGTCTATTTTTTTCGGAATTTTTCGACATGTTTTGAATTTTCAAAAAAATCGATCTCACCTAAGGTGAGATCCTACCCAAGTCTTCCCCCATTAAAGATTGTGCTGGCCCCACTACATGCAACATACATAGGCGTGTTGCACATTGACCAGGTAAAAATCACTTTATATAATTATAAAATGGGTTCCTCTATATTTCAATTTCATGTTGCTAACTTTTTAAAATTAATTTTAAATAATTTGATGCTCAATTTCGGAGTCAAAGAACGGTGGAAATCTTTACCCTATAGTTAGGATATGTACTACTTGTTGTGTGTTGTGTACACTGGGCTCCACGGAAAATATATTATTTAATAAGATGTATAATACATGGTTACTCAAACTCTGATGGTTGCGCTCGCGCTCAAGCTCCGTCTCGATCTCATGCCATCTTGCTTCTCTGCTCGCCTCTTCCACTTCAGCCACCACATGATCGCACCTTGCTCCACACTCAACACCCCGTTGCACACATCACTATTTCCATTTCATGTTGGTAATTTTTAGAATTATTTTCGAATAATCTGGTCCTAAATTTCAGAGTAAAAAAAAGGTTGAAATCCTTGTCGCCGTCGCGTACCGTTCATAGACTGAAGCTTTCATTCTGAAATTCAATTAACGTCTCCCGCTAAGTTTATTTGAGCTCTCATTATGTTTCAATCACAAACCAATACGTGGCCCAGTGCTTGTGCTCCCTGTTTATCGCCTGGGATATGCATATTCGAATCCTTGTGTCCACATATATTTTATTTTTTCCAGCGATCGACTTAGCTAGATAATTTCAACTTCGTCACAGTTTAAAAACCGGACAGGCGAGGCTCTCGGTTCGCTCGGTTTTTAAAAACAGGATAGTGGAAAATTATTACTCCCTCCATTCCTATGAACAGGGCGCATATTTTTTTCCAAAATTTCGCCACAAAGTAAGGCGCAGGGTACGAGTTACCCCGTTTCTTCCAAAACTACCCTTCCCAACTGTATAGATCGCATGAAAAATCAGGTGGGCACGGTTATTATGACGCTGCCTTTGGCCCGTGCATCGCGCATGCGGAGGAAGGAGCAGAAAAATCTGAGGAGGGGGTGCAGGCGCGCAGCTATTTGTCTTGGCGACGATGGACAAGGCATGCTCGTGCATGCAGCCAATACAGGGAGAGAAACGTGGAGACGTTTGACCGGGAGAGAGAAAAATCCGGGGCAGATCTCACGATTCAGTAGGGTTAGTTTTGGAAAGATTTACCTTCGCTAGACTCTTCTTAATCGACGAGCCAAGAATTATGCGCCCGACATACTAAAGTATTTAAGTAGTATTTGTAGTGCCTTGACACCAACCTTCGCCAGCCCAGTTGGTTGACGGATTATTACGGCCTCTGTGCAATGTGGAGCGACGCAGGTTCGAATCCAAGCGCTCGCACTTCATTTTTTAGGCGTGTAACCAAATGTTTGGTCTGACCGGGTCCGCGGCTCTTGAGCCGAGCCGAATTGCTCACAAAAAATAATTGGCTCGGCTCGGCTTGGTACGTTTATGCGATTGTGAGGTAGGGGTGTACGGAATCACGAGCCACAACTTATAAATAATGGTTTGAAAAAACATCTATGAACGGGGTAACATGTACAATACTGTAATCAATTTTACGAAGAGCCGAGGGCTGTAATATTTGTAAGCGATGCAACCAAGGATCATGAGTTAAGAACTGATGTGCTCACTCCATTTGTAGCTGACCAAACAATGATCAAATCTATTTTTTTCCTAGGCTAAGTGAAACCAAACCAAATCAGATCGTCTAGCAGCTACATATATCTTGCAAACTGCTAATCCGTGCCAGACACTGTGATGGGCCTAGCAAAGGAGGCGTGGCAGTACCAGCTCGATCCCGTTTGGCGGCAGAAACCCTACACGAAACGGAGGCCGAGATGCAGCCGCCGGCGACGGCGGCAATTGCGCCGTACGCTGTGTCGAAGGTTCTCGACCATAACAACCTCCTCATCAAGATCCTCCTCCGCATCAGCTTCCCGACCACCCTCGTCCGCGCCGCCGCCGTCTGCAAGCTGTGGCTTCACCACGCCTCCGGCCGCAAGTTCCTCCGCCGCTTCCGCGAGCTCCACCCTCCCCGCCTCCTCGGCTTCTACCACAACCACCGCTCGACCTCTCCACGCTTCGTCCCGATGCTGCCCCAGCCTCCTGAGCTCGCCGCCGCCATCCGCCGCTCAAGTTGCATCCTGGACGACGTCAGCCAGAGCGCCGACGTGTGGACCTACATCATGGACTCTCGGGGCGGCAGCGTCTTGACCGGGCGCCGCGACAGGAGCGGACTTACACTCAGAGTACGCAGCGTGCTGTGCCCTGCGAGGGGCGTCGACGTCGTGCCACCATTCCCACGAGACAAACCACAGGACGGCTATCTGTACACTTACAGTACAGTCCTCTCCACAGAAGAAGGCGATGGTGGCTTGTCTTACTTTTATGTGTACATGGAGTCTGGGTGGTCATCAGATATTTTGGTGCACGTGTATGCATTGCAAGCTGGTGTGTGGCGCATGCATGCTTCGGCGGCTACGGAACAGAACACTTATTTCCTCAACGACATATCATCTGTGCTCGTCCACAACAAAATCTATCTCGCCGCGGGTGGCTCGAGAGGAATTATGGTCTTGGATTTGAAGACATCGATACCAATTTGATAAAAAGTCACCACACATGGCTGTAGTCGTTGGGATTGTTCCCCTTTATTCCTTCTTGTACTTCCATTGTTGATATTTCTTGAAGTTTAGTGTACTCTTTGTTCAGTGAACTTTCACAGTGCTAACAGTTCCAATTACATGCCAACATTCAATCTCTGGTAAATCGATCGAGAATCTGTAAAAATTCTGCTTGCACATGAAAATAGAACACTGACTTTAGGATCTAAATACATATGTTAGGCCGATATGCTCTTGGACATAAGAAAACCAAGCAGAGATGCAATCTAGGCCTTACTATCTATAAAAGAGCTACCTTGAAAAACTTAATGAGAAATAATGTTGTTGGTAGAAAAACTGTTAGCCTCGGTAATGATTTCAACCAACTTCGAAATCTCATATGAAGTATGAGGTCTAGCTCCAGTGGTGAAACAATAAATAACTATAGCGAACTTCTATGAAGGTTCATTCTTTAATGACAATATTTAGAGTTGTAAAAACTACATTATTCAATACTTAGCACATTGTAAATGGAAGTTAATTAAGAGGTTTCTCAAATCATCAGATGTGTAACTATAAAATTTGTATAACTGTACAAAATTAGAAAATTTCTAACCCTCACCTGGTAGAACAACATGACATGGGCCCAATTTTCTATAAAACCTCGTCGTTTTTATTTACAATACAACAGAACCTAAAAAAGAGGGTACTCTATTTAAATAAGAAGGTTTGTACCACATTATTTTATTGGGGTTATCATATAGAATGATATAGCTCATATTATTTTTCTGGATTTTATTTGATTTCGAAAGAAAATTATGAAATACATATTTTGTGAAATGACGTAAAGATGTCAAATGAGCCTTTATGTATTATTTGAACTTTTCAAGATTTGAAATAATTTGGGAAAGGTTCCAAAGTATTTGAAATAACTGTTTTGAATTTTACAATATACTCTATTTAAATAAGAAGATTTGTACCACATTATTTTTTTGGGGTTATCATATTGAATGATATAGCTCATATTATTTTTCTGGATTTTATTTGAGTTCAAAAGGAAATTATGAAATACATATTTTGTGAAATGACGTAAAGACGTCAAATGAGCCTTTATGTATTATTTGAACTTTTGAAGATTTGAATCAATTTGGGAAGGGTTCCAAAGTATTTTAAATAACTGTTTTGAATTGTACAATTTTTTAGAAATTGGTCTGAATTGATTTGGAGCTGTATTTGAAAAGTTACATAAGTTCTGAAAAATAGAAAAACAGAACAGAAAAAAAAAACAGGCCAGCCCAGCAACCAGCCCGTCGGGATAGCCCAGACCCACTGTGACGTCAGGATGACGTCATCAGCGGCCGGAGCTGCCGCGGCAACGGCAAGGCGGCGCCACCGCGAGATGGGACACGGGGCTGAGCGCGGTGGACGCGCCTGGACGCGGGGTGGCCGAACGTAGCGGCGCCGCTGCGCCTGGGTCACTGGAGCGACGCCGGCGGCGTCCGAACGCGGCGGTCGGATCGAGCGGACGGTGGCGACGATTCCGGCGCGAAGCAGCCGTCCCAGCACGTATTTCTCGGCGGAGACGTAGAGGACGCGGTGGCGGAGCTCGGCGTGTCCGGCGATCTGAACGGAGAGCGGCGGAGCGGCAGGGGCACGCGTCGGCGGCGGCGGCGATCTCCGGCCGCGCGGGGAGAGGGGAAGAGGGAGGGGGGTTGTGAGGATGGTTTTGCAAAAACATCCTTGGATTTTCCTATAATTGCAAGTAAGTCCAACGTAGCGGAGAGATGTGGATTGCGGGATAATATCTGGTTTTGGGAGGGGCTTTCATGCGAAAACAGCACGGGTATGCCGTGTGGACCGTTGGATCGGCGCCGGACGGTGTGGATTGTAACACTGTTCAACAGAACCTAAAAAAGAGGGTACTCTATTTAAATAAGAAGGTTTGTGCCACATTATTTTATTGGGGTTATCATATGGAATGATATAGCTCATATTATTTTTCTGGATTTTATTTGAGTTCGAAAGAAAATTATGAAATACATATTTTGTGAAATGACGTAAAGATGTCAAATGATCCATTATGTATTATTTGAACTTTTCAAGATTTGAAACAATTTGGGAAAGGTTCCAAAGTATTTTAAATAACTGTTTTGAATTGTACAATTTTTTACAAATTGGTCTGAATTGATTTGGAGCTGTATTTGAAAAGTTACATAAGTTCTGAAAAATAGAAAAACAGAACAGAAAAAAAAGGCCAGCCCAGCAACCAGCCCATCGAGCTAGCCCAGGCCCACTGTGACGTCAGGATGACGTCATCAACGACCGGAGCTGCCGCGGCAACGGCGAGCACGGCGAGGCGGCGCCACCGCGAGATGGGACACGGGGCTGGGCGCGGTGGACGCGCGTGGACGCGGGGTGGCCGAACGTAGCGGCGCCGCTGCGCCTGGGTCGCCGGAGCGACGCAGGCGGCGTCCGAACGCGGCGGTCGGAGCGAGCGGACGGCGGCGACGATTCCGGCGCGAAGCAGCCGTCCCAACACGTATTTCTCGGCGGAGACGTAGAGGACGCGGTGGCGGAGCTCGGCGTGTCCGGCGATCTGAACGGAGAGCGGCGGAGCGGCGGGGGCACGCGTCGGCGGCAGCGGCGATCTCCAGCCGCGCGGGGAGAGGGGAAGAGGGAGGGGTTGTGAGGATGTTTTGCAAAAACATCCTTGGAGTTTCCTATAATTGCAAGTAAGTCCAACGTAGCGGAGAGATGTGGATTGCGGGATAATATGTTGTTTCGGGAGGGGTTTTCTTGCGAAAACAGCACGGGTATGCCGTGTGGACCGTTGGAACGGCGCCGGACGGTGTGGATTGTAATTATATGCTTAACGCTAGCATGCTTGGCTGTTTATATATATTTTCTAGTTCTGGTACGGCAAGTCTATTACCAAGCCTGATTGTATGGCTGATATCATAATGGTTTTCTGCTGTACTTGACATGATCTGTTTCATCCTAGCTACTATTAACTATAGAAATATAATATATGTATTTATTGGAACAGCTGCACTTACACCATGCTGTTTTGTCCATTTATTGATCTTACAATGCTGATTATCTCCGTCTTGACCATTGATTGCGCTGCTTTCCTCTCAACAGAGATATCACATGAAGAAGGACATCAGGAAGTTCTTGGACGGTATCTACGTTAGCGACAAGGGCGCCATCAAGGAAGAGTAGTAGCGTGATCAGTTAGAAACCATCGCAGAGAGAAAAACCATGTCTTACTTTTTGATTGAATCGCAAGTTCATTGCAATTTGTACTGGATCTAGGTATCTGAGATGTTATGTAACTGGAGATGGTGTTCCATATGTTCTGTTTGTGACATGATTGATGAGCAAAGACATGTGATCTAATCTATGCGTCGCCAAGGTTTCCGCTTGCCTTCTTAAGGCTTCTCCACTCTCTCACGATCGATGGCTGATGATTCTGGATATCAATTGTTTTGGTTAGTATAGTTCGTGTCAAAATTTTCTAGTCAGATCGTATTGCAGGTATTATTACTTGTAGTACCGTTCGACAGTATAGTTCTAATTGTCGAAATGATTTGATAGGGTGTATACTAATACTCATAATTTTGCTTTTCTACGGAACTATAAATGTATAATACTCCACATATGGTGACTGATAGACTGATACTGACAGCTATTCTCACAGGGCCGTCCTCAATTTATATGGGCCTTCATTTTCTTGGCCGTGCCACGTACACTGCCTTCTCACTCTTTCCACTTCACCCAGCTCAGCTCACTTCCTCTGCTCTGCTCCTCGCCTGAGCCGAAGAAAGGAGCGGCGGCGCCGGCGACCTGAGACCCTCCCTGGCGGGGGACGAAACATCTCCTTCCGTTCATCTCCTCCGATTCTAGGTGAGCTCTTCTCCTTCCCATCCTCTCCCAACAATCTTGCATTTTTCATCTCCCGCTGGAAACCCTAGCTCGGTTTTCCTCCCCAAACCCTACCTTAATCATTTCCTTGGTGCAACAGCGGGCTAACCGAGGGAGCTCACATCAATACAAGATGGATGCTGCCCAGGAGGAGATTATCCAACTGTAAGATCCCATCTCTACAGATTCTCCCCACATTTCATTCCGCGCACTGTGTTTGTAATATGTTGTGCTCATGCTGTGCCAGTTTATTGAAGGAATTATTGCACGACACTCATGTACATCTCTATTTGTTCTGTCACTGCCGATATTTCCAGGGTCTGTTCGGAGAAACCAGGTGTGGACGCTGACGCACAAGAGCATTCCCCGACACAGCGGGTGTCAGTGACAAGGTTCTCGACGACGACAACCTCCTCAGGGAGATAATAATCCGCGTCGGGTTCCCCACCACCCTTGTCCGCGCAGCCCTTGTCTGCAAGCGCTGGCTTGAGCATGTCTCCGACCGCAAGTTCTCAAGCAGATTCCGTGAGCTCCACCCGCCCCACCTCCTCGGCTACTACAAATACACGAAGCGGACCGCCTCATTTTAGAAGATAGATCCCACACAATTTGTCCCGATGCTGCCTCAGCCCCCTGAGCTCGCCGCCATAATCAGCCGCTTAGAGAGCTATAACTTTGGTGCTGGCAAGATCATTCACTGCCTGGACAACAGCATCTTCACCGGGATCCACAAAGGAAGAAATTATACACGTGCAGTGCACCGCCCACTATGCCCAAAGGGACACACGGAAATCATCCCACCATTCCCACACGTGTACGAATGGAATATGATATTCCATCGAATCATCTTCAAAGAAGAAGGCAGCAGCACGTCCTATACAGACGGGGGAGTGTACCGAGGAGATAGGAGAGCCCACAATAAATCACTACCTATATAAAAAACGACCCGTTAAGGCCTCCGCCGAGCGTGCCCACGTCGCCGCGCGCTGTTGACGTCTACAGTACCGCGTTTCAGCAGTGCGCGCGCCTCCGCGCCGTCCGATCTGAATCCAACGGCCCCCATGGTCATTTTGCAAAAAAGTACCTGCACTCTCTAAAAATTACGAATAGGTCCTCCGCACATCCCCTCCTCCCTCTCCTCTTCCTCTTTCGCTCGGGCGGAGCCGCCGCCGGCGCCGACGCGGCCCTCCGTCGCTCCGCTGCTTCCCCGATGAAGCGAAGGTCACCACAGACTCCGCCGTCGCCTCCTCTCCGTCTTCCGCGAGCCACGCGAGCCGGGACGCCGCACGCGTGCAGAAATCACCGCCGCCGTCCTCGCTGCCCGCCGCCGCGGAATTCATTGCCGGCGGCGACTCCGGCAACCATATGGTCCAAGACGCCGCCCATTCGACTCCCCTCGACGCCCGCTAGCAGATCCCCGCGGTCTCATCCCCGCGCGCGTGCGCCGCTGTTCGAGCGCAAGCTCGGCAGTGCGCTCGGCAGCGCGTGCGCGTCTGCTGCCGGCGATCGACACGCCATGATGACGTCACTGTGGACCCCACCTGTCGGATTTCTTATATTTTCCATAAACAATTTTCAAAAAAAAAACTGACATGTGGGCCCTATCTGTCATAAATTTCACAATGACAGCAAAATTCTGAAAATTGTAAAAATCATAACTTTTAATCCGTTATTCAGGAAAATGCAAATAATATATCAACAAATTTCAAATTTATCAAATTTCCAAATTCTTCACACAAAAAATACACCAAAAAGACATTACGCACAGAAAATAATGCAAAATAATATATCAAAATTTTCCAAAATTAACAGCATTTCCACACAAAAAATTGCAATAAAAATCCATTATACACATTTCACAATTTAAGAATTTTTTGAATTTAAGATATTTTCAAACTTCTCACATGAACTAATAAATGTTAATTTTGTTAAAAATTTGTTATAGTAGTTTCCCAGATAATTTTTCTACCGGCATCAGACGAATTAACGTTAAGGTTATTTAAAAAAAAAACATTTTTAGAAAATGTTAGATTTCTGACAAGTATGACCATTTTACTCAAACAACTTCCATAAAATAAAAAATGTTCAAAAATCAATAATTTTGAATTTTTCCATTGGGAAAATATGAATAACATATCCAAACGGTCAGAAAAATAAGTGCTAGCTATTTCATTTTGGTAAAAAATTCAGGAAAATCTAAATGCACTTCCCCTGATTATATGAATATAAATTAATTAAATCCTCAAATAATACATTTTCTCTAATTACGATCTCAAATTGAACATTTTAATTTGGTCAACATTTGGTTGCAATCTAAATGACCTTTCCCTATATATAGAATTCAATTCAATAAATGTACATCAAACATGTTTAAATATTTTGAATTAATAAATGGTTGAACAAAAAAACAAACGCACTTCCTCTAATTATATATAGCCGTCAAGATGGAAAAATAAAAGCTGACTATTTATGACAAAAAAAACAAACATGTTTAGATATTTTGAATTGATAAATGTTTAGACAAAAAACAAATGCACTTCCTATCATTATGTAAAGTTAAATTTATTAAATGCTCACAATAATGAACTTCCTCTAATTACGAACTTGAATTAAACATTATAATTTGATAACTATTTAGATGTAATTTACAAGAACTTTTCATAAATATAAAACTTAATTCAACAAATGTGCGTTTCCACTCTTTATGACCTTAAATTAAATACTACTGAAAAAATAAAAAAACGTTCGAATATTTTAATTCGCTAAATTTTTTTGGAGATACTCTAGAATATATCAACATGCCCACAGAAAAAATGCTAACTACTTACCACATAATGCAACCATATTTAAACATTCCAATTTGGTTAATATTTGGATACAATAAACATATTTGAACATCCAATTTAGTTAGAATTTGGATACAATCTAATTACCAACCCATAAATATTAAGAATACATCAAAAGGATTAAATTTGAATTTTTTCAATAAATATTTTTCACGCGATCGACACGCCATGATGACGTCACCATGGACCCCACCTGTCGGATTTCTTATATTTTCCATAAACAATTTTCAAAAAAAAAAACCTGACATGTGGGCCCTATCTGTCATAAATTTCACAATGACAGCAAAATTCTGAAAATTGTAAAAATCATAACTTTTAATCCGTTATTCAGGAAAATGCAAATAATATATCAACAAATTTCAAATTTATCAAATTTCCAAATTCTGCACACAAAAAATACACCAAAAATACATTACGCACAGAAAATAATGCAAAATAATATATCAAAATTTTCCAAAATTAACAAATTAACAGCATTTCCACACGAAAAATTGCAAGAAAAATCCATTATACACATTTCACAATTTAAGAATTTTTTGAATTTAAGATATTTTCAAACTTCTCACATGAACTAATAAATGTTAATTTTTGTTAAAAATTTGTTATAGTAGTTTCCCAAATAATTTTTCTACCGGCATCAGACGAATTAACGTTAAGGTTATTTAAAAAAAAACATTTTTAGAAAATGTTAGATTTCTGACAAGTATGACCATTTTACTCAAACAACTTCCATAAAATAAATAATGTTCAAAAATCAATAATTTTGAATTTTTCCATTGGGAAAATATGAATAAC
The DNA here is from genome assembly GCA_947311845.1 of Poa pratensis. NCBI lineage: Eukaryota > Viridiplantae > Streptophyta > Magnoliopsida > Poales > Poaceae > Poa > Poa pratensis. The sequence continues at coordinate 76,192,082 of CAMZMU010000043.1, read as the reverse complement.
ATATCCAAACGGTTAGAAAAATAAGTGCTAGCTATTTCATTTTGGTAAAAAATTCAGGAAAATCTAAATGCACATCCCCTGATTATATGAATATAAATTAATTAAATCCTCAAATAATAAATTTTCTCTAATTACAGTCTCAAATTGAACATTTTAATTTGGTCAACATTTGGTTGCAATCTAAATGACCTTTCCCTATATATAGAATTCAATTCAATAAATGTACATCAAACATGTTTAAATATTTTGAATTAATAAATGGTTGAACAAAAAAACAGACGCACTTCCTCTAATTATATATAGGCGACAAGATGGAAAAATAAAAGCTGACTATTTATGACAAAAAAAACAAACATGTTTAAATATTTTGAATTGATAAATGTTTAGACAAAAAACAAATGCACTTCCTATCATTATGTAAAGTTAAATTTATTAAATGCTCACAATAATGAAATTCCTCTAATTACGAACTTGAATTAAACATTATAATTTGATAACTATTTAGTTGTAATTTACAAGAACTTTTCATAAATATAAAACTTAATTCAACAAATGTGCGTTTCCACTCTTTATGACCATAAATTAAATACTACTGAAAAAATAAAAAAAAACGTTCGAATATTTTAATTCGCTAAAAAATTTTGGAGATACTCTAGAATATATCAACATGCCCACAGAAAAAATGCTAACTACTTACGACATAATGCAACCATATTTAAACATTCCAATTTGGTTAATATTTGGATACAATAAACATATTTGAACATCCAATTTAGTGAGAATTTGGATACAATCTAATTACCTACCCATAAATATTAATAATACATCAAAAGGATTAAATTTGAATTTTTTCAATAAATATTTTTCACGCGATCGACACGCCATGATGACGTCACCGTGGACCCCACCTGTCGGATTTCTTATATTTTCCATAAATAATTTTCAAAAAAAAAACCTGACATGGGGGCCCTATCTGTCATAAATTTCACAATGACAGCAAAATTCTGAAAATTGTAAAAATCATAACTTTTAATCCGTTATTCAGGAAAATGCAAATAATATATCAACAAATTTCAAATTTATCAAATTTCCAAATTCTGCACACTAAAAATACACCAAAAATACATTACGCACAGAAAATAATGCAAAATAATATATCAAAATTTTCCAAAATTAACAAATTAACAGCATTTCCACACAAAAAATTGCAAGAAAAATCCATTATACACATTTCACAATTTAAGAATTTTTTGAATTTAAGATATTTTCAAACTTCTCACATGAACTAATAAATGTTAATTTTTGTTAAAAATTTGTTATAGTAGTTTCTCAGATAATTTTTCTACCGGCATCAGACGAATTAACGTTAAGGTTATTTTTAAAAAAACATTTTTAGAAAATGTTAGATTTCTAACAAGTATGACCATTTTACTCAAACAACTTCCATAAAATAAAAAATGTTCAAAAATCAATAATTTTGAATTTTTCCATTGGGAAAATATGAATAACATATCCAAACGGTCAGAAAAATAAGTGCTAGCTATTTCATTTTGGTACAAAATTCAGGAAAATCTAAATGCACTTCCCCTGATTATATGAATATAAATTAATTAAATCCTCAAATAATACATTTTCTCTAATTACGGTCTCAAGTTGAACATTTTAATTTGGTCAACATTTGGTTGCAATCTAAATGACCTTTCCCTATATATAGAATTCAATTCAATAAATGTACATCAAACATGTTTAAATATTTTTGAATTAATAAATGGTTGAACAAAAAAACAGACGCACTTCCTCTAATTATATATGGCCGTCAAGATGGAAAAATAAAAGCTGACTATTTATGACAAAAAAAACAAACATGTTTAGATATTTTGAATTGATAAATGTTTAGACAAAAAACAAATGCACTTCCTATCATTATGTAAAGTTAAATTTATTAAATGCTCACAATAATGAACTTCCTCTAATTACGAACTTGAATTAAACATTATAATTTGATAACTATTTAGATGTAATTTACAAGAACTTTTCATAAATATAAAACTTAATTCAACAAATGTGCGTTTCCACTCTTTATGACCTTAAATTAAATACTACTGAAAAAATAAAAAAAACGTTCGAATATTTTAATGCGCTAAAAAAATTTGGAGATACTCTAGAATATATCAACATGCCCACAGAAAAAATGCTAACTACTTACGACATAATGCAACCATATTTAAACATTCCAATTTGGTTAATATTTAGATACAATAAACCTATTTGAACATCCAATTTAGTTAGAATTTGGATACAATCTAATTACCTACCCATAAATATTAATAATACATCAAAAGGATTAAATTTGAATTTTTTCAATAAATATTTTCACGCGATCGACACGCCATGATGACGTCACCGTGGACCCCACCTGTCGGATTTCTTATATTTTCCATAAACAATTTCAAAAAAAAAAAACCTGACATGTGGGCCCTATCTGTCATAAATTTCACAATGACAGCAAAATTCTGAAAATTGTAAAAATCATAACTTTTAATCCGTTATTCAGGAAAATGCAAATAATATATCAACAAATTTCAAATTTATCAAATTTCCAAATTCTTCACACAAAAAATACACCAAAAATACATTACGCACAGAAAATAATGCAAAATAATATATCAAAATTTTCCAAAATTAACAAATTAACAGCATTTCCACACACAAAATTGCAAGAAAAATCCATTATACACATTTCACAATTTAAGAATTTTTTGAATTTAAGATGTTTTCAAACTTCTCACATGAACTAATAAATGTTAATTTTTGTTAAAATTTTGTTATAGTAGTTTCCCAGATAATTTTTCTACCGGCATCAGACGAATTAACGTTAAGGTTATTTAAAAAAAAACATTTTTAGAAAATGTTAGATTTCAGACAAGTATGACCATTTTACTCAAACAACTTCCATAAAATAAAAAATGTTCAAAAATCAATAATTTTGAATTTTTCCATTGGGAAAATATGAATAACATATCCAAACGGTCAGAAAAAATAAGTGCTAGCTATTTCATTTTGGTAAAAAATTCAGGAAAATCTAAATGCACTTCCCCTGATTATATGAATATAAATTAATTAAATCCTCAAATAATACATTTTCTCTAATTACGGTCTCAAATTGAACATTTTAATTTGGTCAACATTTGGTTGCAATCTAAATGACCTTTCCCTATATATAGAATTCAATTCAATAAATGTACATCAAACATGTTTAAATATTTTGAATTAATAAATGGTTGAAAAAAAAACAGACGCACTTCCTCTAATTATATATAGCCGTCAAGATGGAAAAATAAAAGCTGACTATTTATGACAAAAAAAACAAACATGTTTAGATATTTTGAATTGATAAATGTTTAGACAAAAAACAAATGCACTTCCTATCATTATGTAAAGTTAAATTTATTAAATGCTCACAATAATGAACTTCCTCTAATTACGAACTTGAATTAAACATTATAATTTGATAACTATTTAGATGTAATTTACAAGAACTTTTCATAAATATAAAACTTAATTCAACAAATGTGCGTTTCCACTCTTTATGACCTTAAATTAAATACTACTGAAAAAATAAAAAAAACGTTCGAATATTTTAATGCGCTAAAAAAATTTGGAGATACTCTAGAATATATCAACATGCCCACAGAAAAAATGCTAACTACTTACGACATAATGCAACCATATTTAAACATTCCAATTTGGTTAATATTTAGATACAATAAACCTATTTGAACATCCAATTTAGTTAGAATTTGGATACAATCTAATTATCTACCCATAAATATTAATAATACATCAAAAGGATTAAATTTGAATTTTTTCAATAAATATTTTTCACGCGATCGACACGCCATGATGACGTCACCGTGGACCCCACCTGTCGGATTTCTTATATTTTCCATAAACAATTTCAAAAAAAAAAAACCTGACATGTGGGCCCTATCTGTCATAAATTTCACAATGACAGCAAAATTCTGAAAATTGTAAAAATCATAACTTTTAATCCGTTATTCAGGAAAATGCAAATAATATATCAACAAATTTCAAATTTATCAAATTTCCAAATTCTTCACACAAAAAATACACCAAAAATACATTACGCACAGAAAATAATGCAAAATAATATATCAAAATTTTCCAAAATTAACAAATTAACAGCATTTCCACACACAAAATTGCAAGAAAAATCCATTATACACATTTCACAATTTAAGAATTTTTTGAATTTAAGATGTTTTCAAACTTCTCACATGAACTAATAAATGTTAATTTTTGTTAAAATTTTGTTATAGTAGTTTCCCAGATAATTTTTCTACCGGCATCAGACGAATTAACGTTAAGGTTATTTAAAAAAAAACATTTTTAGAAAATGTTAGATTTCAGACAAGTATGACCATTTTACTCAAACAACTTCCATAAAATAAAAAATGTTCAAAAATCAATAATTTTGAATTTTTCCATTGGGAAAATATGAATAACATATCCAAACGGTCAGAAAAAATAAGTGCTAGCTATTTCATTTTGGTAAAAAATTCAGGAAAATCTAAATGCACTTCCCCTGATTATATGAATATAAATTAATTAAATCCTCAAATAATACATTTTCTCTAATTACGGTCTCAAATTGAACATTTTAATTTGGTCAACATTTGGTTGCAATCTAAATGACCTTTCCCTATATATAGAATTCAATTCAATAAATGTACATCAAACATGTTTAAATATTTTGAATTAATAAATGGTTGAAAAAAAAACAGACGCACTTCCTCTAATTATATATAGCCGTCAAGATGGAAAAATAAAAGCTGACTATTTATGACAAAAAAAAAACATGTTTAGATATTTTGAATTGATAAATGTTTAGACAAAAAACAAATGCACTTCCTATCATTATGTAAAGTTAAATTTATTAAATGCTCACAATAATGAACTTCCTCTAATTACGAACTTGAATTAAACATTATAATTTGATAACTATTTAGATGTAATTTACAAGAACTTTTCATAAATATAAAACTTAATTCAACAAATATGCGTTTTCACTCTTTATGACCTTAAATTAAATACTACGGAAAAAATAAAAAAAACGTTTGAATATTTTAATTCGCTAAAAAAATTTGGAGATACTCTAGAATATATCAACATGCCCACAGAAAAAATGCTAACTACTTACGACATAATGCAACCATATTTAAACATTCCAATTTGGTTAATATTTGGATACAATAAACATATTTGAACATCCAATTTAGTTAGAATTTGGAGACAATCTAATTACCTACCCATTAATATTAATAATACATCAAAAGGATTAAATTTGAATTTTTTCAATAAATATTTTTTCCCCGTAAAACATACAAGTTTAAGATAATTTTCCGCGGCATTCCCTCGAGGCACCCACGCTACGCGCATTATAGACGATTAGTTTTCCACATTTCTTTCCTTACCAAAAAAAAAATTCAGACATTTTTACAGGATCCAAAAAAGAATTCATACAAGTTTTGTTGCAAAAAGTTTCAATAAATATTTTTACCTCCACAAAATATTCAACACATTTTTGTAAGTTTAAAATATTTTCCATACAAAATTTGTTACAAGTTTTTCCAATAAGTATTTTTCCCACATAAAATACTCAATAATAGGAAAATATTGTTTACCCAAAAATGTTCAACAATATTCGAAACAAAATTCAAACACATTTCATGCATATTTCTCTGCTTTTCTTTTCCTGGACAAGCGACGCGCCAATTTCACTAGTAATGTATATATGTTGCAAGATGGTGAGTGGCACATGCATACCTCAGCCACATGCCCCCGTGGCCTGCATGAGGATCCAATAGATGTGCATTTTGGCCACAACAAAATCTATCTGCCGTCCGCCATTAGTGATGGCATTTTTGTGTTGGATTTGATGGCCTCAACTTTCTCCACAATTCAGTTACCACAAGGAGTCAGGTATGGCAAGCTTACGAGCATGTTGTCACGGGCAGATGATGCTTCCAGTGTATATCTCTTCAATGTCAAGTGGTTTCAACTTTGCATCTGGCTCCACAAGGGGGCAACTGGTTGCTGGTTGATATTATTTGTTTGCTTGAGATGCTTTCTACTTTGGGGATCTCTGGTCACATGCTTGAAAATGAAGGTTTTCTTCCTAGTGTGCAGATAATACAGGTGAGAGACAATGGTCAGCTGGTATTCCTGCGGATGGGTCAATGCATATTCTACTTGGATATTAAGTGCAGGACACTATGTAAAGTGTATGAGTCCACAACAAATGGTCGACGTGTTCCTTATATCCATCCTTTGATGATGATATGGCCTCCCACATTCCCTAGCATCAAGGACGACCTTGGCAGGTTTGCCTTTTGATGTTTAAAGGACCTGTATAGTGCACTTGTTAAGGTTACAAAATGTTGCACTGTGCATCTTCCATTACACTCTTTGTTATAGCTACCTAGTGGTGTTAGCTGCATGATTGATTCCTTAGGTTATTTTGACAATATTAGTTGACGGACATTTGTGAATCCTCACCATAAGTTCATTTGAAATCACCTGTGTATTGATTCCTCTTGGGTCTTTTCAACAATACTAGTTAAGATACATTAGAGAATGTTTGCTGTAAGATGATTTGAAATCACTTGTGTAAGATGATTTGAAATATTTTGCCTTGTTTAAAAAAAAAGTATATTACCTGCGGTCATAGTAGGATGTTTGCTGTAAGATGATTTGAAATCATTTGTGTAAGATGATTTGAAATTTTTTGCCTTGTTTAAAAAAAGTATATTACCTGCGGTCATAGTAGGGACCCTTACATGTGGCTTGGGTTACTTTTTTAAAAGCTTTTGTTTGCACCAGACAACATGCTTCCTGAACTTGCTCTATCCCTTATTATATTTTCTCACAATAGCAAGATTTAGTGGAGAGCAGCGTTTTGGCTCCCGGGCTCATATGCTCCCGATATTTTCGGGAGCATAAAAAAATTTGAAAATCTTTTCAAAAAAAATTATGCTCCCGAAAATATCGGGAGCATATGAGCCCGGGCTCCAATATGAATTTCCGCTGAATATTGACTTGCTTGGTATTTTTAGCGTGGACTCTTGTACCACTCTTATTCTGAACTATCAGTTTCTACATATATTTTGGTGCTTAAAGTGGCTAGGCAAATATATTGTGATCATAATCACTCTGTTTTCCTTTCTAAAACAGAGAGCATTTGGATGGCCAGTAACAATATGGGTGCCATCAAGAAAGAGCAGAGAGCTATGCCCACTATGACCTGTACTGGATAATCAGGATGCAGTGTAACCGGAGCAGTACTCAAATGTTAGACATGACTCCTATCCTTGCGGCACCATTCCTGTTCGCAGCCGTGATCTATGTTTCGTGAACGTACTCCCTGTATGCATGTTTAGTAGTTACCTTGTCAGATCTGTTTGCTTCGACTTCTTGTGGCTGTTGCTTATTCTGTTTGCAAATGCAGTCTTGTTTTCCACCGTTGCTCAATTAGTTTCTCACTAGCTGAAGTGCAAACGTTGCTTCGAGGCCATGCATGGTTGACAGTCCAAACTGCAGTAAATTCGTCATATATGCATGTAGTAATTACTTTAGTACTAGAATAAGGGAAAGATGAGTGTGATCTAATTGATTCCTGTCGTATGATGTTCGGTTGTGAAAACACTTCATGCCAGTTTCAAGTCTGTACCAAAATTAGGTAGACAAACGTGTAAAATTTAAAATAACAAACACATCATAGTATGAAACCACTGTAGCGTGGATGCAGAGTCCAAGGTGTTTGTCCATCGTTCTCTGCAAACAAGGTAAACTGGCATTATTAGCTGCATGATTAATTCATTAGGTTATCCTGACAATAATAGTTACTTGCTCCGTTCCAAATTAGTTGTCTTCCATTTGCCAAAAAGTAGATGTATCTATACTTGTAACATGTCTAGATACATCCACTTTTTGGCAAATGGAAGACAACTAATTTGGAACGGAGGGAGTACTTAGTTAGCCAAAATTTAAGATCTTTTGGTACAGAGTTATGTGGGATGGAGATTTGGGTAGATCTATCAATTTAAGTAGATTTAATTGGCTAAAAAGAGGGGAGGAGATGGGGGAATAAGCTGTAAATGAAAAGGGTCGAGCTAGTGAGAAGGGGGTCAATGTGGTAGTACGAATGGTGGTGGTAGGTGGCTGGGCGTGTCAAGTCAAAATGCCAGGTTACCGCTGACGTATAAGTGCGCCAGCGGTACTGCTATTACCGTTGGTGTACATGGAAGGATGTACGCCACGGGTAAGTGGGGCCCCGGGGCTGGGCGCGGCTAACTACCGCTGGTGTACCACTCTTGTACGTCAGCTGCGTACAGGGAAATCAGCTGTAGTTAGCCGCGTTGGCCGCCCCGGCACGCAAGTAGTGGTGTCGTAATCTTTTGTAAGCCAGCGGTAATTGATTACCGCTAGCGCATGGTACCGCTAGCATACTTTTTCTTTTGTCCGCCACCAATATGTTTTCATGTATAAGCTATTTCTTACTAGTGTACATTGTTTATATCATTACCAGCCATGTTATATTGGCTAGACGAAACATGAATGATTAGATTACAACATGATAAATCAAGGAAAATTATATCTTGAGAGAGAAATTGTTAGAAGGAAAGGAGGTTGTGTTGGACTCACATTATTTTCTGCTAGAGCCTCGTCTGTCTTTCCTACATGACTCGTCATTTTATAAAATAGTTGACTCAACTTAACATATTACTCCTGAGCACATGGTTGGTCCCTCCTCCTTTTTCCGGGCTTGGGACCGGCTATGCACTTGTAAGTGTTACCTTAAAATAGCATAGGCGGAGTTCCCCACCCCACCCCAACACACACACTCACGAAAAGAAAAACAGGAAACAACAATGAAAAAGACTCCAACAGCCCCAACCCCAACCACAAAAAAAAGAGATAAAGTAAAAAAAAACTCTTTAATTTTTTTTAATGAAAGACTTGCAAACCAAAGTAATAAAATATATTAAAAAAAGCATTTAAGGATTTTTGTTCCTACATAGAGGCTTTTATTTTGGATTTTTTTACAAGCAACCTAGTACTTCTACAAACTAGTAAACTAGCAATATTTTATTTAGATTTTTAAACAAACCACTCCAAGGCCGAAAGAAAATAACCAGTTTTTTCTTTGTAGATCGTTTTTAGAGCCTTTTTTTGCTTCTATGGAAAGCTCAAGCACAACAAATGCTGATGTACTTGCCTTCCAACTGGCCAGCAGCCTGTAAAAAGCATGCACCAGAATATTTAATATCAGCTAGGCAAGACATATACATCACTATGTGCATATGAACCATGAACCCTTTAGATGTTAGGAACTGTAAAGTTCTAGAGGACCTAATACAATTCGAATTCAATAGTTTAGTTCTAAAAAAGTATCAAGGGTATATGATGTGACATTCCTGTCACGCAAAAACATACCCACTCCGTTCCTACATATAGGATGTTTTAGCTTTTTCATTATTCACATTATCTAGACATATTTTAGTGTGTATGTTCATCCATTTTAGTCCATATCTAGAGTTATAGACCATATTTGAAATGACTAAAACGTCTTATATTTGGAAGCGGAGAGAGTAATAGAGTGGAATTATGAGTGTGTACTGTGCATACAGATCGAAACGAAAAAGAGACTGCTATATACCTTGAAATCATGATTGAAGGACGGGAAAAAAAGGTTCATGGTTGTATCATCATCACCGCCTCATCTACAGTGATGAGATATCTTGTGCGTTACCTCATCGTCCTGCTGGAGTAACAAGAAATAAAAAATGATATGTAAATGAGAAGTACGTAGTCCGTACACGTATGTTAAGAGGCAGTACTTAATGTGAGCATCCATCCATAAATATACCTTCTGATCAGTACCCGAAACCTCCTCTCGGATGCATCTTCCTCCTCCTCGTCATTCTGAAATTTAGAAAAAAAAGCAACGATTGAATACTTAGCAGCATGTTCTTAATGCGGCATGATAGAAGAGGATAATGTTATATGCGTACCTCTTCTTCGTCTGCAGCGGAAACTTCCTCGGATCCATCATCGTCATCAGACTGAAAATTAGGAATAGTCGCATGGCATATTAACGGAATTAAGTTTCAAAAAAAAATTAACGAAATTGTCGTCTATATGAATTAATAATGTAATCAACCGGTGCACGTACCTTGAAGTTTACTCTTTTAATTTCAAGGGCGGGACGGTTAGGGTGGATTTTGGCCACAAGCCTCAGCGCTTCCTCTTCCTCTACCTGTTCATAACTGCAGGTTGTGCAGTCAAGGTAATAAGTGACTTTTTGGAGCAACGGCATATTACCTGCCACCAAACCGACGGTTTTTCCCACGGTAGCGCTGCATTTCAATTCTTTAAGCATCGGCAAAGCTCCCTCCCATCCACACAGGATCTCCATAAATACACGGAAGTATCTCAAGCTCGGGAACTCATCAGTACTAACAGTATATGGCGGACAGTCCTCGTTATCATTTACGAGGCTGAGATAGCTGAGCAAAGGAAGCTTTCCAAGGTTTTGCAGATCCCGCGCTTTCACGACCCGCACTTCTATATACAGGTAGGACAGGTGCGGAACGCATGAAAAATCGAGCCATGATGGCAGCCTAGATAAACAAAAGCCACATAGCGAGAGCTCACGGAAATTCGAAGGAGGTACCCAATCTTCCCAGTTGCCAACAAAAACTGACACATCTGGCTCGGAATATATCAGTAGACTCTGGATTTTGTGCATGTTGCGTAGAGACTCCATCAGAGCCTTGAATGCGCTCTTCTCTATCTCGTCAAAATAGATATCAAGCACAGTAACTTCCATCAGCTTTCCTAGATCCGTAACAAAGTTTGGGCACTTGTCCACCGAGTGTAGCTTAAGCTCTTCCAGGGACGTCAGCTTCCCTATCCTGGCCATCATTCTCGTACCTTTACTAGCACACATGCACAATAGTTTGCTTAGCTCACCCACAGATGGCGGCAATTCTTTTATGCCACTCCCGCGTACGTCTAAAGTCTGCAAGAACTTGAGATCATGACCAATATTCCTTGGGAGCTCTGCAACTGGGATATGAACCAGCCCAAGGTACCTCAGCTGAACCAGCCTTCCAAGATGCTCAAGACGACATGCTTCCGCAGCAAACTTACAGTTATCAAATACTAGTACACGTAATACCTTGAAGCTCAAAATTTGAAGGAGTCTACTATCGGTTGCACCAGGTAGCATGAAATGACCTCACCTTTCGCAGTTCCACCTTGACATGACTGTGTTCTGCGATTCTTTTGTGGATGGCCAATCTGCGAATACTTCTGCTTCTACATGGTGAGCATGTGCTCTGCTCCTGCTCAAGTATGGTAACAAAGCTTAACTCGCTGGACAAGTTGCGGATTAAATCAAGTACCATATCATGAACACGACAACCTATCCAGGTTTGGCTACGGTTGTCCTCTACCAACTGAATCATACTTCTGTTTACAAGCTGATTAAAATAGCTCTCCCCAACTTCAAACAACCTTAGCCCTTGTTCACTAGGAACAAAACCTTCCGCAATCCATATCCATATCAAGTGATGTTTCCAAATCAGATGATCTTCCACAAGCATGCTCAAGTGCAATAAGCAAGTCTTTAGGCAAGAAGGGAGATCGTAAAAGCTATAAGACAATATCTTTCTCGTGTTCTTAACAACTTCGCTATCCGCGTGCCCAAATCCAATAGAGACATACACCTTAGACCAGTCCTCTGGCCGTTTACCAACCAGCAAGCTAGCTATTGTGATGATAGATAACGGCACACCACCACATTTCTTTAAAATTTTATCGGACACTTCACCAAATTGAACATCAAAACTTTTGCCTTTACCACCATATATTCTTGTGTAGAATAATTTACTTGAATTATGATCAGAAAGTGGTTTTATGTTGTAGACACCACCAATTTTTTCAGCAACTTCACAAATACGAGTAGTCGAGATTATCCTACTTCCAGTGTCATCATCCACCAAAGCGCATTTAATAATTTCCCATGTTCGTGTTTCCCATATATCATCGATAACTATCAAATACCTAATTGCATCAGAAGCCAAGCGGCTTGAATTAGTAAATACTAACAAGAGTTTATTGTATCCATGAAAATAAGAAGCATTGCAAATCTCAAGAGCTGCATAAAGGCGTGATAATATATTTTGTGGGTGTCAAGGTGTTAATAATGATAGTAAAATCCAGTTAAAGTTTTGGAGTTTATAATTGATGGTAATTAATTCTCATTCTCATTCATAACTCTAACGTTATAGGAAGAAGATGAAGTTTCAGACATACAATCCTTAACGCAGCCATGGCTGTGTTGTGTGGTGTGCTTAAGGTGGTGGGTGCTGGTCCTATACGGTGGATTAAACTCATAACAGAACATGGTGAAATTGGACCCAAACATTCCAGTAGGAGCTAGCAGTATAGCCTTAGGTGTCACTCATGTACATATATTTATGTTATTCTATTACTAATTTTCGTTCAGCTAATATTTAGTCAGCAATTTAGAAATAAAGCAATAAAAACACTTCCATTGAGAATATTATACGCTATCAGTTTTAGATCACAGTTTGATCACGTTGAGCATTAACACACGCATATCATGATAAATAATTTTTCATCCAACTTGACACCAAAATACAAGTAGCAGGACATATATTTGACACAAAGAAAGTAGTATTGATAAGAATATATATGACACAGGGTGGCAATGTATACCTCTTGTTTGCAAGGAATTTGCGCAGCTGGTTGATGAGTTGTCTTTCATCCATTGTTGAATCAGAGTTATACATTTCCATGTCAAATTCAAGGAGAATATCCTTCAAAACTCTCTTTATGTCAGGATTTTGACCCACCGGAACAAAACCTGCACAATCAAATTTCTTATTAAGCTTGTCATACACTGCTTTAGCAAGAGTTGTCTTTCCCAATCCTCCGAATCCAACAATGGACATAGTTTTGAGTTTATTCTCCGACACATCCATGTGGTCGGACAACAGCTCCATTAGCTCCTCCATCGATTTATCAATGCCAACAAGGTCAGATACTTTGTTGTACATGGACAAGAGACGTGGGTCGACCTCCGTCTTGGGAGTAGTATGACCGATAACATCTTTGTATCTGTCGTATCGTTCCTTCACCTCTTTAACTCGGATCTTGACGTCTTTGATGTCGCTGGCTATTTCGCGACGAATCTTGAGCTTGGTGACCTTCTTGCGGGTCTTCTTGATGAACCCCAAGAAGGTGTGGGGCTTCTCCGGTTCAAGACCCTCGACACGCACCATAAAGGAGTCGAGGCTGTCCTCGATGGCATAGGACAGCTCCCTGACATCGTTCGCCCAAATCTTGACCAGCGGATCAAGCTGGTCGAATGGTACATCAGAGACCTTTACAAGCGCAGCTTGTATGACCTCTAGCTCATCCATGAGACCTCTGATCGCCTTCTTCAAACCCTTCTGCAGGTTGTACTCCTCCAAGAGCAGCTCCCCCTGCTTGGGGAGGAGGGAGCTCATCGCCCCCGTGGCGAAGTGCATGCTCGATTCTCACCCTCGCTCCCCCTCAATTGCTATCTTGCTGGCTACTTTCCCTCTTCTTTTTCTGCCCCTCGGTTTCTATCTCTCTTCAGAAGTTCTTTCTTGCTAGTTGTGGCTGGATTGTCGTCGCTTGCAAGTACATATTGACTGGTACTCCATGCATGACTGCTCACAAGAAAAATATATCCCATGCACATTTCACACAGCTAAGTCTAGTCAACAAAGTTTGCCATATGTCGCCATCTAGATCTAGTAGCGGACATTGAGAAGACTCCAAACTAACTATCGATCGTCGTTTCGCAAATTGGCTTTTGTTAGGACTATGTATGAATGCAAGGGTGGTGTCTGGGAGTTGCTAAGCTACAGCAAGCAGATAAACGTCCATTAATATTATTTTGCTGACAACATAGCCGTAACAAGTGAATCATTTTCGAAGAAAGGTGTGTCATCAGGCGACGAACAGAAGGCGCATGCACACAGAACATGCATGGGGCAATCTATACCTATTAATAAAGGGACTAAGTCTTCCTTGGTTCGGTACGTCATTTTTTGTACCGATTTTGCCCTTCACAAATCACATATTTTACCAAACTGCCACCGCCTATGTGAAATAACGGTCCGCACGGACAGAAAAATCCCCATCCCCTGCCTCTGCTACCGCTAGACGAACAGGACGGTTGGCGGCGGCGACGCCTTGTCGCCATCCGCCTCCCCACTGCGGCGTCGAGGACCTCCGACGCGCCGACCTGCGGTGGCAAACCAGAGGATGGGGAGGAGCGGCAGCAGGGCTCCTAGGCGCAGCCAGTCGCCAGGCAGGAGCTTGTTGGCCGGAGACGAGGCGAGGCGAGGAGGGCAGCGATGCCGTCGGTCGTCACGGGAGCAAGGGGTAGTTGCTGCTGGAGCAAGAGCTGCGCGTGGAGGGCGTCGTCACGCGCGGTCCCTTAGCGGCGTCGACCAGGAAAAGGAGAAGAGGCGCAATTGGACCTCGCGTCCTCGCCGACGCAGAAGGTCGCCGGCCGGAGCTTGGTGCTCGAGCAATGGCGGGAGCAGGGGCCCTCCTGGCCATCGCGACAGAGATGGATGCAGAGAGGTCTGAGGGAGGAGGGTGACCGGTAGCGCGAGGAGAAAGGGGCACCAGCTGGTTGGGGTGCTCGCCGGCGGTCACGACGCGACCGGGGAGCGAGGAGGGAGGCCGGAGGCACCGTGTGCGTGTGTGATTCCGCGGGTCTCTCGCGTGCGTGCTTTTTTTTTTTTTGCAGATGGAAGGAGTGGGGATCGAGAAGAACGCAGAGCAGCGGAGCAAGTCGCCGAGGCCGCACTGTACGCGACCGTTCACCTCTCGCCGTGGCTGCCTTCATCGACTTGCAGTGGTCTAGCGCCGCCCCAAGTAGTCTCCTTCCTCACGAAATTGATTGAATCGAGAAGCATAAGTCCATCTGGAGTAAGCATTCTATAAGATCGAAAGCATCAGGAGCTAGGCAGCAGCTCTTCAGCGATGGCATCCTGGAGCCACCCCTTGACGTCGGCCATGATCCAGGGATTTGGATTTCGCCCGAGATTTCCGAAATTCCACCGAAATTCGCCAATTTCGTCCGGGACCGGTACATAAATTTACCGAACGAAATATCTTGTATTTTGTCGAATTATTGTTGAATTGTCTAAAATATTCAAAATATGGAAGAATTTTGTCCGAAAATTCAAATTTTTGTTCAATTTTGGTGAAATTATGTTCCAAAGTTTAAATATTGGTCCCTGCATTTCGTCCGAGATTGACCGAAATTTTCCGAAATTCCCGAATTCCGGACATTCCGCTCATGCCCGAAAAAAACTCAAAACCGAAATCCAAAACCTTGCCATGATCCCGGGATTGAGCCGCACCATGAGCTGGATAACATGTTTGACTTCTAGGTTTTATTCTCTCCGTCAGTTCTTGCATATTTGCATCTGAGGAAGGTGATGTTCACGCTGGTTGAGTGACGTGCTTCTAGAGGAAGAAAAAAAACTTACTACCAGGTACCAGCGCAACTTGCTTTTGAATTGTTGGTCAGCAGAAACACACTGTCCGAGAAGCAGTAACTCATGTGACCTTGAAATTATGTTTCCTCTTTTGGTTCTGGTGGTCTTGAGCAAGTTATTGATTTTTAGTGTATATTGTACCCAAGTACATTGCTGAATTCACTTCAAGAGGCTAAAGTTCTTGGATACCACTTGATGTGCATTGGTCGAAGGTAAATTTTGGTGCCTCTTCTGGTGCTCAAGCTCGGGCTATGGTGGTGTACACCAGGGGCAAAGTTATTCTGAAAACCAACCGACCCGGCAATCACAAATCTTTTGATCTTTCACAAGCAGTTGTACAACGTCCATCCAATTCCAATTAAAGAAAGAACAAGCAACGCAAAATACAACAGTACATCGTAAGTGCTTAATTCCTCCTTGCTAGGAGACTCCGAGCATGGGAATAATAGAACTTCTCCAGATTCTACTTTATTTTCTATGGGTCATGAACGATATGGAATTCAGAGTAAAATTCCAAACTGCAGTCAAGCTATAGCTTATGCAATGGATGCAACATAGAATTACTTTATCGGTTTCTAATCCCTTCATCTATTCTCCATGCTTTGTTACGTAGGTTCAGCCAGATGACATCCAATTAACTGTGTTTTAGAGGTTTAGTTATTTTACTAGCATAGTTCTTCTGAATGACAATCACCATGTTCTTTACATATATAATTTTCCTTAATCAAAAAGTGTTCATATTATATCATGTAGGTACTCAAGACAATATGTTTCTTTCGTATTGCTTGACAGCTAGATTATATTCACACTATTGATAAGATATAAAATACACATGAATTACTAGCGGGTGGGAGTGAGGAAGATGCCTTCCTCCTTTTTTGATACATCGCCCTCTCTCCCTACAGCGTGACGATGTTGGTCGACTTTGATGGGAATTCATAGGTGAAGTCCTCAACATGACCATCAACATATTATTTCTCTCCTGTTGCAACGCACGGGCACGATTACTAGTAAAAACACAAATGACGAAAAAGAGGATTTTTTGGCGCAAAAGAAAATTAATTAATTAATTAATTCAGCTGCAAGGTTAGTGAGAGAAAAACTAGCTAGGCGCGTCTTCCATGTCTCAACATCAAGAACTCAATTGACTCCAGCCACGTGCTCATGTGGCGTGCTTGGAAGATGATCCAAAAAGAAAAGAAAGTTAAAACTTTCTAGCATGTACTGTATACGAGTATAGAGTTATTTGATCGGGCCACTATTCCATGTGGGAGAATCTAGTGACTAGTCTCTGAAATAAATGGATCGAGCCACTTGTCCATTTGCCACTTGATGGAATTGGCTTGGACCGACTGCACAGGACACAGATATCAACCCACTCTTTATCTAAAAAAAGATATCAACCCACTTGCAAATTTGTAAAACAAATATATCACAGCTCATATTTCAGCTTTTTCTTATATTACACATACTCAATAATTGTGCAGCAGCGATATGATAAGGCCAAATTACATCATAGAAAAAAAAACGTCTAGGTACCTGTCGGCATGCTCTGACAATTAATTCAACGTGCTCCACGCGGCACATGTCAAAAGACATGCAGATAAGGGTAAGAAGAATAGTTTTTTTTTTTTTTAAAGGGTAAGAAGATTTCCGTGGGAAGCAACGATGTATGCACATGAAGAACGGCCGGAGGAGGCTTTGAGCGTGTTTGGTCAGATAGCAAAAGTAGGTAAGGCTGCATGTGAAAGTTGGTAAAAACTAGTAGTAGACTGATGCAAAGTGTAATCTTTGACTTTATTTTGTTTGGTGTTAGAGCCTGTCCATCAGGGGCTTGTAAATTGTGTCCGGCACCACCCTAAATTGTGTCTGGCACATGTGTGAATATCACCTTCTGAGAAGGTCCAGGACGAGCTAGTCCTTCATAACAATGACATTGAGCTGATCTCTTATGCACTGCTCTGATTTATCAGGTTTGAGTCTTTGCATCTGTATTTCTCATAATGAAAACTCACATAATAAGTTAGCTTCCTATAAAGTGTGTACCATATTCTGTACGATATTGTATATATATGCATGTTATAATAATAACAATTGCCTAACCTAGCCTTACAGCAGCTAGCAAGCAGGAATGGTTTTGTTGCTACAAGTAGTAAGTCGCTGGAAAAAGGATCTCTTGTCTAAAAGGCATTTTCCAATGAAGAGGAGAAATTGTAATTGGAGGTCCTCTCTGTTATTCATGCCCTGCTATGTGAAGGTTCCCTTCCATGTTGCAGAATATTTAATGTCAGCTTCCCTTGCTTCACAGTGAACGATAACACCTGCATCCTTCGCTTTCATCCAGCTCCAGCACCAACGACTATCACTACCTTGGTGCCCGAACTAATGTAGCCATTGATGCAGCACCAACGACTACCTCCCTGATAACTGTCCTGATCTCAAGCAAATTTAGTGTATCCTGATGACTGTTTCTTCTGTAATTTTGTTTGAAGATTTACGAGTGTCTGTCTATTTCCTCTAAAGCCAAACATTCGACCAACACAACATTTTTTATGTTTCTGTTTACTACAGTCAGATTTTGTAAGAATCAGCCATTCCTTATCTGAAGCTTCTTTTTTCCACGTTGCAGAATATTCAATGTCAGCTTACCTTGCTTGACATGGAACGACATCACCTACGTCCTCATTTTCATTCATCTCCCACGCCTCGGCGCCGCCTCCCACCCATACTCCCCTCAAGATGTGCTCCATCGAGGCCAAGAATTACATCACTAGTAGAAAAATGCTTATAGGAGAAATATTACATGTGGCGCACAGGCATAGGTGTGCGCCACTGCTATTTGGCGCACAAGGACGGTGGTGCGCCACAGGTAATGAGAGTATCTGTGGCGCACAGTGCGGCGCGCCACAGGCAATGAGAGTACCTGTGGCGCACAGGTTGGGTTGTGTGCCACAGGTATCTGTCGCCAAATTTGCACTGGATATTTTCTTAAGTCTAACGATAGTCTCCTCTCTCTCCACCTTATCCCTTCTTTTCTCTGTCTCCCACACCACACACCAGGCACGCACACAGCACGCACCCCACCGGCCGCCCCATCTCTCTTCCAACCTCTCTCACACTCCACGATCCTGATGCGCCGCAGCCGCAGCCCCGCGCCGCCCGCCTCTCTCCCACCGCCCGAGCAGCCCTGCCCGGCGATGGCGGTAGCCATGCGCGGCGCGCACCCCCCCCCCCCCCCCCCCCGAGCCGCCGCCAGCCTCCTGCTCCCCTGCCCTCGATTCCCGCCAAACCCTAGCCTCCGTCGAGCAAGTACGACGCGGCCCGCCGCCGCCTCAAGAACTCCGGCGAGCACGGCTGCCGTCGGCGGCCCCCTCTGCCAGCCGCCCGCCCGTCTCCAGATCCCCTCCCTCGCTGCTGTCTGGATCAAGGAGAGGCCAAGGGGCTGCAGCTCCCTCCTGCCACCGCGTGGGGTTCGGCTCGGTTGCCAGCGAGTGGAACTCCGCCTCCGTGTTCCACGGCTACCCCCGCCACCGGCGCTGCCCCCGCCGCCACGCAAGGGCGGCCATCCCGGCCGCCATGCCCGCCTCTAGCTAGCCGCCTCCTCGGGAGAAGACATGTATTTGGAAAAAATAAATAAAGATGAATTTATCTTTTTTAATTCTTATTTACTTACCGGTGGCGCACAATCCAAATGGTGCGCCACTGGTATTTGAAAATATTAGTGCCCCCAACTTTCTATTTGTGGCGCACAGGAAGGTTACCTGTGGCGCACGAGTTTGTGCGCCACAGATAAGTCGTGTTACCTGTGGCGCACCAGCTAGTGCGCCACAGATAGCCTGTTACCAGACGCGGCCGTAGTGCCGCACGTACATTGCATCACTGATAGGCTCATTTGGTGCGCCACTGGTAAGTTTTTCTGTGCTAGTGCATCTCCATCACCGACTCAGCTGGATTCGTGAAAATGAATGAATTTTTTTACCAACTCCGGTGGCAGCAATGCGGTAGCGAGGAACCCTTACGCAAACACTAGGGTGGCTCACACGGGACGCCGCCAGCTCCCGTTCTCGTGTCCAATAATTCTTTGGTGCTTGTGCTAATCCTCCCGATGTATAACTTTTTCTACAAGTGTATGCAAATAATTCCTACTAATGTAGTGCCTTGCATAATTCCTGCTATTGCCTGAGTACATGCTACTACTGCTACTCCTTGCGTTGGATAATTGTTATTCATAGCATAATTCCTAATCCTAGACTTGTAAACTGTTTGTAAAATATTTCCTGCTCCTGCCTTACATAATTCTTGCTACTGCCCTTGTAAATTGTGTGTAAAATAGTTATGTGTAAAACTTCTCAAGATAATTTCTTGCGTAATTACTGCTGAGTAAATTGTGTGTGTAAATTTCCGCTACGGCTTGCATAATTTCCAATCCCCACCTTGGCTTGCATGATTCCTAGTCCTAGCATACTGCTGAGTAAATTGTGTGTGCAAATAATTGTGTGTAAAAACTATGTGCTACTAACTTGCATAATTGTGTGCTAATGTGTGTAAACAGTTGTGTGCTACTATGTGTAAACAGTTGTGCTACTATGTCTAAATAATTTACGAGTAACATAATTGTGTGTAAAATAATTTAGAAGTAGCAATTGTGTGTAAATTATTTTAAGATTAGCAACTATGTGTAAAATTAGTTTAGTAGTAATTTACACACACTTGTGTGCAACTGTGTGTAAATTTTTTAATAAAATATTCATAACTGTGAGTACTCCAATTAATACAACAATACTTGTGTAATTTAGAAGTATTTGTGTGTGTAATACAGCAATACAAAAAACATAAAAAATACATTGTTTATACTCCAATTAATTTTGTGTTGAATGCATCAATACAAAAAAACTTAAAAATTACATTGTATATACAACAATCGACAAACATAGAATTGTGTGTCCAGACAATTTTGTGCAGTCTTTTCCTTTCTCCTCCTTTTGTTTCCTTTCATTTCTCCTCTCAATTAGTGTGGTCCTATAAGTTCCATTGTTTTTCTGATAGTGCTTACCATCAGAAGGTAGAGAAAATAGGTAGCCTTTCTTCTCGACAGTACTTCTTTATTCACGTGGGGGGATATTTTAGTATATGCCTCCTTGTAGTTTCATAACCTTCACCCCGAAGAATGACTGGAGCGATTAGAAAACTCTATACAAATTTCTGGAGGCATAGCGTCACCAAGAACTTGTTGAGTCAAATACTTTCTAGTGAGCTTTGTAGAAGGTCGATAACATCATGTCTCTCTTTGTTTCCCTATGTCTCCCATGCCTAATGCCTCTAAATTGTTCTCTCTTTAAGAGAAAATCATATGTTTTACCGATAGAATAATTGGAATAATTAGAGAGGTTTGACACTGATGACCAATGGACTGGATGAGAAAGATAGATGTCTCGATCAGTGATGAATGAAGAGTCTTTGATATATGTAGACGTGAGTCGTCTTATACACTAGCTGATGTGCACTGAAACCCCTACTAGTAGTATTTGGTTTGTAGCTAGGTTTGATAAGTGACCGTGCTTTATTTATTTCTATCTACTAGCACTAGTAGATACAGGGCCACTTAACCCCTCCCTCTCAATCATACACGGAAATAATGAAATGTGTGTGATGAGACAAATCGGTTACCGTAAAATTTAGATAACGTGTCCACGTGTTCTAACCATGTGCAATGTCACTTCGCATATGTTATTACCCGATTAATTGTGTGACAAATATCACGCAAAAAAATGTGTGGAAGAAATCATGCACATTGTTGGCACATTGCACATGATCTCATGTAATGAAACTTTTGCAACCTTCTCCCTACGCTTGGATGGTAATTAGCATGTGCAGTTCTTCCCCTCGTCGCTAACAAGCAAAACATATAGGTTGGTGCAACATGGATGCAATGACCTTTTGCTGATCATTCACTCTTTCGTACTGCAACACCCCTTTCCCCCTTTGGCCACACTACACCTCCTCCGTTGGGGACCGTGTATGGCTATTCCTGCCACTTTCCCTGTTACCATCGTAAATTTATTAATTAAGAAAAGGTTGTGTGCATCATTTTGATGTAGAGGCTGGAGGTTCATCTTCCATTTCAAAATAATAATAATCATAAGTCGTTCTCTTGCTAGCTAGTGCATCGCTTCTCCCAGAGTCTGCCATTCTCCTATTGAGCCTCTTACTATCCCGGTCGGGTCTAAAGCCCCGATGGCAATTAGTGTAACCTCATTGCTTGTGGCCATCTCCCCGAGCGACACTGGTCCAAACCTCTCGTCTCGCTGGGAGTCGCATCTCTTTGCTTGGTTGAGAAATGAAGAAGAAAAGGAGTACTCCGACCCCTATTTTAGGTGTCACCTTTAGGGGCCCGCATCCTGAACCGGGACACCTTCTTACTGTTTCGATTTGCATCGCCGACACTAACTCTTTGTGGTAAGGTATTATTTGTTGTTACTATTTTCTTCCTTGGGGTGATGTTTTTTATATTGCCGGTTTATCAGTTGTTTGTTGGGCTATTTAGATGGTTCATTACAAACTAATTAAGTTTGGGGATAATGTGGTTCACTCCCATGTCAATATGCTCATGAGAGATGATTTACTATCCGTAGTGGTATCTACACACCATGGTATTATAACGGCGATGTAGGCCATAGTATATACCCGTTTTAACTTGTTTTCCTAGTAGAGAACGAAATTTGGGTGTACAAACCTGGTTTCACAATTTTTTAAAATGTATATTTTGCTCGTCCTTTTTCAGGGTTGAATTTTTAGTTGACATTCCCGTTGACTTTTAGAAATAATTATTTGGGTGCCCCTAACTCGCCATCGCCATTCATTCCTGTCTCCTTCTAGTTATTTGTAATCAACTTTTCATTCCGGTTAACCAATTAATAGGAAATAGCTATCCGAGTTGGAAAATGTATTCATAAAAGGTTTTGTTAAAAACTATATTTTTTGGAAATACCGCTCAGTGCGACCATAGAGCCAAACTGTCGCTATCTTGTTCTTTGGCTCTGAAACGTTTATTTTCTCCGAATCAGATTTCTTTTTAAGAATTATGTGTCTCTTTATTCGTCAAGCATTTTTTATATGGATTTCACGACATTGCGACTCTCATCTGAGTGTAGTCGCCCTTAAAATTGGACTATCATACCCTAAACCCTAAAATGAATAGAGACCTTTTTTTTGAGAGAAAAAAATGAATAGAGACCTGTCATCAATTACAGCGTACGTAGGTATCCCAGTTTTAGATAGGAAAAGTATAGTAGTCACCCGGGGGATCCGAGCTTCCCATCCTCCGGGTCCCCACCAACCACGTGTCCCCTCTTTTCTGTCCATAATCCCGCTTTTGCTACGGTAGCAAAAAAATATCCCGATTTTTGCTACATGTAGCAAAAACTTTTCGGTCCAAAAAATAGTCCCCAAGAGCCCCTTTTTGCTACGGTAGAAAAAAAAAGTCTCATTTTTTGCTACATGTAGCAATATAACTTTATTTTTGCTATTATTGTTATCTGGTTTTGCTACAATAGATCAAAAAATTTGCTACTATATATCTCCGGCGAGGTCTCCGGCGATGTCTCCGGCGAGAGTCTCCGGCGATGTCTCCGGCGAAGTTGATTTTGCTACAATAGATCAAAAAATTTGCTACTATTGTTATCTGGTTTTTGCTACAATAGATCAAAAAATTTGCTACTATATCTCCGGTGAGGTCTCCGCGATGTCTCCGGCGAGAGTCTCCGGCGATGTCTCCGGCGAAGTTGATTTTGCTACAATCGAACTTTTTTGTTGCTACAATAGCATAAACTTTTTGCTACCACGTGTCCGGCGAGGTATCCGGTGAGGTCTCCGGCGAGGCCAGAATTTTCCTTTCATGTTCTGTGTACGAACCGTTTTTTGCTACAATGCAGCAAAAGCGGGACGATTTTGCTACAATAGCAACTTTTTGTTGCTACAAAATCTCCGGCGAGGTCTCCGGTGAGGTCTCCGGCGAAGTCAGTCTTTTATTTTTCTGTATTTCTAAGCGAACCGTTTTTTGCTACATAGGAACAAAAGCGGGCGATTATTTGCTACACCGTAGCAAAAGCGGGATTTAGTGGGATTTGGGGATCAGACAGGGACAGGTGTCAGCAGGAGGACCCGGGGGATTTTTCCCCGAGATCCCCCGGGGGACGCCTAGTTCTCTCCTTTTAGATAGTCTCTTGTTCTTTTGAGCTGGGCCGAATTGGGACGGGCCTTCAGTTTCTGGCACTCCACCACAACGCACCCAACCGGAAGAAAGCAGCGGCGGCGCCGGCGACCTAAGCCCGTCCGCGGCGGCGCCGGCTGCTGGCAGACGCTCCTTCTTCCCTCCTCTCCAGGCTTGGTTGAGGTCAGATCTTCTCCTTCCCGTTCTCTTCCAACTTCTTTGCATTTCATTCGCCGCGGGAAACCCTAGCTAGCTAGATGGGATTTTCGCCTAAACCCTAGCTACTTGCTGTGGCAGCCTTCAGCGGGAGGAGCTCAGCTCAGGGGTGAGATAGATGATGGCTGCTTCCCAGGAGGAGATTCCCCCATCGTATGATCCCCATCTCTTCCGATTCTACCCGCATTTCATTTCGTCCAGTTTCTTCCTGCTGGGTACTATGTGGCGGCGCCGCATATTAGATCAAGTGTAGGTAGTGCGGGTATGGCAGCCGACCTTCTTAGATGAAGTGCTAGGTACTGAATTTCTGTACTCGTACTACTTAATTGAGCACCCCGCCTGAAAAGCTGCATTATATGGCAGTCAATTGTGATTCCATATTAGAACTTGTCACCTCCCTAGATGATATGTTATGTAAATATGGCAGTACGTTTTGTGCTAACTCAA
The DNA here is from genome assembly GCA_947311845.1 of Poa pratensis. NCBI lineage: Eukaryota > Viridiplantae > Streptophyta > Magnoliopsida > Poales > Poaceae > Poa > Poa pratensis. The sequence continues at coordinate 76,167,551 of CAMZMU010000043.1, read as the reverse complement.
AGTTTCGAAAGTTTGACCAACTTTAATTCGAAATATCACTAGTATGATACTAAATGAAACTAACATGCATTGACCCCGGCTTGCCATTATTTTCCAGGTTGCTGGTTGATACCAACGAGGCACAACGTGCGGATGGCAAGACAGAGGAGCCGTGTTCCCCACTGTCAGGGGCAGCCGCAGCCGTCTCCAAGGTGCTTGAGGATCACAACCTCCTCATCGAGATCCTCCTCTGCCTCGTCTTTCCCACCACCCTCGTTCGCGCCGCCCTGGTCTGCAAGCACTGGTACCACCATGCCTCTGACCGTGGGTTTCCTCAACCATTTCCGCAAGCGCCACCTGCCCCGCCTGCTTGGCTTCTACACTGAAGACTGGTCGGAGCAGGACACTACTCCGCGTTTCGTGCCGATGCTACCTAGCCAGCAATTTATTTGTAGTAGATGAGCCACGATGGACTCGAACAGAATCTGATGCGCTTCTCGGGTTGTCTCTCGGTTTGCCATACAATGTATAACTCTTTTTTTTTGTTGCAAAATGTGGCTGGTGGAGTCATTCCAATGCTTTATTCAGTTGCTTAATTTATAATTTGACTTTGTCATACATTCCTATATTATTAGTTAATTAATTTATTTTATATGGAAAAGATTTACATGCTTTTTTGTGAAACACCTGTAACTTTGAGGTGGAGAGTGGTGCGTGTGGCTCGCGGAGCCGCGGTGAGTGGGCGGTCGATAATGGGGCTGCGGGTGGCAGTGATGGCTACAACGGAGGTGGCATCAGCGGAGTAGCAGGAGATAGAGGAGATGGAGGCAGGCCCAGCCTCTTTTGTGCACGCCCTCGAGGGAAGAAGACGCCATGGATTGTTGATCACTTTGGAGCTTTGACCGGGACTCTGGGTTGGGTAACTTGGGTTAGTGGCAATGTTTGTATGGATCGATCGGCGAACGAGCGCGGAGATTTAAACTTGGGAGGAGGGGCCTCTGTTCTGCCAAAGCCAAAGCCAAAACTGGTGACTCGTTCCGTTGAGGTGGGCAGGTGGCAACAGTTGTCACAGAGTTGAAATTTCGGTAGCTCTTGGGTCAGTCACTCAGTATGCTCCTACTTCACCTACCAGACAAGACCAGCAGAGAATGCACATCAGGCGACAAAAACAAAATGTGCGAAAATAGATAATTTGTGAACGCCGACGACGGAACCTGCAGGACAGCATGTCCTGTCGTCGAATCAGCCCGTTATTGGACGATCCACATCGCATCTCACAGATTTATGCGCCTACTTTTTGTCAACGAAAATCATACAAGCTCTGATGCGTTTGTATAATAATCTGTTTACAGTGTAAATTTAAACCAGTCGGCGAGCTTAACGACGATGCTCCACGAGGAAGGGGCTGCTGTGCTTGCCTGCGCCTACCTACCTGCCCCTCTGCTCGTCGCCATCCATCCATATCACCGAGAAGAAAAACTGGATCCGAGACATTTGGATCAACGTAGGGATGTAAGTGGCAGCGGCATCCAACGGGCCCGTATACGCCGCCCGCGAAAAAAAGGCACAAACGGCGTACATGGACACCTGCTAATCTTAAGTGGCATAACTGGATGAGCCCACCAAGATCAGCGGCGCCGGCGGCACGGCCACATGCCGACGCTCGCTTCCTCACTTCTGGCGCGGATTGCTGGACGCGGGGACGTCCTAGCGGCGCTCCCCTCTCTATCGGTGTTGGAGCAGCCCACTCCTTCCGCTAATTCTTCCTCACCATCTTCCTTCCGCCGGCGCCGACGCGGCCCTCCGTCGCTGCCGCACTTCCCCGATGAAGCGAAGGTCACCACAGACTCCGCCGTCGCCTCCTCTCCGTCTTCCGCGAGCACGCGAGCCGGGACGCCGCAAACGCGTGCAGAAATCACCGCGCCGCCGTCCCCTCGCTGCCCGCCGCCGCGGAATTCATTGCCGGCGGCGACCTCCGGCAACCATATGGTCCAAGACGCCGCCCATTCGACTCCCCTCGACGCCCGCTAGCAGATCCCCGCGCTCATCCCCCGCGCGTGCGCCGCTGTTCGCGCAAGCTCGGCAGTGCGCTCGGCATGCGTGCGCGTCTGCTGCCGGCGATCGACACGCCATGATGACGTCACTGTGGACCCCACCTGTCGGATTTCTTATATTTTCCATAAACAATTTTCAAAAAAAAAACTGACATGTGGGGCCCTATCTGTCATAAATTTCACAATGACAGCAAAATTCTGAAAATTGTAAAAATCATAACTTTTAATCCGTTATATCAGGAAAATGCAAATAATATATCAACAAATTTCAAATTTATAATCAAATTTCCAAATTCTTCACACAAAAAATACACAAAAAGACATTACGCACAGAAAATAATGCAAAATAATATATCAAAATTTTCCAAAATTAACAGCATTTCCACACAAAAAATTGCAATAAAAATCCATTATACACATTTCACAATTTAAGAATTTTTTGAATTTAATATATTTCAAACTTCTCACATGAACTAATAAATGTTAATTTTGTTAAAAATTTGTTATAGTAGTTTCCCAGATAATTTTTCTACCGGCATCAGACGAATTAACGTTAAGGTTATTTAAAAAAAACATTTTTAGAAAATGTTAGATTTCCTGACAAGTATGACCATTTTACTCAAACAACTTCCATAAAAATAAAAATGTTCAAAAATCAATAATTTTTGAATTTTCCATTGGGAAAATATGAAACATATCCAAACGGTCAGAAAAATAAGTGTAGCTAATTTCATTTTGGTAAAAAATTCAGGAAAATCTAAATGCACTTCCCCTGATTATATGAAATAAATTAATTAAATCCTCAAATAATACATTTTCTCTAATTACGATCTCAAATTGAACATTTTAATTGGTCAACATTTGGTTGCAATCTAAATGACCTTTCCCTATATATAGAATTCAATTCAATAAATGTACATCAAACATGTTTAAAATATTTTGAATTAATAAATGGTTGAAACAAAAAACAAACGCACTTCCTCTAATTATATATAGCCGTCAAGATGGAAAAATAAAAGCTGACTATTTATGACAAAAAAAAACAAACATGTTTAGATATTTTGAATTGATAAATGTTTAGACAAAAAACAAATGCACTTCCTATCATTAGTAAAGTTAAATTTATTAAATGCTCACATAATGAACTTCCTCTAATTACGAACTGAATTAAACATTATAATTTGATAACTATTTAGATGTAATTTACAAGAACTTTTCATAAATATAAAACTTAATTCAACAAATGTGCGTTTCCACTCTTATGACCTTAAATTAAATACTACTGAAAAATAAAAAAACGTTCGAATATTTTAATTCGCTAAATTTTTTTGGAGATACTCTAGATAATATATCAACATGCCCCACAGAAAAAAATGCTAACTACTTACGACATAATGCAACCATATTTAAACATTCCAATTTGGTTAATATTTGGATACAATAAACTATTGAACATCCAATTTAGTTAGAATTTGGATACAATCTAATTACCAACCCAAATATTAAGAATACATCAAAAGGATAAATTTGAATTTTTCAAAAATATTTTTTCACGCGATCGACACGCCATGATGACGTCACCATGACCCCACCTGTGGATTTCTTATATTTTCCATAAACAATTTCAAAAAAAAAAAACCTGACATGTGGGCCCTATCAGTCATAAATTTCACAATGACAGCAAAATCTGAAAATTGTAAAAATCATAACTTTTAATCCGTTTTCAGGAAAATGCAAATAATATCAACAAATTTCAAATTTATCAAATTTCCAAATTCTGCACACAAAAAATACACCAAAATACATTACGCACAGAAAATAATGCAAAATAATATATCAAAATTTTCCAAAATTAAAAAATTAACAGCATTTCCACACGAAAAATTGCAAGAAAAATCCATTATACACATTTCACAATTTAAGAATTTTTTGAATTTAAGATATTTTCAAACTTCTCACATGAACTAATAAATGTTAATTTTTGTTAAAAATTTGTTATAGTAGTTTTCCCAAATAATTTTTCTACCCATCAGACGAATTAACGTTAAGGTTATTTTTAAAAAAACATTTTTAGAAATGTTAGATTTCTGACAAGTATGACCATTTTACTCAAACAACTTCCATAAAATAAATAATGTTCAAAAATCAATAATTTTGAATTTTTCCATTGGGAAAATATGAATAACATATCCAAACGGTAGAAAAATAAGTGCTACTATTCATTTTGGTAAAAATACAGGAAAATCTAATGCACATCCCCTGATTATATGAATTAAATTAATTAAATCCTCAAATAATAAATTTTCTCTAATTACGGTCTCGAAATTGAACATTTTAATTTGGTCAACATTTGGTTGCAATCTAAATGACCTTTCCCTATATAGAATTCAATTCAAAAATGTACATCAAACATGTTTAAAATTTTGAATTAATAAATGGTTGATAAAACAAAAAAACAGACGCACTTCCTCTAATTATATATAGGCGACAAGATGGAAAAATAAAAGCTGACTATTTATGACAAAAAAAACAAACATGTTTAAATATTTTGAATTGATAAATGTTTAGACAAAAAACAAATGCACTTCCTATCATTATGTAAAGTTAAATTTATTAAATGCTCACAATAATGAACTTCCTCTAATTACGAACTTGAATTAAACATTATAATTTGATAACTATTTTAGTTGTATTTACAAGAACTTTTCATAAATATAAAACTTAATTCAACAAATGTGCGTTTCCACTCTTTATGACCATAAATTAAATATACTACTGAAAAAATAAAAAAAACGTTCGAATATTTTAATTCGCTAAAAATTTGGAGATACTCTAAATATATCAACATGCCCACAGAAAAAAAGCTAACACTACTATCGACATAATGCAACCATATTTAAACATTCCAATTTGGTTAATATTTGATTACAAAAACATATTTGAACATCCAATTTAGTTAGAATTTGGATACAATCTAATTACCTACCCATAAATATTAATAATACATCAAAAGATTAAATTTGAATTTTTTCATAAATATTTTCACGCGATCGACACGCCATGATGACGTCACCGTGGACCCCACCTGTCGGATTTCTTATATTTTCCATAAATAATTTTCAAAAAAAAAACCTGACATGGGGGCCCTATCTGTCATAAATTTCACAATGACAGCAAAATTCTGAAAATTGTAAAAATCATAACTTTTATAATCCGTTATTCAGGAAAATGCAAATAATATATCAACAAATTTCAAATTTATCAAATTTCCAAATTCTGCACACTAAAAATACACCAAAAAATACATTACGCACAGAAATAATGCAAAATAATATATCAAAATTTTTCCAAAATTAACAAATTACAGCATTTCCACACAAAAAATATGCAAGAAAAATCCATTAAACACATTTCATCAATTTAAGAATTTTTGAATTTAAGATATTTTACAAAACTTCTCACATGAACTAAAAATGTTAATTTTTGTTAAAAATTTGTTATAGTAGTTTCTCAGATAATTTTTCTACCGGCATCAGACGAATTAACGTTAAGGTTATTTTTAAAAAAACTTTTTAGAAAATGTTAGATTTCAAACAAGTATGACCATTTTACTCAAACAACTTCCATAAAATAAAAAATGTTCAAAAATCAATAATTTTGAATTTTTCCATTGGGAAAATATGAATAACATATACCAAACGGTCAGAAAAATAAGTGCTAGCTATTTCATTTGGTAACAAAATTCAGGAAAATCTAAATGCACTTCCCCTGATTATATGAATATAAATTAATTAAATCCTCAAATAATACATTTTCTCTAATTACGGTCTCAAGTTGAACATTTAATAATTGGTCAACATTTGGTTGCAATCTAAATGACCTTTCCCATATATAGAATTCAATTCAATAAATGTACATCAAACATGTTTAAATATTTTGAATTAATAAATGGTTGAACAAAAAAAACGACGCACTTCCTCTAATTATATATAGCCGTCAAGATGGAAAAATAAAAGCTGACTATTTATGACAAAAAAAACAAACTGTTTAGATATTTTGAATTGATAAATGTTTAGACAAAAAACAAATGCACTTCCTATCATTATGTAAAGTTAAATTTATTAAATGCTCGCAATAATGAACTTCC